>VZTY01001064.1:22405-48291 GCA_013400935.1 Turnix velox | reverse complement strand
TATTCTATGATTCTATATTTGAGATCAAAATTTATCACAGTTCTTCTTTAACTTAAGCATTTGACTTAGAGATTAAAGTGTTTAAATTCCAGAAGTAAGATTTGCATTCACTTACACAGAACCACAGGAAACCTCTGTCAGTGTGACTGAGTCCCCATTTTGAACACAGCAAAGATGAGACAGCTCTTCAGACAGCTCACATACTGATAAATCTTCTTTTTTTTTTTCCTGGCAAGAGCAACCACATGACCCAGGTCAACAAAATCTGCAAAGCTATGAAGTTACATTCACTTTGCATAGGTAATTCCAATAAATCTTTGCCTTTCCAGAGACCCTAGAGAGCTTGTTTGGTTTAGGAAGGAGAAGAAGGAGACACAATGAGCTGCTGGGGAAAAAAAAAAACCCAAGCAGCTCCAAAGCAACTTGGATTTCCCCACTATCAAAATGCACTGGGGGTTCAGTATGGGTCCTGGGTATGGTGTGTGTGTTAGGATTTGCTCAGAGATTGGTGTTCTCCAAACTGAAATCATCAACTCTGAGAACTGCCTCACCAGCAGAGAAAAGTAAAAGCCAGATATCTCATCAGCTCTTTGTAGTTTAGTAGCTCCCTGGCAGGAATTTATTCCTATTAGTCATATTTTCCTATCAGGATAATTTACTGTGATTCTTTCCCCCTCCACTCATAAAGCTTTGTTGCATCTCCTTGGATTTATTTTCTTGGCATAGGCACAGACAGTGAGAAAATGAAGGCTTATCATGAATTCCCAAAGGATGCAGTTTATGAGCCTTCTTGGGAGGGGGAAAGGGGGAAGGGAAAGACTTTTAGAGGACTAAGTTCCAAGTAAAAGTTATTTAAGCCTTTTTCAGTAGAGGCTTTTAGAGATTGAATCTAGCATTTTCCTTGGTGTTAAATAAGAACTGACAACTCAGGGAAGAATGGGCTGCAACTGAACACTCATTTCTTTATTTTCCTTTGCAAACAAACCAACTCAAACCAGAAGTGATGACCTGACAATGCAACATGGTGCTGCTGAAAGAGCAGCTGTGTCCTTTTCTTCTCTGTAATCACAGAATGTCAGGGATTGGAAGGCACCTCAAAAGATCATCTAGTACAACCCCCCTGCTGGAGCAGGAACACCCAGACCAGATCACCCAGGAAGGCATCCAGGCTGGTTTTGAATGTTTCCAGAGAAGAAGACCCTACACCCTCTCTGGGCAGCCTGTTTTGTCACCATCATAGTGAGTAATTTTTTCTCAGATTTATGTGAAGNCTGCCTTTCCTCAGAAGGGAGATGCTCCAATCCCTTTATCATCTTGGTGGCTCTGAGCTGGACTCCTTCAAGCAGTTCCTTCTTCTTCTTGAAGTTTTAACAGTCTTGACAGTTTTAATTGTCTTGAAAAATTTCAAGAGCAAGTTCACAAGTTCTGCAAACCTGAAGTTCCCCAGCTTGTTTTCCTTTGAAGGATTTTCCCCCCCTCAGAAGCGAAAAAGATTCAGAACAAGTCACACTCTTTTTTTTTTTTAATAATGGTGACATCAGAATAGGTCTAGCAATAACATCCTCCATGCAAGGTTTAAAAATGAGCTTTTTCAACCATAAAATTACTAATTGACTGCCTTGTAAAAAGATAAATAAAATTAATGTTTCGCTGCTGTCAAGCTCTTGATTTCTTGTTTTATGTGGAGCAAAATGAACCAGTTTCAGCTACATGTGTATGAAAATTTGAGATATGCTGCTAACTTTCCTGCAAGAAATAACAAAGGGATGATTTGCTTCACTTTTTAATTGAACTGCTTTCAGTCTGGCAGGCAGCTTCTGTGCTAAAAACATTGGAAAATGGATAGTGCTGGAGCCTTTCCTGAAATGAAAAGCTATCAAAAAATGGTGGCCAAGAGCCTGGATACCCAGAATTTTCTCAATTTTATCAACATTTCCTTTTGTGCTTTTGATCAAATTGTTTTACCTTCTCTAGATCTGAGGAATTTTTGCTTAATGGATACCAAGGGAAGAAATTTTGAGTGCAATATGCAAATGGACAACAAAATTTAGTGTGAGAAAGAACAAGTGCAAGATGGATGCACTGCTTCAAGCACCTGTGAGACTGCACATCTGTTTGTGTGCTCTCCAAACCACAGAATGGAAAAGAAATTATGGGAAAGGATGCCTGAAGAAGTCTGTTTTGAGTCTGACCCTGGCAATTTTTGAGCCTTGTGTCCCTCATACAACATGTTATTCCAGTTGCCAAGCACAGGCTGTGAAGACCACAGTGTTTAGCTGTCATTGGTTCAAACTCTGACTTCCATATAGTATTTCATCTGTATTAAATATCTTAATTTGTATTTAAAATTACAACCATTTTTAAGGGCTTATCTGACAACTACATCAATGTAAATAGTTACAACATACAATAACATATATAAATATAGTATATAATAACCTCTTGGGGATATTACAGACACCACTCTCAGTCATAAGCAATTATTTTTAGGTGTAACATCTGTCTGCAAAGTTCTTTGAAATCCTCCAATGAATATAAGTATAAAGTTTAAATTTTTATTTTTTTTTAATTCTGAAATGCAGCATTGCAATTTATGATCTATCCTGCACCATACATATATGCTGAGGAGCAAAGAGGTTCAGGTTCATCTGACCACACATTGTCATCTCAAAGCTCATTGTCTGTTTGTGTAATTTCCAAATCAAAGAATAGAAAGGGAAATATGGGAAAGGATGCCTGAAGAAGTCTGTTTTGAGTCTGATCCTGGCAATTTTTGAGCTTTATGTCCCTCATACAACATGTCATTCCAGCTGCCAAGCACAGGTTGTGAAGACCACAGTGTTCAGCTCTCGTTGGTGCAAGTTCTGACTTCCATATAGTATTTCATCTGTATTAAGTATCTTAATTTCTATTTAAAATTACAACCATTTTAAGGGCTTATCTGACAACTGACAAATTCTGAAATGCAACATTGAGATGACAATGTGTGGTTAGATGAACCTGAGCCTCTTTGCTTCTTAGCATATATGTATGGCGCAGGATAGATCATAAAATGCAAAGTTCATTGTCTGTTTGTGTAATTTCCAAATCAAAGAATAGAAAGGAAATATGGGAAAGGATGCCTGAAGAAGTCTGTATTGAGTCTGATCCTGGCAATTTTTTAGCCTTATATCCCTATAAACTGGAAATCTAATCAATAGTCAGTGGAGCTGACACCATGACTGATCAGCTCAAACAATTTCTCAGCAGACTCTGGAGACAAACCAAATTTTCATGTTTATATAACTAGCTCAGGTGTGAAAGTCCACACTGGTGATACCTGAGCTCATGAAAACCATCCCTTTTTGTTGACCTGCCTTCTGCTTTGCCTACATTGTCCTATGAGCCAAAAAGTCCTATTTTAAAAGCCTAATTTCCCTCTCCAAAACATGAACTCCTGCAAAGCAGTAATTGGTTCCAACTAGCTCATAACAGGGTCTTTTTAATATACTGCTGCCTGCATTTTACTTACCCATCCAAACATATTGCTAGCAAGCAGCAGCATTTACATAATACACCATTTTAAGTAGCTGGGTTGTAAACAAATTTGCAAAGCACAAAGTGGTTGCCAAGACAGCAAGTCCTGCAGCGTGGAGCTCAGGCAGATTTTAAACACTTCCACCCAAAACCATAACTCAGAAAACCTCTCTCCAGAGGCTCATTATATAGTCCCAGCTTGACCAGCAGAGTCTGTTAGACTGTTCCACCTTCCCAGAACTAGTAAAGCAGAGTGTGAGGTGCAAGGTTTAGTGCTAATTACTCAGCTGGAAACTAGGTGTATGGATGGAAACAGATAAAGCTCATTTAGAGGGTCCATTTCTGGACTTAGCAGGCAGAATTTCCAGCAACAATGCATCCAAAACAAGGCACAGCAGTCGAGAGGCAATAAAAAAACACAGTGGAAAGTGCTATTGGAATGATTCAATTTAGTCCCCCTGAATAAAGTCAAAATAAGCTTGGTGTGTGTAATATACAATATACAATAATTACATCACATCTACTTATGCACTGCAGAAATTAATATGTTTGGAGAGGAGCAAAGGCAGAGCAAAATGCTTTAATCAGCTTTTTCTTTACAGCACTGGGATTCTGCAGAAACTGAATTTTCTATCCAAAAATCATTCCCCAGCACAGGATTTCTGATCCCAGAGCTTATGGGCTTAATAACACGGCAAAAAAATTAAACTCTGGATATAAGAAAGGATTTCATTATGGTGAGGGTGGTGAGACACTGGAAGAGGCTGCCCAGAGAGAATCATAGAAACATAGAATAGTTGGGGTTGGAAGGGACCTTCAAGATCGAGTTCCAACCCCCCCTGCCATTGGCAGGGACACCTCCCACTACATCAGGCTGCTCAGTGCCTTGTCCAGCCTGGCCTTAAACACCTCCAGAGACTGAGGGGGCATCCACAACCTCTCTGGGCAACCTCTTCCAGTGTTTCATTACCCTCACCCTAAAGAATTTCTTTCTCATGTCTAGCCTGAATCTCCCCTCTTCCAATTTGCATCCATTATTTCTAGTCTTTCCATCACATATCCTAATAAATAGTCCTACCTCTTGACTACTAGAATATTCTGAGCTGCTTTTTCATAAGTAATAGTAGTAATAGCCCTAAAATAATTCAATGAATTTAGAAAATTAAATTAATTTAGAAAGTAACCTAAATGTAGATGGTCCAGAAGGAACCACCTCTGTGCAAAAAGGGCTTTACAGAGCACTGCAGCAGAGAATCCCCTGTTAAAGTTTCTAGATGCTCACCTACTGAGCAGGGGAGGAGCAGGACCTCACAAGAGGAGCTGACCTCTTGTGACATTTCCACTTCTCTTCCCATTGATTTATTTAGTTTTTTTAAAAAATACACACATTAATTCCTTGTTTGCCATGTTCTCAAAGCACTACCATGGCATTGGGATCTCTCAGTTGAGGCAATTGCTTCACGCCATTAAAGAGCAGCATTCTTTGAAGGGTCAATCCTGTAACCAATGTCTGTACAGACGACACCCAGGACTAGCACTGTAACAAAATTATGCCCTCTCAATCCCTGGAGGTCTTTAAGGCCAAGTTGGAAAAGGCATTAAGCCACCCAGTCTAGTGGGAGGTGTCCCTGCCTATGGCAGGAGGGTTGGAACTAGATGATCTTTAAGGTCCCTTCCAACCCAAACCATTCTCTGATTCTATGAGATTAATTTCTTTTTCTACAACTGTGTAATTAACTAGACAAGAGATGCATTAAGGGTTTTTTCTCTTATTTTCCCTCTGCTTGTCTAACTTGAAATCCATCTCTGTGTTCCTCGTACTGAACTTCTGTTTGTATGCAGTAGAAATACTGGAAAAAAAAAACCCAACCAAACAAAAACCCATTAAAATTAGACTCAGAATATGTGAATCCCATTTGCCAGGAAGCTTTTCCATGCCACAGGGTGCTTAGAAATACTTTGAAGCCTGCCTGGGAGATGGACTTCCTCAATTCTTGTACCAGAGTGAAGTGACAGTGTGTCTCCATTTCCCAACACAATAAGCAAGGTACTTACCTGCATCCCACCCATCTTGTGAGGACTACAACAACATGAAAAGCATTTCCATTCAATTTATTCCATTCCACAAGATCCACACAGGCATTTCCTTATCTGGAGCTGCTGAAAAAGGCAGTGTAAAAACAATATAGTTCAATTGTGTCCGTTTTTCCAGATGGGGGAACTGCAAATTGAAAACAAACACTCTTAATAGTTGACACTGATTTGGAGGCTGACACAGGAGAAGGTCTTTCAAGCCCCTTTGAAATAGCAACATCAGTAAGGATGTATTAAAATTTCAACCATCTGTCAAGAGGAATGGCTTGTCACATTTTATTTTGTTTACTTTTTATCATCAGGAGGGAGCAGTGACTCTGCCCTCAGGCTGTGAGAACAAAAGTGTTTTCTGCTGAGGCTTTGGCTTCTTTGCTTCTTCAATTCTCTTTCCTATTGCCTTTTAATCCCATTTCCTTTGTGCGTGAATCTGGACTAACCTAGCACTGATCCTACAGGATTAGAGATCTCCTCAAATTATTTCATTAGACATCTCTCTTACAAGCTGCAAATAAAGTAGCATGGGTTTATTTTTTATATCCTGGGCTTCATTCATTGAAATTACCATTTTCCTCAGGTTTTCCTGGTCTCCATATGTGCAATTCTTTGTTCTGGTCTTGCTCAGGGTCTTGCTGTGCCACAATCTTGTGTAAGACCATGTTGGCTGTGTCACAAACTGTGTGTAAAGATGCCATCTCCATCCTTTGAATGAAAATATTTTGTAACCCAAGATTCTGGAATTCTGCTTTGTGAAAGGATTATTTTTGCCACCCCATTTCTAGTTTAGAACAAAGAATTTTTTCAACTCAGAGTTATAAATTGTTTATCATGTTACTTGCTGCAAAGACCAACTACCAGCTGGCACTGTAGTTAACAGTCCTGACCCTACTGAAGATGGAATAAAACTGGAGCAACTTATCCTAAGAAAGGATACCTAATTTCAGGAAAATGAGGAAAGGATCTTGCTGAAAAACTTCACAGAATATAATGCAACTAATTGCAAAAACTTAAAGGGAAATAAAAGGAAAATAAGGGAGATGATATTTAGAGATTTTTTCATTTCCTCTTCCACATGCTCTAGAAACGCCATAAGTAAATAACTGATAAATATCACAGAAGATTTTCTGTTTCACTATTCAGAAATGAAGATGCTTTTGTGTTGTTTTCAGCTGCCTATTGTATGTTTTCTGCATTCCTTCTAACTTACCAAAGGTAATCAAGCACTATATGAATTATAGTGATGCTTGAGATGTCCATCATAGAATCATAAAATGGTTTGTGTTGGAAGGAACCTGAAAGATCATCAAGTTCCAACCCCCTGCCATAGGCAGGGACAACTCCCACTAGATCAGGCTGCTCAGTGTCTTAAACACCTCCAGAGAGGGGGCATCCACAACCTCTCTGGGCAACCTCTTCCACTGTTTCACTGCCCTCACCATAAAGAACTTCTTTATCTAGCCTGACCACATCTACCATGACCACAATCTGCTCCAGCAACAGTTCTACTTCCAACAAAAGCCAGTTTCACTTTTACTATAGAAAGTTTATCTGTAGCTGAAGGAAAAAGACTTTGACTTGCTTAACACTGAAGTTCTAGGTGAGTTTTGAGTATCTTGGTCTTAGATCATCTAAAATCTTGAAATAAAAGGTGGTTAAATAGAGCAGAAAGTCACCTGTGCTTGTAGTATCCTTCTGTTCCCAGCAGCATTGTTGAAGAGACTGGTTGTGGATGGCTCCTCAGTCCCTGGAGGTGTTTAAGGCCAGGTTGGATGAGGCATTGAGCAACCTGGTGTAATGGGAGGTGTCCCTGCCCATGGAACTAGATGATCCTTAAGGTCCTTTTCCAACCCAAACTATTCTATGATTATTTCTGGTCATTAACATCTCAGAAAGGCAAAGAGTTGGAGGAAGATCTCAATGCTAGAGCACTATCACAAGAACTTTCTAATTCCTTATACTCCCTGTCTGCTATGAGCTTGGACTCAAAAAGTAACTTAAATTATCAGTGTCCCCACACTCCAAATTTTCCCAGACTCTGAAATCTTTATTATTCACAATAATTCTGGAATCTGGAATCTCAGGCTCACCATGATAATGTGGGGCAAATCCACCCTCAGCACTAATGGCTGGGGGCTGACAATGCTGTGGATGGAATTCATTACAGAGGAACCTGCTCTCCAAGCTGGTTTGAGAAGAAAATCACATTTCTCAAAAATGTGCTGCTTAACCAATGAAACTCAGTTGGTTTTCAACACAACCTTTCCACTGACTGGCACTTAGAGGGTCATGCATCAGGAAAGCTGATGCTTGCTGTTTATCCAGCCACATTTTCATAATCATACCCCTCTTCTTCTCCAGATTTCACACTCTACACAGGTTTGAATGAGACATATGCCTCCCAGCAAGAACTTCTCTGCAGAGACTATATTTCCTCACTTTGCTATGCCAGGATTTGCTTTATAAACCAATCACTTGCAGTGATCCTGCCCATGGGGGAATCTCCTATAAACAGTTTTTGGCTGTCCAGATGTAGGATGCCACATGACAGGGGAATTAGTCTTAAACAACACTTCAGCAGAGAGGATTAACTTCATAATTTTAGTTTTACTCAGCTGCTAGGGACACCAGTCACAAAACTGCTTCCTATATATATTCTGGTTTAGGAAGGAATAAAGAAGTAAATAATATTCTGCTGATACTGTCTTCTTTTGTGTCACACATTGCTCAACAGTTGCAACCAGCTCTTGTTTATCTGCAAAATAATTCTCAAGAATATTACTTTCACCACTGTAAAACACTGCCACAGGCAGGTTATGCCATTGACACTCTGCAAGAACTGACAACAGAGAAAAATTCAATCTATTTTGGAAATTTGGAAATATTTGGCTATTTTGAAGGGGAAGTACCTCTGTTTAAAATGAAGTTTCATAAACTGTGCATCAGCCTTCACTTTTAAGCCAAGAAGAAGAGGATCAAACAGGAGATAATCAAAATATTGGCTTTGTAGGACTGACACAGTGATAAGAAAATGAAGGAGATGAGAAGTTTAATGACAGCCTGGCATGAGAAGGTTTTTCAACACTCTCTTTGCACCACAAATTTAGCTTAGCTGTGAGCAAGGAAGTTCAAAATTTCTACTCTACATTGTTGGCAACTTCCCCTTTGGGGTGACCTTACCATTAGTTTTGCATTCAGAAAATGGCTTATAAAAATAAGAATCTCAAGAAAAATATTAAAACTAATTTACAAGGTTTTTTTCTATTTTAAAGAACATAGGAAATTAGGGGAAAACAACATCAAGCAAAAAAAATACAGCTTCCAAGTAGCTTTATGGTGTGGTTTCACACACTCAGAAAATAAAATAGACACTGCCATGGAGGACAGAAGTGTTAGGAAAGGAAAGGAATAGAAGACAAATAAATTCCATTCATCTTGCAGCAGAGATAAGCACAGCAGATGAGAGACAGGTGTAGCAGAACAGACTAAAATTGGAGGCAAGCAGGCTATGCATTTGTGATAATTAAATCCTGAGCTATCATTACTCACCTAAGAGAATGGAGTATATCAAAATGCAAATTATAATGGATAATTTCCATAATTGCTAACTATAAAACTCCAGCTATTGCAAAAAAAAAAAAAAAGTCAGAGCTAGATTCTCAAAGGGAGTTGGCCTTTGCAACCAGAATGGAGCTTTGTACAACACTAACATTTTAGGGCCTTTGCTGTGTTAGGAAATGCACAGAAACACAGATGGTTGTGCCACCCATCTGGCAAAAGGGACATCTGAGCTCCAGTGCCTATGTAATTTTAGTGAATATACACATAAGGTCAGCTGCAGCAAAAATCTTTCTCCCATTTCCCTTGCAGCTTGGTAATTGCAAGGTGGGAACGTCCTACTCTTCTCTCCATCCACATTTTCACAGTCAAATTTTTCTGGATGGCCTGGTGGAGTTCCAATAGGCAAAAGAGATTATTCACCCCATGATATTTGAGTGACTAGGGTTCAGATCCAATCTGGGAGATGCAGCTTTGAATCTTCTTAGGAAGAGAGAAAAACAATCTCAGCCTCCCACCTCTGAAGCAGCAGCTCCTGTGATGAAGTCACTGGATAAAAGGATGCAAAGTCCTTGCTGTATCCCAGGAATGTGTCTTCCATTAGACATGATGATGATCAAAGGGCTAGAGCACCTCCTTTATGAGGACAGGCTGAAGGAATAATGGATGTAAATTAGAAAGGGGTAGATTCAGGCTGGATATAAGAAAGAAATTCTTTACAGCGAGGGTGGTGAGACACTGGAAGAGGCTGCCCAGAGAGACTGTGGATGCCCCCTCCATCCCTGGAGTTGTTTAAGGCCAGGCTGGACAAGCCACTGAGCAACCTGATCTAGTGCGACAAGACCCTGAAAACGGAAAAGAGGTAGGAACTAGATGATCTTGAAGGTTCCTTCCAACCCAAACTAATCTATTACAGAGCAGGTAGGTGAAGGAAGAGCTATGTTTCAGATCCCAGCATTATTGATCCTTTGATAGACCCACAGCTAGCAATGATATACACAAGACATTAATTTCCTAGAAAACTTCATTAAGGAAGTTTTAAGTAGCTAAAGGAACTGAATTGTGAGGATTTGGGATGCAAATGGCCCAAGGGTTCAAGCCCTTGTCCATGTACACTGCCCATCTGAGTTGGGTTGATGGTAGGACTTGATGATCTGAAAGGCTTCTTATGAAATTTTGAATATCAGCTGATATTGTGAGCATCATGGTAAATTTGTCATTTTTTTGAATATAAAAATGCTCTTAGAATGGGCAGCAGGAGGCCATATAACATCTGTTGCCTTTACATCTCAAAGTGATGTCCACGTTTTTATCCCTTTATGTCTCATGAAATACACAAGGCCATCTTTCGAGTGATACCTTCTAAGGTGAAAAAATAATGAAATAACCCCTTGCATCATAAAGCCCCAATGGGTTCTGCTCTGTGTGTGCAGACTGTCTGCTTCTGTGGTTGTTAGGAGATTAGAAAAGACTCTACCACAAAAAAACATGTCCTTTGATCCTGTAGGATAATGGGCTGCAGCATTCCCAGGTTACTGTCATAAAGTAATCTCCAAGAGGCCAACTAGCTGAAGCAAAAAAATAGGTTTCTATAAAGCTAAAGTTAGGGACAAAGCTGGAATCTTTTGAATTCTATCACTGTTCAAAGCATTCAGCCCAGTGGCATCCAAATAGAAAGGTGAGAAGTTTGAAATACAAAACTGGAATAGAGCAGAATAGTTAGGCATTGGAAGGTCACAAATGGAGGCAGCTTTTTCTGCAAAACATTAGCTGCAGTGATAAGTAAACCTCAGAAGTTCAAAACTCAACTCCATATGGGCAATCCAAAGTTCAGTTATTTCTCAAAACTTTTTTATCCTCTTCCATAGAAGAAGAAAACACAGTATGGTCCACTGATATTTACCTGGTATAAGTGGGGGTAAGAGAGATCAAGTTTGGTTTTTTTTTAACTTTGGTAGCATTTTGCAAGTGATTTAGCTTTCTCATCAGGTAGCAATTCTGAGAACAGAATTCCAACTAAAGCATCCCTTTTGGTTAAAGATATGATATAAATATTTGCCACTGGAAAGGATTACTAATTTTACTTCTCGCCAAATTGGAATCAGCAAGTTGACAGACAGTAGAGGAAATAGACTTTATTATAGATACATTTATTGCTCCAGCTTCATTCCTTGCAGTATGGGAGAACCACTTTACTTTCCTGTTGAGCTACTAAACTCATACAGATCCTAGAATCATAGAATGGTTCAGGTTGGAAGGGACCTTAAAGATCATCAAGTTCCAACCCCACTGCCATTGGCAGGGACACCTCCCACTAAATCAGGCTGCTCAGTGCCTTGTCCAACCTGGCCTTAAACACCTCCAGAGAGGGGGTGTCCACAACCTCCCTGGGCAACCTCTTCCTGTGTTTCACCACCCTCACTGTAAAGAATTTCTTCCTTATATCTAGCCTGAATCTCCCCTTTCCAATTTACATCCATTATTTCTAGTCCTCCCATCACATATCTTATTAAAAAGTCCTACCCCTGCTTTTCTGTAGCCCCTTTCAGTTATTGAGAAGCTACTATGAGGTCCCTCCAGAGCCTTCTCTTCTCCAGGCTGAACAACCCCAACTCCTTCAGCCTGTATTCAGAAGACAGTTGCTCCAGCCCTTTGACCATCTTCATGGCCTCCTCTGGACCTGCTCTAACAGCTCAATGTCCTTCTTATGATAAGGACTCCAGAACTGGGCACATTAACTCCAGGTGTGGGCTCACCAGAGTAGAGTAGAGGGGCAAAATCACCTCTCTTGACCTGGCCACACTCCTCTTGATGCAACCCAGGATTTGGTTGGCTTCTGAGCTGCAAGCACACACTGCTGGCTCATGTTGAGTTTTTACATCCACTGACACCCCCAAATCCTTCTCTTCAGGGCTGCTCTCAAGCCACTCTCCACCCAGCCTGTGTCTGTGCTTGACATTGCCCCAACTGAGGTGCAGGACCTTGCACTTGGTCTTGTTGAACTTCATGAGGTTGGCATGGGCTCACCTCTCAAGCCTGCCAAAGTCTTCATGGAGCTCATTGAAGAATCAAGTACTAACATGTCACATTTTAGAAATGTTTAGGTGGATAAGCTGTGGGAATCAGTGTAGTTCCTTTGCCATTAGAAATCTTATCTATCAAGATCTAGTGACAAAGGCTGTGAAATAAAATATTTCTGTCCCAAAAACTAATATGACTGCCTTTGAGAGACAGGATCAAGTATTGTGGGGTGCATATTGTTCATGTATGTTCACTGATAGCCAGATAACTTCCCTATATTGATCAAACCATACTTTCCTAGCAGGTAGATTAAGAAAATAATAACCAAATTAACTTGGAGACAGCAGCCTCCTGGAAAGATTAATGATACATAATTTGCTTTATGATAGAAGCAAGCATCCAATAAATTAGAAAATGCACACCTCCATCAAAACCAATTGTTCAGTATTCCAGCACTCACCTTACTGAGGAGCTGACAAATGGATTTCTCACTCTTTGGATTTCATCAGAAGCATTTTCTTGTCACCCACATCACTGTATAAGCAAATTCTGGCTTCTCAGAATCATGTTATCAACACCAAATTCAATTCAGGGAGCAAATGTTTACATTTACACTCTTAAGAGAGACTTAAAAGAACTGAGATTCCTTTGGTAGAACCTTAAACTAAGAATTACATGCCATAGATTTGAATATTTTTAACTAAACAGAGAAACAAATCATCATGCAGAGGCAAGATGCATCCTGAAGTTCAAAATTCATCATTAGACCTTGACTAACAGGGTTCTCCTGATCCTGGGACTAACAGTCTCCTCCTCAGCTCCTTCCTACATCATTGCTCTTGTATTATCACCTTAGGATCACTGGATATTTGTGATGTTTTTGCCCTGAATTATTTTTTCTAGGCTTGTAGCTACTATTTACACTCATATAAAGCACAATTTTTTCACTAGCATAGTCCCTCCCCCCCCTCCATGAATCCAGTTCACTTCCACCTTTTCTTAATGTTGTTCACCTCTAATTATATTTTCAGTTTTGTTTTATTTTGCCTTTTAGGGCTTGTTTATTTAGTTCTAGGTGATTGCTGCTGATTGTGCTCTTGTGAGAGGGAAGGGGTGAAAGGAAGTTCTAACTAGCACCATTTCTGCAAGCATTAATCCACTATTAACCAGCTTTCAATAACCCCTCAGAAAGGAAAGGGCTGTGTTTCACATTCTCTGGGGGGAAACTGAGGCACAGAGAATAGGTGTGATTCATCTGCAGTTCAAAAGTGAGTTCTTTATGGATAATTGAAATAATCTCTTAATATCAAGCAGCACAATCCACACACGGTGTCATGATGAAGAGATGCAACTGGGCAATTTACATCCATTATTCTAGTCCTTCCATCACACATCCTATTAAAAAGTCCTACCTCAGCCTTTCTGTAGCCCCTTTCAGTTATTGAGAAGCTACTCTGAAGCCCCCCTGAACCTTCTCTTCTCCAGGCTGAACAACCCCAACTCGTTCAGCCTGGTAGTTGCTCCAGTCCTTTGACCATCTTGGTGGCCTCCTCTGGACCTGCTCCAACAGCTCAATGTCCTTCTGATGTTGAGGGCTCCAGAACTGGACACAGTAACTCCAGGTGGGGTCTCACCAGAGCCCAGTAGAGGGGCAAAATCACCTCTCTTGCCCTGCTGGTCACACTTCTCTTGATGCAGCCCAGGATTTGGTTGGCTTCTGGGCTGCAAGCACACACTGCTAGCTCATGTTGAGTTTTTCATCCACTGACACCCCAAATCCTTCTCTTCAGAGCTGCACTCAAGCCACTCTCCACCCAGCCTGTGTCTGTGCTTGACATTGCCCCAACTGAGGTGCAGGACCTTGCACTTGGTCTTGTTGAACTTCATGAGGTTGGCATGGGCTCACCTCTCAAGCCTGCCAAAGTCTTCATGGAGCTCATTGAAGAATCAAGTACTAACATGTCACATTTTAGAAATGTTTAGGTGGATAAGCTGCAACTTGAACTCTGACAGGCTTGGTACTGTGACCACCTCCTTGGTGACCCATGGCCCTTCCATTGAAGAGCCTTTTCCCAAAGTACAATCTGATCCTCCCATTCCATTTTCTCATACCTTATTGCAGGAAAATCAGCACTGTGCTTCATGCCCAAACCTCAGAACTTTTCCTGCAGGGCTGTTTTGCAGCTCTCATCCTTCAATTTGTGGATAGAACTCCATCTCAGGTGCAGAATCTGTCACTTGTTCTTGGAGGCAATGGATCTATGCTGATTCTCCAGCCCTGTAAAAGGCTTTTTCAAGGAGTTGTATCTTGGGCCTTGCCTCAAAGAGGCAAAAAAAGCATATACAATACCTTCATTTGGTACTTCCCAGAGTGGCTTCCACCTACAAGCAAGCAGTGGGCCATGGATGCAGTTATGTGCCCAAACTTCTCCAAATCCAGCTCATTCCAGCTGGGGAACTGCCAAGATTGGGCTTGCTGCTGTCTGCCAACTTTGTCTCATTACCTACCATGTATAATCTCTGCTGTGAGCTAACAATAAGTGGTCTTCCTTATTGCCATTGCAATGTTCACATAATTAAGTTGTTCTCAAATTGCAGGCTATAACAGCTTCCAGACTTAGATGAAATTGTTGTGACAATTCAGAAATGTTCATTTGCTCTATCCCAGCTTTTATAGGGAGAGACGAATGCTCAATGTCATTAGAAGTCACGTTGCAACAGCTCAAAGTTAAAAAGTCTTTGGAAATCTTTGGGAGCACATTTATCACCACTGAGAAAAGTGTAGCTCTACATAGAAGCTCAATTCTGGAAAGAAGATGTCTCTTATTCTCACAAGATGTGACTCTTGCCCTTTTCTCTCTGCCAAACAAATTTAAGAACCATAGAATCGTTCAGGTTGGAAGGGACCTTAAAGATCATCAAGTTCCACCCCCCCTGCTATAAATGAGCTTTAATATGAGCTTTAGAACTTCTCTCTTAAGTGTCAGGTGGCTGGTTTTGTGGTTTTTTTTTTTTTTCAAATCCCATATCTAAGTTCTTTTCTTCACATTTCATTAGGATAAATTGTATTCTTACTGTGCCATTGAATTATATCCAGTATTAAGAAGAAATTCAGGTTATGAATTGAGTTATTGAGTTATGAATATGAGTATTGAGTTTCTCAAAGGGGTAGTAAATATGTTAGGGTGTAAATATGTTCCACACATGATGTTCATGGGGGAACATATACTTTACCCAGCTAGAGACAGACTGGAAGTAAGTACATGAATTTGAGGGCCCATTGACAGAAGAAAGCATTTTTTCATCAAAGGGCTGGAGCAACTGCCTTATGGAGACAGGCTGAAGGAGTTGGGGTTGTTCAGCTTGGTGAAGAGAGGGCTCAGGGGGGACCTCAGAGTAACTTCTCAGTACCTGAAGGGAGCTACAGAAAGGCGGGGATAGGATTTTTACTAAGATATGGGATGGGAGGACTAGAAATAATGGATGTAAATTGGAAGGAGGTAGATTCAGGCTAGATATAAGAAAGAAATTCTTGACAGTGAGAGTGGTGAAACACTGGAACAGGTTGACCAAAGAGGTTGTGGGTTCCCCCTTCATAAGGCAGTTGCTCCAGCCCTTTGATCATCTTCATGGCCCTCCCCTGGACCTGCTCCAACAGCTCAATGTCCTTCTTATGTTGAGGACTCCAGAACTGGACACAATAGTCCAGGTAAAGGAAGAAGTTCTTCCTCATGAGGGTTGGTGAGACACTGTCAAAGCTTGCCCAGACAAAATTTGGAGACAAAATTCAAGGTCAGGCTTGCTGAGGCTCTGGACAACCTGGTCTAGTGCAGGATGTCCCTGCTCCTCGCAGAGGGTTGAACTAGATGTCCTTGGAAGGTGCTTTCCAACCCTATGATTCTGCAATAAAAATTAATCCAGCAACAATTAAGAGCAGCAGCATCGTTTTCTAACTGTAAAACTTGAGCTGTGCTAAACTGGAAGAGTTTTATTTTAAAGCTGAAACAAAATTATTAAAAACAAAAAGAAAAAAGAAAAAAAAAAGAAAAGGAGTTCATGAAGGTCAACAACTGTACTCCTGGGATCTTGTCTGCAGTGTTGATCATTCTGGTGCTGCTGCTTCTATAATGAAATGGTCTTTGTGAAACTCTCATCTTCCCACAGCATCCTGGTGTTGGTTATATCTGCTACAAATGCTGCTTTGCTCAGTATCTTGCTGAAGATACATTTCTACAGCTGGAGATTACCAAATATATTTATTTTCAGACCAGTACTGACTTTTGCACAGTCATTAGCATATTTCTTTATTACTAATCTCTGTGCTTGTTGGGTATCTTGTATTAAGGACACAAACCACATCTTACAGATACAAAGTGAGGCAGAGAGGAGAAGAAAGAAGAAGCATTTAACCCAGAGCAGTGCCTCTCTTTGCAGAAAATACTTCAAGAACAGCACTAGTCAGCAAGAGTAAAATCAACCATTGCTCACGATGAAGGAAAAGCTGTTAGCAAAGCCAGGAATAAAACTCATGTTTCATCCCTTTCATGTAGGCTGTTAACATGGTTACACTAACTTGCATTTGGTGTAATTAAATCCTGCAACCCCCTGCAATTTCAGCTCAGCCCAGCAACCAGCTATCAACAGCTTATTTGCACCTTCTCAGGGAAGAAGGGAACATCTCAGATGTGACCTACACAATAACCTACATAGACCTGCAAGGCTGGGATTGAATCCTCATCATGGAACTGTTGGCATCCCATAGTTAGGACCTGCTGCTTCATAGCAGGCACATATTTCACAAGTAACTGGTTTCCACTTTTATTTATGGTGTGAAATTGCTGTGAAGTTGTGAATAAAGTGGTTCTGAAGGAGGGGTACCTACATAGAATCATAGAATGGCTTGGGTTGGAAGGGACCTTAAAGATCATCTAGTTCCAACCTAACATAAGCTAGGTAAGATATAGCTGACAGTTTATTTCACTGCTATTCAGTTCTCTTAAACCATTCTGCTGAGGAGGCATCACTTTGCACCCAGAGATTAATGTATTCTCTTTTCATTAGGGATTCACTTAGATAACAGGCAGGAAAAGGACAATAGAAAGGGATGTTGTAAGATACTGTGTATTCTGAGCATGGATCATACACCAGGCTGAGGTTCTCTGAAGAACAGTGTCACCATATCAAGATGATGAGATGTAACACTTCATTTTAATGAAATTTAAAACTGAAAGGGAGCATTAAGATAGACATGTCTGACTCCTCACAAAAAAAACACAGAATCTAACTCACTAACCCTGCAGGAAGGATCATGTCTTGTGATTAACCTAGGGTGCACCACTCAACTTCTCATTTTGTCTTGTCTGAACAACTTTAAGAGATGGTGAATTTATTTAGAGTTTAAAAACAGTTTGCCAATCTACATCCACCTTTAGGAAAGTCTTACTTTACAAGTACAGAAGAAGAGTTTCTTAACTTATTAACAACCAGTTGATCTCAGTTGGTTTGTACACTCAGTAAGACTAGGTTTGGACATCTCCCAGCCTTTTATTCTAAGACATAAACAAGAACTGTTCTGGGAATTATCCAGCTCCAGCAAACACACCCTGGTACATGCAAATTCATTGTTCTCCACACCCTCTATGATTCCTAGTCCTGCTGGGAATCCTTTCTTCTATCTTCAGTGCTATCAGGACACATATTATTCCTCAAACATTAACCACCATGTCTTTCTTCCCTTAAATTTTCTCACTTTTTGCCCTTCCAGGATTTGCTCACTTAAATTTTTCCTCATACACATATAGTTGTGAAGGAAGCAACTGTTTTAAAGAATTCTATATCCTCTAAAATAGTTGCTTCCTTCACACCAGCCAATTTATGAGGCCTCAAAAGATTTCTCCTCATCCCCTGATTAATAAGTTTCCTTTCTTCAATACATTATCTGCTACTCAAGATCCTTCCCCTCTCCCAGCAAAAACGAAGTCTCTTTACTTTTAAAAATTCAGATCATGTTCTTATCCCTCTGTGGGTTTCACTCTGGCTGGACATGAGAACAATTCTTCTGCAAGTATTTAATAATCTGTCTTTCTACTTAGATTAGCTTTCAACATGATGGGCAGTTCCATCCTATTCAATTGGTCTTCAGCAGCACCATCATCTCTGATTCCTTCCAGAATCATTTCCCCTTCCTTCATTCTTTCCTGATTTCTCTTATTCCATCTCTATCTGCTTCCCCTATTCACACACTAATAGGTTAAGTTAGATATTAGGGATAAGTTCTTCCCCATGAGGGTGGTGAAGCACTGGTCCAGGTTGCCCAGAGAGGTGGTGGTGGCCCCATCCCTGAAGACACTCAAGGCCAGACCTGTTGAAGCCCTGAACAACCTGATCTAGTGCAGGATGTCCCTGCTTGTTGCAGGAGGTTGGAACAGATGGCCTTGCAAGGTCCCTTCCAACCCTATGACTCTATGATAATTCTTTCATTGATTCAATGCCCACAGATTTATCAGTTTTTCTTAATATTTCTTACCAAACTGCTAACCTTCTTGTTTCTTACCAAGCTTGCCACAGAATTTCTTTGTTACCCACATCTCCTTTTTGTCCAGATGACTTGATGAGCCATAGTGGTCAGGACAAGAAGACATTTGGACACCTCCCCAGCTTAAAAGTATTGTCTTTGTTCTGCTACCCAAAACCAGGGTTCACCAATCTTTAGTCCTTTTTCCTCCTGGGTGATCGCTGTGACAATTATGATCCCTTTTTGCCACCCCTCCACAAGGTTTTCCATTAAGCAGGAGAGAAAATTTCTTCTCCAAAGCAGTCTGAGACATTTCCAGCTACTTACACTGTTTTAATTGATGGATTTCCATAGCTTTTGAGGATCTTCATTAAACATTTTTGGTCTTCCACTATCTATATGAAGCAGGCATTATCCATTGCACTACCCTATGGCTTCCTGTTTTCTATCCTCTGTGGATCTCTAATTACTTTTCTATCCATATAACTTTGAGGTATTACATTTGTTTCATTTAAACATTTGTCTGGAAGACATTTATGGGCATCTGGACCAGAAAAATCTTCACACTCTCTGCTGGTCTCCTTGACATATATTCTACAGGAGTCATTTCTTCATCACCACCTTGATGGCAGAGGGTGATTCTGAAGTGTTCTCCTGCTGCTGCAAAGATATTCTCTGAGTAACACCCAGCTGGTTTCTGAGAACATTATCTTTTATAGCTTTGCATCTTCCCATCTAGACCACTTCATGGAATCCTAGCTCCCCACTGCTACCTATGGATTTTCCTTGACTCAGATTCCACTGCAGAAGTTTTAATTCCTTTCTTGCTTACCTTGGAATCAAGACCAGAGGTAGAGGGAGCTTAGAATTTCAAAATTTCTACTCTAAAAAGACAATTAATAAAAAACAAATTAATGCCACAATAAAATTTCCATGAAGAAAAAGCCTTGTACATCCAGAATGGAATTTCTATACAAAATTAGCTGCACAGAAGACCCCAGTGTGGCCAGAAAAATGTGTTAAAAAAGCTGCACTTTTTTTTTTTTATATTTACACTTTGATTGACACACAAGAGACACTCTATATCTATATTTTGAAATTTCTCTATTCAGTTTAGCAGATCAGTGGTCTCCCTTTTCCTCAGATACCCAACCATCAGCTGCAGCACAAGAATACTCTGCTACTCAGTATCTTCCTGAATTTCTCTCCTCACTTATTACTCACCTCAGCAAAAATCTTAATAAAATCTCTTTCACCTCCTCTGCTTTTAGTACTGTCTTTCTCAGTGCTTTCTTACCCATCCCTTAACTCAGTGAAGCACATTTTTCATGTAAGGTCCCTTCCAACCCTAAGATTCTGGGATAATTCTTTCATTGATTCAACCCCCACAGATTTATTTATCAGTTTTTCTGAGGTTCTAAATAGGACCTGAGGAAGGTGAGGTTCTAAATAGGGTTCTAAATAGGGCCTGAGGCTCTATATTTCTGACTATATTCCCTTTCAGCAGGGCAATATTCCTATTAGGACAGCAACCAGCACATCCAAATAAATTGCAATTATTTTTATCTACCTCTCTGTAAAGCAGACTTTCACTGCAGTAAATACAAATTCCACTGCAGCCAGAGTGTAGTAAAATACACAGCATAAAATGAGTTACATCTGACTTTCTAGGAGATTCCAAGCAGAGCTTTGGCAAAGTGAAAGGTTTGAGGCAGTACATCTTATTACATGGGTGGTCGAGTTATTGAACTTTATTGACAAAGGGCTGGATTTTCCAGCAAGATGGGGCTTCATTAAAATTCTGCAAAGACTGAAAAATTCAATAATCTCCCTCACAAAGCACTGCATGAGTAGGGCTGATTAGGCAATTTCTCTCTCATCCCATTTCTTCTGCTAAAAGCTTTGTTACTTCATGTTGGTACAAAAAAGACAATCACTAAATGAGCATTTGCTAGAGTTGATTAAGCACAAAGTTTTAAAGGTGCATTGGCTCCCTCTCTCAGGGCTAAGGTGAGGCTTTAAAAAAAAAATAAAAATAGGCAATCACAACAACACTCCACCATTCTAGGTTGAATTATTTAAAATTTGGCTCTATGAATCCATTTGTGGCCTCTTTTTTTTATTTTATTTAACCTCTCTGCCTTCATAGCTCCTTGTGCATCTGTAGCAGGTCTGCTTAGCAGTGTGTAAATTATTTTCTGCTGGATTTCTTTTGCCTGTAGATCACAATTTAGTATCAGATTTAGAGATCCCCTGTAAGAACAGAACTACAGGATCAAATTGAAGATGCAATCCTGCTAATTATCTCTTTTCTGACAGGGGCTAGAAGTAGTTTTTTGGAGGAGCAGCAAAGCAAGCACACTTCTTCTTCCCCGGAGAAACCCATGGGCTTCAGTAATCCCTACTTTAGGGACTTTTAGAGGGGAGGGGAGGAAGGAACAAACACCAGTTGGATTCATTCTTTGCTCAGATGAGCTACAAATTACCTCAGTGAAATTTCACCTAGGCTAGCAGTAAGAAAAAAAAAAACAAACTCAAAATTATCTAATCATGGTCCAGGATTTGTTCAGGCAAATGAAATAATGCATGGAAATATGGGTGCAAAACCTTGGCATTGCAGTGTCTCTCATCTTTTGACCACCACCTTCATTCTGAGGAAGTGTTTGATACTTGTCCTGATGATTTTCTCAATTAAAGCCACTCAAAAAGTATTCAAGAACTCCATGAAGTGTGAGAGACAAGCCAGGAGTACAGATGTCTGCACATGATGGTGGGATCAGGAGCACCAGGTGGCACTGGGACTCAGTGACATGCCAGCATAAGGATGGAAGACCTATTCTCCTTAAAGAATAAAAGCTCAGCTGATCTTTCCACTCTTAAAGCAAGAAGATACCATTCTTCTGATTAAACTTTTGGACACAGTTACCTTCAAATCTGAAGGTGACACCAAACAGACTTTTTTTTCCACCACATTTATTGCCCAGAGAACTAAGCTTTCAGGAAGGAGTTGAGGTAGTTCAGCCTGGAGAAGAGAAGGCTTAGGGGGGACCTCAGAGTAACTTATCAGTACCTGAAGGGGGCTACAGAAAGGCAGGGGTAGGACTTTTTAATAAGATATCTGATGGGAGGACCAGAAATAAGGGCTGTACATTGGAAGGGGGTAGATTCAGGCTAGATATAAGAAAGAAATTCTTTACAGTGAGAGGAAGAGGTTGCCCAGGGAGACTGTGGATGCCCCCTCAGTCCCTGGAGGTGTTTAAGACCAGGCTGGACAAGGCACTGAGCAGCCTGATGTAGTGGGAGGTGTCCCTGCTCATGGCAGGGGGGTTGGAACTTGATGATCTTTAAGGTCTCTTCCAACCTGAACTATTCTATGATTCTATGATTTTAAGTAACTTCTCTTTTTCCAACAGTCTGAGGGATGCTCCAGAGCAGGACTGGACAACTGTCACAGAGATTCTTTTATATATTTTTTTTTTAATTTTTTAAATATATATATATATACACCTATATATTCTTCAGGTGCTCCCCGAAAGAGTTTAAGGCCAGGCTGGATGAGGCATTGAGCAACCTGGTGGGGAGGTGTCCCTGCTCATGGCAGGGGGGTTGGAACTTGATGATCTTTAAGGTCTCTTCCAACCTGAACTATTCTATGATTCTATAAAACACTTGAGCATCATTTCTACATCTCAAAGGGTTTTTTTTTTTGCTTGTTGTTTCTCTTCTACTGTTTCTCCAGGCAGATTTTTGCCAGGGAAAAAAAACCTGCTGGCAGTGCTCACATGCCTGCACGAGGGGGCAGGAGAAGCTAAGAGTTTGGGCAGCAAAATGCTGCCTGTGATGAGAGAAGCAGCAGACAAAGTGGTTTTGCTCTGCTGCTCCCCCGGGTTCTTTGCTTTTCCTGAAGACATCCCTTGCCACCAGGCTATTTTGTAATAGAGGCTGGAAAAGAAATACAACTTGCAATAAAGCCTGTATCAACAAAAGTCTGCAGATTTGACTCAAATGTACACAAACAGCAGAGAGTTTTAGTAGGGAAAGACCATTTTTGTGTAGTCATTTCCATTCCTGTAATTATACTTTGAAATAAATACCAGTAAAAACTGCATATTAAAAAGACAAATCAGGACATTCCCTTTTCTCATGTCTTTCCCCCTGACCATAATTAAGACATTGTGCTGTAGAAATCAGGAAACACAAACAGCAGGGCCTGGGAGATGTGAGGAATTGGGCTGCAGAAGAAAGGAATAGGGCTGCAGAAGACAGGAACAGCGTTGCAGAAGAAAGGACCATGGCTGCAGAAGACAGGAACAGGGTTGCAGAAGAAAGGAACAGGGCTGCAGAAGACAGGAATAGGGTTGCAGAAGACAGGAACAGGGCGGCAGAAGACAGGAACAGGGTTGCAGAAGAAAGGAACAGGGCTGCAGAAGACAGGAACAGGGTTGCAGAAGAAAGGAATAGGGCTGCAGAAGACAGGAATAGGGTTGCAGAAGACAGGAACAGGGCTGCAGAAGAAAGGAACAGGGCTGCAGAAGACAGGAATAGGGTTGCAGAAGAAAGGAATAGGGTTGCAGAAGAAAGCAGCAGTGTGCCAATTTACAGTCCTAAAGTAGTACACCAAAGTGGGGCTGAGCTTGAGTGAGCCAAGCCATAGAATCATAGAGTAGTTTGGTTTGAAAGGGACCTTAAAGATCATCTAGTTCCAGCCCCCTTGCCATAAGCAGGGACAGCCATGATCCCATGAGTAATCAAGGATTTGCAAATAACAGGCAGTTTTCCAAAATATTTAAGATAATTTATATACAGATAATTTAATATATGGCTAAATTGATTTTCCTTAACTTCCTAACCCACACACACCCATATGGGATAATCCAGACTGGGGGGTAAGGGGTTAAGGCTTACACTTCCCTGTAGCCAGGAGTGAGTCCTCCAAGGATCCTGAGCATCAAGCATCACTCTGTGGGTGTCCCTCAAGATGGAACTATCACAAAGGGAGAAAAAGCAGCACTCCCCATTCTTCCTTCCCTTCAACCCAGTAGCCCCAAGGTTTGGATTTAATTCCTCTCCCAGTGAGTGGAACCCATCCTTAAAAGATCAGTTGCAAACTATTCCTCCTGTTTGCCAAGCTTGGACCTCCCTCTTATCAGCTTTCTGAACATCAGGGCATCTTAACCCCACAAAGTAGTAAAGGAAAATCACAGGGAACCAAATGATATGACCCACCTGGCCTTTAGAGATAATCTGGAATTTTTCCATCCCCACCTCATCATGTAAATAGACATCATGCTCTGGATGCAGCAATACACAATTTGCACTTCATAAAAGAGTGGCAAACAGCCTTCTGTGGGGGGGAAAAAAAGTGCTGAGAAGAAGAAAAAAAAAAGAAAAACAAAACAAACCCAAAGTCTTGTTCATATGTCAACCAAATCCAACTATTTGCCTCAATAATAACCACTAGAATTTGTTTTGGAGCACTGCGTTTCAGTCTTTTCATCTCACCATACATTTTAAAAAAACCTCCAAGAGTATGCACAACCACCAGGAGAGTGAGTGATAGATCTGGAGCTGAAACCAACTATTTCTTCTGGAAAACAGTGATTTATGCCTGCAAGAATTTTAGAAGGGAGAAAGCTATTGTTTTCCTGTAAAGAGAGAAAAACAGGTAAAGTGACTTGTCCTGGGCTCTGCAAGATGTTTCTCAGCATCTACTCAGGATCCATAACAAGGGCTGCACTAACCACCTTCCTTTTTCAGCACATTTTAGTCCTTCTACTGCACAATCCTGACCCAGGGAGCAGTGAACCAGAGTAAATCACTGAGCTGGGAAGCTAGAGATGGTGCTACTAGGGCAAGAGGGATGAAAAACTGACTCTGGTGTGCCTAGAAGGCACATCAAGTCCATGCAAACCAGGTGAACCCCATGGACAGCATTGACTTTCTCAGCTCAGGATTCTATGATTATAAGTTCATAGTCATCTAGGTTGGAAGGGACCTTTCAAATCATCAAGCCCAACCCATCTCTGACAAGTCTCATACCTGGACAGGGACCTGAACCCTTGATTAGGAGTCTGAGACTTTCTCTACTGAGCTATGAAAGAGGTATTAAGTGTGATGATGCCACCACAGACAGTGGGTCAGACATGATATAGCAGCTGGAGATACTTCAGCTCATCTCTTATCAGCTTTCTGCATTCACAGCAATAACCCAGGCAGAGATTTCTGTTCTAGTAATTTGTCCTGGATCTGCTGGTCCTCTTCACCTTCTTCCTAACTTTTTCCTCTCAATCAATGGGTTTATTTCTGCTGGTGACTATCTCCATATCAATCATATCAGCCATTTCCTACTTGAAGAACATCTCTTTATTCCATTGCTTTGCCAAGTCAGTGTGTGCTTTGTTTCAGGCTCCTTCTCCTTGGAGGAAGAAGTGCTCCTCATTCCCATTGTGGTGGTAATTACACTAAAAAGACTGTTGGAGATGGGCTTGAACATTCTGACTGAGCATTTTGCAGGATGCTGGTGAGAACATGCCTGATTTTTGAAGATTTTTAAGCAGTTCTCCTGATTTACACGACCCCACTGACTTAATTTGAAGAATTCCTTTCAAGTACCTTGCTAAATCAGACTTCACTGAGTGACACAGGGCTACAACAATACAAAAATCCAGCTGTTGGCACTGAGGAAATCTTTTTCATGCTGGGTGGCCAATGCTACTTTCTCAAAGCAGGGAGATGAAGGTTATAATTGAGGTTTCCCATGTGCATTCAAATCAGAGCCTTGCACAAAACCTGTTAGAAGCAATGAGAAGCTTGGAAGTGGCTTGAAAATATCTTGGAGAAAGATTGCTCCTCAGCAAACACTGCGGTGAGGCCACCACAGATTGGAAAACAGGCACTGGAGCCAGATTGCAGATAAAATAAACCAATTTAGTCTAAAACACAGCATGGCTGAGAAACAGCTCTGCCTCTTACTCCTGTCTCATCCTCAACACAAAGTTTCAAGTTCTTCTGCTGTTTCCAGAGGAGGGCAAAAAAGATGGTCAAAGGGCTGGAGCAACTGCCTTATGAAAACAGGCTGAAGGGGTTGGGGTTGTTCAGCCTGGAGAAGAGAAGGCTCAGGGGGTAACCTCATAGTAACTTTTCAGTACCTGAGAGGGTCCTACAGAAAGGCAGGGGAAGGACTTTTTAA
>VZTY01001064.1:0-14073 GCA_013400935.1 Turnix velox | reverse complement strand
TGGAGCAACTGTCCTATGAAGACAGGCTGAAGGAGTTGGGGTTGTTCAGCCTGGAGAAGAGAAGGCTCAAGGGGGACCTCAGAGTAACTTCTCAGTACCTGAGGGGCTCCTACAGAAAGGCAGGGGAAGGACTTTTTAATATTATATTGGATGGGAGGACCAGAAACAACGGATGTAAATTGGAAGGGGGAAGATTTAGACTTAACATAAGAAAGAAATTCTTTACAGTGAGGGTGGTGAAACACTGGAAGAGGTTGCCCAGAAAGGTTGTGGATGCCCCCTCTCTGGAGATGTTTCAAGAACAGGCTGGACAAGGGACTGAGCAGCCTGATCTAGTGGGAGGTGTCCCTGCTTATGGCAGGGGGGTTGGAACTCGATGATCTTTAAGGTCCCTTCCAACCCAAACTATTCTATGATTCCATGATTCTATCTGCTTGACAGCAATGTCTCACAGAGCAGCCAGTCAAATCAGCAGGCAGGAAGGCAAGTTGCTGGTGAGAAGGAAAAGCTAAAAGCTCACCAAACAAGGATGGCCTGAGCTGTAGGTCAGCCAACTGCTCACGTTTCCCTTGCATGAGTTCACCTGCAGCAGCTCAGCCAAGAGGCTGCCCTTTGCACATGGGCATTCAGCTTTGTTTGAGTACTCAGAAGTCCACTGACCTGGAGTTTTACACCAAAGTCCAAGCACATTTATCCAGAAAGCTGGGAGACTGGGGGCTGGAGGACTATTCCAGGAGATGAACTGGCTGAAGTGGATGTCCTCACCGTTTATGGCTTAATCAGCTCAATTATTGTGTCACCAGGACATTACAAAAATATCCCCAGGTTGCGGGCAGGTCAATACTTTTAGAGAGTTTTTGTACATTGACCTTTTAATAAACAGCTAATTACACAGGGGATTGGACTAGATGATCTTTTGAGGTCCCTTCCAATCCCTGATATTGTGGGATTCAAGAAAATGACATTTTGTTGCATTAAAAAAAAAAATTTAAAAGAAAAATAACACATTAACACACTCCATAGAGAATAATTAAACAAAAGAAAGGAAGGTCTTAAAGAATGTGCTAATATGAGGATGGAAGACATGAACCAGAAGCTGAAGAAAAACAAGACATCATATTTCCAAGGGCATTTGGAAAGTCTGAGGGGGTTTTCAGTGTGCAGTCATAGAATTATAGAGTTGGGAGGGACATTCAAAGGCCACCTAGTCCAATTCCCTGCAGTGAGCAGGGATATCCTACACTAGATCAAGATGCTCAGAGCCTCAGCAAGCCTGGCCTTGAGTTTTGTCTCTAGGGATAGGATTTCCACCACCTCTCTGGGCAACCTGGGCCAGTATCTCACCACCTTCATGGGGAAGAACATTTTCCCATGTCTCCTCTAACCCTGCCCTGCTCTAGTTTCAAACCATTGCCCCTTGTCCTGTGGCTCCATGCCCTGGCAAACAGCCCCTGCCCAGCTTTCCTGCAGGGCAAATATTAAAGGATTCACAAAAGGAAGCAGCTTCTTCCCACAGAAGACAGTGATGGTTCAACTTCAGGTACTACAAAGAACAGCATGAAAGGGAATAGTGAAAATTGAGGGGCAGAGTGTAACAAAATGGTTATTAAATGGAAAGATGAATGAGGGTGAGCTTCACAGGTAAAAATTTTGGAGATCAACTACACATTGATAGAGTTTAAGGGCCAAGACACAAGCAGAATAGATTTCATTTCTGAAGTAGCACTAGCAGGAAGTTTATGTGGGGAAATAAGTATCAGGCAGCCTCTTCAGAAACAAATATCCTGTTTTCCTATGAATTTGCCTAGTTAAGAAATAGAAAGCACCCAAACAAAATCCCAACTAATGAAATCATCAGATTATTTTTATTATTTTGCAAGTAAACAAGAAGTCCTTTCAAGTTCTGCAAGTTAGGATCTTAAAATAAGAAAAATTAACACCACATATCCCACAACTGAACTTGCAGACCCCTCTCTGGGTTCTTTGTTTTGCTAGTTGTGTTCCATAATAGTGAAAATTTTGGGATTTTTTGGTGAAAAAGCATAATTTATATTGTGCTGCAAAGCACTCTTGAGGTATTTGAGTGTGGATGTGCAGAAGTGTGTGACCAAGCTTGTTTGTGTGAGAGAGGAAGAGTTGATACACATACAGTAGGGGAAAAATGAAGACTAGGAAGAAGGAAAATCCAGTCTGGGGTGGAACTGAGCAGTGAGAAGTGAGCTGAGAAAGAGGATTATAACAAGACAAAGTTATTTTCATGATTTTAGGCCAGTTGGAGAAGTGGGAAGCCTAGAAATTCTCTCAGCTAATAGGAAGGCAATTCAGAGTTCATTAAATGCTCTTCATTGTTTTGCCTGTTTGTTTTAAATCTCCCAGCAACAAGGGGAAGATTTACAAAAGCTATAGGAGGAAAATATTCTGTGGGATTTAAGGGAAAAAAAAAAACTTCATCCATAGAATAAAAGTGCTCTCTATGCTGGGCTTCTTTTCACAAGCTTTGCTGGTGTTCTAAGTTTTTATATTGTAACAGCTGCTTTTTTTTTTTTCCCATTTTCCTTCTTAAGCAAAAAAAACCCTATTAATGGGACCTGGTGCAGATTATAACAGCTCAGGGTAACTGATCAACTGCTGCTGGGGCAGAAAGAAAAGATCCACCACTGTGAAAAGGCCAGGAATTATTCCCCTTTCTCAACCAAATCAATGCAGAGCACTGATTCCTCCTGGCAGTGTCTATAAATCCAAGGTTTTCCTCTTAAAATCCTATTTACTTTTCCAGCAGTGATTCCTGCAGTTATTTAAAATCCTGCAGCTAAATCAAATATTTAATTTTCATCTAGGGGCAGGGAAAGATAACTGAGATCAGCAGGTACTCATCATGAACAAAGAGAGATTTAGATTGCTACAAGCACTTCTGTATTCTTCAGACAGCCAGACAATGACAAAAACTAGAGGGACATTCTTCCTAAAGCCCATTTTGTCTTTGCACAGAGCCAAAATGCTCACCTACAGGTCAAGCCAGCCAGTGTTCCCTTCCCAGCCCTGCAAAACCATCCAATTTCTCACCATGTAATTACTTGGTAGTCAGTAAATAAAAATTCACATGATCAGAAAAATACTGCCTTGGGATGGGATAAACAGAAAATTAGGGAGTTCTTTTCCAGCAGAGAAAAATAGTAGTTTCAAAGTTTGCATCCCTGTTTCCTCTCCAGTTCAAGGATGTTTGTCTGCATTCATTTCTAGTTTTGAGCTGAAGGGTGACTTAATATATTTAAAAAGTCTCAGATTTAGGCAGTACATCTCAATTTAACTAACTGAGCCACTTAGGATTTGCTCCATGTGCTGTTGGCAGCTGGAAATGGGTAAGGGAATAGAAGTACTACACCAAGTCCTGCTAATGGCTGAATCCTGCCTGCCAGCTTTAATAAATTGAAAAAAAAAAAAATTACTCAAGTCTAGCAAAATTTGCTGGAATGCCAAAGCTGGAAAAGACCCACATTTAGCTTCTTCCCTGTGTTTAAAGCCAGTGCTTGTGGGCAACTGAAATAATATTAAAAAAATTAAGCAGCAAACTGGTATTGGAGAGAACTTCAGTTCAAGATGGAACACAGAAAAGCCAACCCTTCAGCATAAAACATACATCTGCTTTATTAGACACATGGGAAAGCCACATGGGATGTTTAGCTTGGTAAATGAGCTTGGAGAGCTTCCTAGATTGCAGAAGAGGAAGGAGGTGCAGGTGCTGGAAGGTTTGTGGATCTAGTTTGGGTTCAGATGGCTTTAAACTTATGTAGAAACACTGTTTTAGCAGAGAGGGTAAAATAAAGGGTTTAGAAGGATTTGTTCCCAGGAAAACTTGCCTGCTCACACAGGAACATGCTCTCAGAAGGAAAACTGACTTCCTGAGCTTGTGTGGAGAACAGGTAGCACAGGCCATGAAGTTCCCACCTCCAGAAAAGGGACAGGTCCAGAACTTTCTACCATTCAGAGACTAACCTGTATTAAGGAAAAAAAAATATCACACAAACAGAATCACAGAATATCAGGGATTGGAAGGGACCTCAAGAGATCATCTTGTCCAATCCCTCTGCCACAACAGGAACATCTAGACCAGGTCACACAAGAAGGTGTCCAGATGGGGTTTTGAATGTTTCCAGAGAAGGAGACCTCACACCCTCCCTGGGCAGCTTGTTCCAGTGTTCTCTCACCTCGGAAAATTTGGAAAAAGTTTTTTTCTTATATTTCTGTGGAACCTCCGGTACTCCAGCTTGTACCCACTGCCCCAAGTCCTATCATTGGAGGTCACTGAGCTTGGCTCCATCCTCCTGACACTCACTCTTTAGACATTTATAGACATCAATGAGGTCAAAGGAGTTTTCTTTAATGCCCATCACCTGGAACCCAATTAGTTCTCACGCAGTTTCCAAGTGTTTTTGATTATGTTTGATGGAGCAATAAGCAGAGCTCTAAGGTTTTGCACACACAGAAAGCCCTCAGAACTCCAGTGGCATAATCTCAGTTCCATTTTTTTACTTCATTTCACAAAACTGGCTGGTCAGGCTCTTAAAATCATAGAATCATGGAATAGTTCAGGTTGGGAGGGACCATAAAGATCATCAAGTTCCAACCCCCGTGTCATAGGCAGGGACACTTCCCACTAGATCAGGCTGCTCAGTGCCTTGTCCAGCCTGGCCTTAAACTCCTCCAGGGATTTAGGGGGCATCCACAACCTCTCTGGGCAACCATTTCTTTCTCTCTTCTGGGAATCTGCTCATGCAATTACCTACAGGAGCAAAATGCTAGAAAAATCATCCCCTTAGGACATGAGACGTCTTTTGCTGTGCGGTGTTTTTTGAGGGAAGGAGAAAAGGAATGTAATGCTTGAATATGTTGTGCCCAGAATTTTATATTAAAAAAAAAAAAAAAGGTAAAAAGGAGCATTGTCAGGCAGTTTCACAAGAGCCAGTTAAAAATAACAAAGTCTGCAGTCCTTACAAAGATAAGGCCACCAAACAAACAGCAGTGCTTCGATTGTCATGTGTGATCACAGCTCCTGGTAGTACTGTTTGGTTCTGTGCCATGGACAACATACTTGGTAGGTCCTCTCCAGTCTGGCAACACTTTTTGCTGGGCTATTTACCCAAGTTTGGGTCAGGGTTATGCCAATTGCACTTGGTCTGACCTTTTCTCTACATGGAGCTCCGCAATGAGTGTGACACTGGGATAACACTCCCCACAGCATCATCAAACCAGCCCCGAGAAGCAGCTGGTCAGCAGTTGTCCTCTAACCACCTGCTAGAGCAGCTGCAGGCAGGGCTGGCCCATGCCCCAGCTTCACTCGAAAGCCCAGGGTACCAGGAATGAACTGAATCCCCTGCCCAGGAGCCATTTTCAAATACAAAATCATAGAACCATAGAATGGTTTGGGTTGGAAGGGACCTTCAAGACCATGTAGTTCCAACCCCCCTGCCGTAGGAAGGGACACCTCCCACTAGACCAGGTTGCTCAGTGCCTCATCCAGCCTGGCCTTAAACACCTCCACAACCTCTCTGGACAACCTCTTCCAGTGTCTCAACACCTCACCAGAAAGAATTTCTTTCTTCTATCCAGCCTGAATCAGCTCCTTGATGGAATTCCTTCATGCAATTTGGAATGGAATCATAAAAATCCCAAGGAATTTTTGCTTTTCTTTTGCTTGTTCCTTCATATTCTGGCAAGATTTTCATTTCTCTGATGTTATAATCTAAAATTACATGAGCTGTGACCTTCTAATGCATAAGAAATATCACCAGAGGAAACAAACACCTCATGTATGTATGAGGAATGGAAGCTGGTGAGGGTGAGGTGGACCTGGAAGCTCATTTGTTGAACACCCTGTAAGCTCCTGGTGTTTAAGATCTGTATCATCACCCAAATCCATTGGATGGGGAAGATTTTACATAGATTAAGAAATACATTTATTTTTTGAATCTTTTATCTCTGTCTTATTACTTTATACTCTGCCTTATTAATACTTTGGTATGGCCAATGGCAGCAGAGGAACCAGCTAGGACATGATATCTTGACATTGAGGAGGAAAAAGAAAGAAACCAAAGGAATTTATTCTCCTATTTGAGAATATGAGAATAAAATCAGGGGCTGATTTTACCTATGGAAAGAGAAATTTCCTGAAAATAGAGATGTGGTGAATGGTATGTATTTTTTAGTAGCATTCCTTTAACATGCCCTGGCTTCTTTTGGAAAGCTTGCTCTCAAGAAATCATCCCCCATGTTTGTACAGGCCTTCATCTTTATTATGAATAGAAAACTGATAAAGTCCTAGCCTGTGGCAAGTGCTATCACAGTTTGGATCATGTGCTCATTCGTCTCCCTCAGGAAAATGCTCATCTGCAAGCTTTCAACATCTCACACAAGTATTTTTTTTCCTGCAGATTCCTACTTAAGAGTTTTTATGTGCAAAACACCAGGCAAATAAAAAATATCACTCATGCTTGTTATGGCCATCTCCTTTTGATTAAGGATGAGCAGATCTTCCTTTTTTTTCATGGGAAAAAAAAAAAAGTCTTTCTCTCTTGTTCATGTGTTTCTATTCTTCACCACATTCTGGAAGAGCAACATAAAATGTCTTGATATTTTCCACCAAAAAAAAAAAAAAGAAAACAGTAACAGAAAAAAACCAACAACTCTGGGATGAGTTCATGCCTGGAATGTTTCTGAAAAAGAAAAAAAAAAACAAACCAGCCCAAAAATCACAGAAGATCATCTTTCAAATGAGAATGATGAATAATGGAAAGTATGAACTGTGAAGTTGTGTTAGATAAGTTGCATTTAGGTTAACCACATGTCATTTTTTTTTTCTTAAGCTCATAAATCCTTGAGAAATGTTAATCACATGATGGGCTTATTTGTAAATTTACATAGTGCCCTGAAGGAGACACTGCTGGTTGCTTTCTGGGGTGACTCACGAGCATCTCTAGTTCAGGCTGCCAGGACAGAGAAAGCAAATTGAGTGTCTTGATCTTGTATGAACTGTGATTAATTTTCCAATGGAGTTGTCCTCAGGACACACTGAGATAGAAAACCTAAAAGAAATTTAGGTTTTTAAATAGCAGTTTTTTAAGTTTGAAACTTACCTTTGCTTCATTTCATAGAATCACAGAATCATAGAATAGTTTGGGTGGGAAGGGACCTGAAAGATCATCAAGTTCCAACCCCCCAAACTGAAAATCATGCACTCTGAGCCTTCATACACACTTAAACATGAATATGCCACATTTTAGCTGTCCACTGCATTCAGAAATAGTTATTCCAACAAATACACCCTAAAACCTTTCAAACCATAAGTCCTGTTCATTAATAAAGACACTTGCACTTCTTAATCTTGCTTCCAAATTGAAGAATCACCAACTTTAAATACTAGTCCTTGTTGTGGGAAGTAAACCCACAGCTATGGTGTGCTTTAATAGGATGGATTTATTTTTAAATTCCATTTTTTATTGAGTGTCTATGAAAAAATCAGTCACAGAATCATAGAATGGTTTGGGTTGGAAGGGACCTTCAAGATCATCTAATTCCAACCCCCCTGCCATGGACAGGGACACCACATTGCTCCTATGAGCCCCATCTGGGTTTTTTTTTTCCCTTCTACTAACAAGGCAAACAGATTAGAGATATATTTAATTAAAGTATTATCACTGATTAAAGGCATCATGAGTGGCAATGCATGGTAGTAGACAAAATTAAAAACCAGTTCCTATTTATCTGGCAAGTGGGCTGACTTATCTGCCCTCCAGAAAAGAACACAAGATGCAATCTAATGGCTTTTTAATAGAAGGAACCTCAACAAAATCCTGGCAGATGGTATTTTGGGTCAGTGCTGCAGTGAACTCAGCAACAATTTGTTACATCTATTTACCTGGCCTCAAAAAAAAAAAAGGCAAGGGAAAAAGCTAAAATGATTTCAACCAGCATGAGCTGCTCTGGCTCTGGGGATGTTTAGATCTCTGAAGTGCTCCATTTGCTTCTGCAGTGGGAGAAAACATGAAATTGATTAAAACAGCATAAATGTAACAGGAAAATCTTCCTCCTCCGCAGCCACTTTGGGAATGGAAACTTACCTAGTTCTCATGATCCCTTTTTATTATTTTTTTTCCCCCTCCTTTCCTGTTGTTGCTCTGAAGTGGGCAGTTCAGGGGAAGTTCTGTCCTTTAAAGGGAAAAAGCTCTCCTAGGACCACTGGGTCATTCTAGCAAGTCTCTTCTCAAGGCATGATGATCTCCTTCCAGAAGATGGGCAATGAGTGTAAAGAAGGCTTCAGGGATCATCAGCAGCCATTGCATGCCCTAAAAATTCTTCCCTTTTTCCCCTCTCATTGACATGGATCATGAAACAAGGCTTACAGTGACTTTCCACTTCCTTCTATGACTCACAGAAAGAAATCCAAACAGTTGTCAGGAGGATCTCCTGACTTTGCCACAGCTTCCGAAACTTTAAAAATAAATCCTTGTGTCCTGCAAAATGACATTCCAGCAACCCAAGCCCCACTGCTTGATGATTTAAGAAAATACAAATGGAAGCCTCGTGGAGGTTTTCATATGTATCTCAATGAGAAAACTCTTGGAATTAACCTTCTAAATGAAGTACAACTGGAGCAGAAAAGTGTCTGTTGAATTTTCTCTCTCTGCTTCACTTACTATGATGCTTCCACTGCTGAAAACATTGATGGGAAACTTGTTGATCTCACAAAAATCCATGTCTAAAATAAACAGGGTGACTTGAACTGGAGCACGTTGCCCAGAGAGGTGGTGGAGGCTCCATCTCTGGAGACATTCAAGGCCAAGCTTGTTGAGGCTCTGAGCATCCTGATCTAGTGCAGGATGTCCCTGCTCACTGCAAGGTGGCCTTGAAAGTCCCTTCCTATTCTATGAGCTTCAAATGAGCTAAAAACCTGTGTCACACAATAGAAATTAAGAGATAATTACAATCTGCTCCAGAGAGACTACATGTGATGGACACTTTGCCATCATTCTCACTTTCCATGGTCTAATGTGAAGACACCACTGCATACCAATAATCAATAATAAAACAGGAAGACACAGGAGAGAATGTATTTTCCTTTATTGTTATTTATAATACAAGAAAAATCTAGAAAGCACATTTCATGGAGCACCATATTGTAGCAAAACTTTGCTGGCTCTCCTACAAAGGGTATTTTTGACACTGAAACAACAACACACACACAAAGTCAGTACACACAGGCATCTACACCCCAGTGATCTTATTAATGGCCCCACAAAGATTCCTTTTTCAAACCCAGAAATATTAAGATGGACAGAGGAATGCAAGTGTGAGGGCATCAGAACACCAACTGAGTGAATTACTCTTTGGCTGGTGATCTTCATAAGCACACAAGCCTTCATCATGTCAACCCTAATCTTTCTTCTTAGAAGACTCTAAGCTGGGCCCAAAGATCACTGAATATATGGATCTGGCACAGGTATGGTGTAGAGTTGAACAAAACTGGCCAATATTCTCTACCTGATACCACTTATTGCTTTGGTTATGTTACTTGAAGTCTTCCAAACTCTTAAACCTACACCCCACATCACAGAAAAGCCACTTCCACGCATACAGACAAATAACTTCCCCCTCCCACACACCTGAAAGCACTGCACTGATACCTTTTTGAGAAGCTCTGTGGGTTTCCCCACCCAGATCACCTTTATAAGGATGATTTCATGTTGGTTCTTTCAGATGCTTGTTCAGCAATGTGGGTTTTTTTAATATATTTCTTTCTTTTCACCAGGGCATGTTGAAATGATAAATTGTTGTCATTGTCTTTGCAAGCAAGAGAAAAACTATCATCTGCACAAAATGTTTTTACATTCATTTTATACAGTGCTGAATAAATGATGCTAAGCACAAAACCATGTAGGATGATAGCCCAGAATAGCTTTTTACCTTGTTGAAAATGAAAATGGGATGGACAAGGCACTCAGCAACCTGATCTAGAGGAAGGTGACCCTGCCAATGGCAGGGGGGTTGGAACTAGATGATCTTTAAGTTCCCTTCCAACCCAAACCATTCTATGTACTGAAAGGTTCCTATATTGATGATGAGACATAATTTTGGGGTCTCTGTTATATACAGTAGACTTCCTGAATACTTTTAGGCACCTATTTTTGTGAGCTATTGCTTAACATAACCCTGAAGCACCTCAAATAATATGGCTTATTGCCTCAAACAGTGTGAAGAGACAAAAGAAAATCCAGCCTCACAGTTGTGAACAATTTTGAAGTAGAGAGGGGGCAAGGAAGTTTTTTGCCTGGACTCAAAATAATTCACTTACAATAATTTTAGGTATTTGGCCACTTCTACCATAAACAGAGAACAACTCATGGAGTTTAATTAAAAACCAGCTCTATAAAATACTTCAATTTTGTCAATAATAATAATTTAAAAAAAGTTTGTGCTTCTATCAGCTACTTACACAACTTTTTTGTTCCCCCTTAAGCCCATTTCTCTTTGAAATCCTTCCTCTGCTTTCTGCCCCCAAATTATCTCTGAGGAAATTTAAGAATTTGCAAAATGTATTTACAGTCCTGCTAATCAGTGAGGCTGAACTATCTTTAAGTTTTGGGCAGGGGAAGGCATCCCAGTTGCCAAGAAAAAATTGCTGTGTATTTTATTTTCTTTTTCTCGCAGAAAATCCTTGTGGATTTTGCACAGGATCCAATTTTATGATTCTTTTAAAGTGTGGGGACGAACAAGCATCTGTGAATAACATGACAAAAGTCATAGAAATTCAAAAGGAAGGAGAAAAAATGGCCTCAAAAAAATAAATGTGGCTTTTGATATGAAAAGGTGATACTAATTATCTGAATTACTAACTCAGACTCTGAGTCTTTGCTAAAGATTTGGTCAGAACTTCCCAGATAAACAGTTCAGGCTCCACCTTGCAGGATGGAGAAAAGAAGAGAGAAAGAAAGGACTTAACTAGTTTTAAGTTTTACAAAGACTAAAGGGTTGCTATGGATTAATAAAGTTCCAGGGGACTGAAGAATAGGATGCAATAAGGCAAAGACACTGGCTTGGATATACTTATTTTCACTTGGAGCAATTTCTAGAGCTTAATGACCTGAGTAGAAGGACAACATAGAAAAAAACCCAGAAGAGATTCAGGCAGGCAAAGAATATGAACCTGTATGAGAATGTGAATTATTGTTTGGCTTAAGAAATAAGCAAAAAACCTATATTTTTATATACAGTGTATAATTACTGACATTCAGAAGAAAAAAATGGAGATTGCTTTGTTTGTGCTGCTTTAGCATACAAGAGCAAGGGATGAGCATTTAAAAGCAGCCAATTTAAATGTGAAAAAAAACATTATTTGTTCTTAAACATGATGGGTTTTGATTTCAGCATTCCCTATCTCAAGAAATTTTTGGCTTTGTTACTTTTTATAAGACATCAGGGGTTTGAAATTTCATTTATATATCCCAGTTAGACATATTCACACACACAGAGATGTGTGTTCTGAGAAGTGGGGCTCACTTCAAGATCATTCTTTACACCTTCTCTGATAGGCATTAGGAAACTGTGTATGTGTCTATTTTTAACAATGTGAGGAGGAAAATGTGAGAAAGGAGGGAAGCACAAACCTGAATAGGAGAGAAATCCCTCATGTTACTGTCATTAATGCAGATCTGTGCTTGAAAATACATTTCCAAATGCTTTTTAGGTTGGCTGCGTTGACCAACAGCCAAGTAAAAGACACAACATTAAAGGGAAACTGTGAAAATGAAAATATTTGTCTGCATTTCCTGTGTTAGCACTAATTCCTGACAAGTGGCAAGATGAGAAATTAAAAAAACCCAAATTTCTAATTTGATTTCTGCCACTTACCCTGTTGACCTGCTTCATGTCTGAGCCAAAGCTGAGAGAAAACTCAGACAGGCTTATGGGATTTTATTTCTCAGCCTAAGGGGTTAAACTGCCTTTTCACCAGACCTAATTAAATCATTTTCATTTTAGAAATACGCAGCCTTTAATATCTGCTAAGTTGAAATATCTTTAAACAGAACTAATAATCCCTCAAACCCATCTGTATGAAAATTGTGGCATCTTTTATACTTGTTCACACCAATTTTCCTCTTTGTCCACCCTGTTTTTCTGGGAAGGTTTCTGAGAACATCAATGAAACGAAGACTGTCAGCTCATCTGATAACACAAGTTGTGAGGCTGCAAACAACTTCCAGACAAACTAATCTGGCTATAAACTAGTTGCAGGTAAGCAGATAGCAAAAGTCAACCTGGCTACGTTTAACAGGATAAATGACAGGAGAGTTTTCTGTGACTTTAAATGAGGTAAAGTTGTGTAGAAGCCCTCCCACCCCCAAAATACATCTGTAAGGTCATTATGTCAAATAAAAATAAAGGAGAGAAATAAGTTATTCTTTAAAAAAAACAGCTAAAAATGAAATTATCTTTAAGCTAGACAGAAAGAGAGATCATAGTGGGTAAAGAAAAAGAGAACCAGAGAATATTGATAAATGTGTGTTGTCAGCTCTGGGAACTGAGGCTTGATTGGCATCAGCTGAATTCTGTCTCATGATGCATAAACTAGAAGGTTCTTCCCTGTTGTGTAACAAATAGCCCAGGTTCTTTAGTTTTCCAAATGACAAAGGGCTTGTTTGATCACCTCTCTCTCTTTTTTGTGTCCAACTCCATCAATTTGAACACTTTTCTCAGCACAAACACACCAGGTGGGATCACCAGAGAGTACAAACACCAGCCTACAGTGTTTCCTCATCTTTTGAGCCTCAAGTCTGCCTGTGCAGTGCATTAGATGATGGTTCCTGTAGTCTCTGCCCAATAAAGTCTGGGGACAACTGCCACAGTCCACCACATCTCTGTGACAAGCAGATGTCAGCCCCGTGGCTCCTCCAAGGAGCTAAAGAAGTCTCTGATGAAAACACACAGCACTTTGCCTTCCCATGGGATGCCTTCCAAGCTTCTGGCTCATCCCAGGGCAACTTCCTAAGGCAGGTACCAAGGAGGAGAGGTCTTCTCTCACCACTCTTCCTGCTCACCAGCAGCACCTTCAACTTTTCTCTCCCATAGTGAGGGCAGGAGTGGTACTTTTTTCATATTTTCTGTTGAGTTAGTCTTGTTCTCTTTTCCTGGTTAGTGTTCATCAAATGCCTTCTTCTGCAATCATCTGATCTTACTCAAACCAGCACATGTTTTCTTGTGGTTTAATTTTCCCTTTTATATCACCTTAAAGGGACCCATCTGTTGACACAACTCCTATGGGGAAGGGATTTCATCTCTTGCTGAAGTTCTGCTCCAGCCACAGCCGAACCTCCTGCAGGTTGTAGAAAAAGGGACCTTTGCCTCCAAGGTAGGCAATTTTTTGTCTCTGCACGATGCAAACTCGCTCAAAGGAGACACCATAAGCCACATTGGCATTGTTGTCCATGCAGTCAGCCACCACTTGGCACTGGGGGGGCAAGGAGAAGCGTTCCAGGAGCTGATGGGCAGCTGCACATCGGTCTTCTTGGCTCCTGTGTTTCTTGACTTCAAATGAGGATGGAGAGATGCCAGGGGCAGCCCAGCCATCTGATGGGTGAGCCTCATCGATGTAGACCAACAAGAAGTCAGCCACACCAGAAAACTCCTCCACCAGCTTGCTGAAGGCCGACAGCTGGCTTGTGAATGGAGGTCAGGTAGCTGAGCCAAAGTTGACCACCAGCGGCCGCTCGGAGTTGGCAAAGTCCAGGAGGTGGCATTTGGTCCCACACTTGCTGCCAACACTCTTCCAGCTGTTACTGCTGCCATCACTGCCCTTGGCTATGTGGATGACACTGGAGTTTGGAGCTTCTCCTCCCAGTTTGACCTGAGAGCAAAACAAATTCAAACACATTGAGTTAGTGAGACTTGTTTGGTATCCATGATCTTTAAGGTCACTTCCAACCTGAATTATTCTATGATTCCATGACTACTCTCTTCAAATAAATAGTTCAAGGAGGACATCTATCTACACTACCTGCATGAAGGGACATGAAGATGATCAAA
>VZTY01001062.1:21268-35128 GCA_013400935.1 Turnix velox | reverse complement strand
TTCTCACGTTAACTTACCAAGCAACGCAAACCATTATATGATTTTCTTCCCCTGTCTAAATTCATCTTGCTGTTTCTACTCCAAACAAGGATCTGTCTCTGGGTGAGGAAGGTCATGAAATCATCTAGCTGGGTGTGTAGTTTAAGGGGAACTTGATCCTTGAGGCCCAAGTTTGAATTCCTTGTCCAGGAATTAGGCTTGTTGGAGTTGGGCTTGATGGTTGGACTCAATGATCTGAAACTGGATGATCATTAAGGTCCCTTCCAACCCAAACTATTCCATGATCCTACAAAAGGTCCCTTCCAACCAAAATAATTATGATTTTATGATCTTATTATCTCCATATTTCCATTTAAGTGCTGTGAAGGTGCAGGTTTCCCATTCCCTTTCCCATTTTAAGTTGAAGGACTTAATATAAAGCTACAGAACTTGTGTGAGCTGGAAATAAAACACTCTTGGGAGTGCCTACAGAGCATTTTTTAAAAGGTGAATCCCAAATTTTGCTACTTGAGGACAAAACATGGCAAAAGCTACACCTTGTGCTGCAGGGAGGAGGATGCTTGGTAAGTTAACGTGAGAAAACCCATGATTTCCTGCAAAATCTAGGACAAAAAAAGCCAGACATTCACCTCCAGCAGCTTTAAATAGCTCAGGCTTTGAATAATAAAGTAATAAATTCAATCTCCCACGGAAAATTTTAGCCCATAAAAGGAGAAGGGGGAAGGCATTAACATCATCCAGCTTTGACACTCTCATCTATTACAGTAAAAACACACACAAAGTTGTGATAAACTTTAAAAAATGGAAAAAATAAAATAAAAATCACTCTGCAACTCTGTTGCTCCCTCAGTGATCTGGATTGGGCTGTAAACCTGATTGTGTTGTAACTTTGCAACAATTATGAGAAACATTTATGCACTTTTATTAGCCCTTGAAAATTATGGCAGGGTTTTTTAGCTGTTGAGTTCCAAGAAGGAGAGAGGGAAGCCTCAACATATGGCAGAGATCTTCAAAGTTCTCAGCACAGGAGAAAGTTATGATTATCCTTCACTTCATTAATGTCATGTTTAATAGGGGATTGTTTTTCTGTGAGGGTTCAGTTGGAAAGAGATGGGGATTGCTGGTGGTTGGGTAATCTCTCCTGCTCTCTCAGGAATAGAACTGCAGCCCAGGGTATAATGATTCCTACTAACAAGGTGTCTCCTCAGCACGTTGCTGACAAGTCCTGGAGACAGGAACAGCACAGAGGGAAGACCCAGAGCTGTAACAAACCCCCCCTGCCCTCAGGAGTAGCTGCTGGAACAAATTAAATTATAGAATCATAGAATTGGTTGGGTTGGAAGGGACCTTCAAGATCATCTAGTTTCAACCCTCCTGACATAGGAGGGACACCTCCCACCACACCAAGTTGCTCAGTGCCTCATCCAGCCTGGCCTTAAACACCTTCAGGGATTGAGGGGGCATCCACAACCTCTCTGGGCAACCTCTTCCAGGGTCTCACCACCCTCACAGCAAAGAATTTCTTTCTTCTCTCCAGCCTGAATCTCCCATCTTACAATTTGTAACCATCACTCCTAGTCCTTCCATCTCATATCCTCTTAAAAAGTCTCTTCTCCAGGCTGAACAACCCCAATTCCTTCAGCCTGTCCTCAGAAAGAAGTTGCTCCAGCCCTCTCATCATCTTCATGGAGCTCCTCTGGACCTTCTTCAACATCTCAATGTCCTTCTTATGTTGAGGACTCCAGAAGTGGACATAAAACCCCAGGTGGGGCCCCAAATCCCTGTTGATGGGTCAGATTTTCTTCACTCCTTTATCCTTCTGGAGGTCCATGAATTAGAGAGGATTTTTTTCTCTATTTACACCCCTTTTAAGCAGGAATTGATCTGCTGTCTAGAATTAACCCTGTTGTTCTGTGTCTTGTCCTTAAAACTGGGGGTTGCAATTCTTTTCTCCTCTGATTTTTGTGACTGTGCAGTGAGTTTAATGCAGAGAGAGAGAGTCCTCATCACCCTGACCTCAAACGGCTCAGCAGACACTGATGACTGAAACCTGCCCTTCTTCTCACCCCAGACATGACTCCGTCTGTTTCTTAATGTTTCAAAACCCCAGCCAGTCCAGGAAAGAAAAAAGCAGCAGCTGCCCCTGAGGCTCCTCCCCATCCTTCCCCTCTCACTGCTCAAGTCTAAGCATCACTGTGGGATGTAGCTGCACTCTGTCTGCTCCAGCTTCTCCTCTCACCCTGAGTTTTCCAGGGGCAAATCTGATCCTTCCAGCTTTTCTTCACCTTCACCTCTTGCTTTGCAGGCTTGGGGTGTCCTTGTGAGGCATTTAACTGTTTCAAAGTGAGTGGATTTGATTGCCACCAGATCTCCAGTTCACATCTTATCAGCCAAGCTTGGGATGTGGAACAAGCTGTGATGACTCTTCCAACCTCATGCCAGCAAATGGCTTGATGATTTCATTTCTTAAAAAAAACCAAAACCAAAGAAAACCCCCAAGAAAACTAATGGCAGCAAGGTTGAAGGAGTTGGGGCTTTTAAGCTTGGAGAAAAGAAGGCTCAGGGGGGACCTTAGAGGAGGTTCTTAATACCTGAAGGGGCTACAGAAAGGCTGGAGTAGGAGTTTTTATAGGGTCCAGGATGGCAGGACTAGGAGGAATGGATGCAAATTGGAAGAGGGGAGATTTAAGCTGGAGAGAAGGAAGAAATTCTTTGGCGTGAGGGTGGTGAGACACTGGAAGAGGTTGCCCAGAGAGGTTGTGGATGCCCCCTCAGTCCCTGGAGGTGTTTAAAGCCAGGCTGGATGAGGCATTGAGCAACCTGGTGTGGTGGGAGGTGTCCCTGCCCATGACAGGGGGGTTGGAACTAGATGATCTTGAAGGTCCCTTCCAACCCAAACCATTCTATGGTTCTATGAAAGTACATCCAGTTTCCTTCCCTTTCCTTCTGTCCATACTTGCCCTCACTTCTTCTATGGGATCAGTCTAAACCAGGTCTATGAAGTCTCAATGCTGAAGACACAAGGGGACATAGGTTCAAGGAAACATGCAAGTTTTGCAAGGAAAATCACCTCCATTTTCTCCAGAAGGACAGTGCAGATGATTTCAGAATCCCCATTATGGACTGGGTCTGCCTCTCTGTGCCAAAACCTCACACTTTCAATGCAGCTTTTGGTATCTCCCTGCATTTTTGGCTTTGAAATTCTTCAGTTTGCTCTCTGTGAGTTATTAAAATGTGTGCTAAAATGTGCAAAGCTCTGTCTAATTAGGATGTACTGATTAATTTCAGTAGACAAGTGTGGCAGTCCTGATGAATATTAATATCTTTTAGGCTGGGAGCTGCTGGCAAGAGGAACAAGTTTTCTGCATGGGTAGAGAGCATGGCAGAGCACCACGGGGTTGAGCAGCATCTCCTTGACTTTGCCTGGTGACAACTTCAAGTCTTGTTTGAGCTACCAACCTCCCCCTTACAAAATGTAAATGGTGAGAAGCTACAAATGGGTTATGGATGTTTTTTAGGAATTAGAATCAGCCTAAAATCACTGCCACCACCTGAAGAAAGGAACCATAGAATTGGAAGGGACCTTCAAAGGCCATCTAGTGCCACCCCCTGCAGTGACAGGGACATCCTGCACTAGATGAGGTTGCTCAAAGCTTCAGCAAGCCTGGCCTTGGATTTCTCCAAGCTTGATGGGGTCTCTACCACCTCTCTGAGCAACCTGGGTCGGTATCATGGGGAAGAACTTGTTCTGGATGCCCAGTCTAAACGTGCCTTGTTCTGGTTTGAAGGCAAAATGAGTTGTCATGTTGTCATTTGACATTACCTATGGTGATGAGGGTGGTGAGACACTGGAAGAGGTTGCCCAGAGAGGTTTTGGATGTCCCCTCAATCCCTGGATGTGTTTAAGGCCAGGCTGGATGAGGCATTGAGCAACCTGGTCTAGTGGGAGGTGTCTCTGTCCATGGAACTAGATGATCTTGAAGGTCCCTTCCAACCCAAACCATTCTATGGTTTGGTTGATGGGATGACATCTTGGAAGCCTCTTCCTGAGGTCAAGACAGGAGAAAAAGTGGCAGGAAAAAAACCCAAACCAGAACATTGCTTGATTTTTGCCAAAAATCAAGCAATGTTCTGGTTTGAGTTTTTTTCCAGCCACTTTTTCTTCTGTCTTGACCTCAGGAAGAGGCTTCCAAGATGTCATCCCATCAACCAAACCATAGAATGGTTTGGGTTGGAAGGGACCTTAAAAATCATCTAGTAGAAGAAGTCTGTGTTTGTGACAGAGAAGGAACATCTTGAGGTGGGGAAGAGAAATGGGGAATGATGTCTTGGGGGGAAACAGGAGAAAGTTGGTATTAGAATTTTATTTTTATTTTTTTCTTTCTTGATTTTTTTCTTTCATTTGGCCTGGATGTAGAAACACAAATTAGGTTTAACCACAACTTCTGAGAGCCAGGGAAACCTGGAACATTTACATTCCTTTTTTTATTTTTATTTTTAAAGCCCTGGGAAAAAGACAGGAGCAGATTTAATAATTCTCCCCAACAACCTCCAGCCCCAAGGTTGGAGACTTTCTATTCTTGGAGGGCTGGCAACACAGCTATGGAGGAGATGATTAAAATTAGTGTTCAACACCTCTTAGGGAACAAACAAAACTCCACTTGGAGGTTTTTGATCTTTTTTTTCTCTGGAGATCACTTAAAAAAAACCCTCTTGCAGTTTGCTGAAGGTCTTTCAAAACTTGAGCTGACATTTGATGGGTGAGTTTGTGTCTCTGACTAATCCAGACTTTTGGAGCTCCAAAGGATTTTTAGCTGTGCCAAAATTATCCTGGGCTTTTAAAATACAATTACATGTGTGTCAGATAAATGCTCCTGGCCTTATTTTGAGGGATGCACTCAGGTTGAAGATGTTATTCCTGTCATCTGTGTATAACTCAGCAAAAAGGTGTGTGATGGAAAAAGACAGAAATGGCCTCACCTGAACCTGAAGTTTCCTACTTGGTTACCCTTTAATTACATAAATTAAAGGGCTTGGTCAGGTGGAATCACTCCTTTTCTTGAGATGTTTGTGGATGCTGGTGTACCCCTACAGAACTCAGTAGGCTCATGGAGAAGCAGCTGGCAGTCAGCCCAGTGTAGGGTTTGAAGCATCTGTTTTAGTAGCTGACTGCCACAGTCTTCTTTAGGAAGGAAAAAACCAAAAAAATCAGTATTTTTTGGACTTTGAATCAAAGCCTGAGCTTTTGGGTTTAATGAGAATGGTATTGCTTGAAAAAGAGTGACTTCAGAAAAAGAAAGAGAGAAAAAAAATCACAAGTAAATCAGTAAATTGATGTTTTTGATGGTTTTTTTTCTTGTTTCTTATCAGGAGGAAGGAGAAGGGTTTGGGTATTCCCATCCATCTCATCTCCCCTGACAGGCCACTTCCATCATCTTCCTGGTGCTTCCCAGTGTGATGGAGAAGGACCTTGACATCCTCCTCTTGAAGCAGTTTCTACTCCCAGCTGCCCAAAGCACAGAATGAAATGACACTGAGAGCACTGATCCTCTGACTTCTCTGGGAAGATAATTGAATCCTGTTCCTCTTTAGCAAAGAATCCCACCACAAACTGGAGAGTGAGCAGTGAGCCTGCACCTCTCTTTGTATGACACCCAGGTAAGGGTGATAAATCACTCCTTTATTTTCACTTAGGAGAATTGAAACAGCAGAGATGTCAGCATCCCTCTCTTTGGAGATGATCACCACGAGGAGGGGGAGCTCTGCCTGCTTGATGAAATGCAACATTTGTAGAGATTATTCTCAGCTATACATGCTTTCAGGTTATGATCTTATTTCTATTGATTTTCTTTCCTTTTTATCTTCTTTCACCTCCCCCTCCCCCATCTTATGATTTGTACTTACTGCAGCAGGGAAAGCCAAACCCAGGAATCCCAAAATTTTTACCCTCTGGATTTTTTTTTCCTCCCCTTTCCTTCACCAGCTTTATGCTTATCAATAGGTGTTCCTTTCACCAAATAAAAGCAGTAGCCACTACTAAACCTTCTGCAGCCCAAACCCAGCTACTGGATGAGCTCTGACAGATGTTCCCAAGGAGCTCACAGAACCATAGAGACCTTCAAAGTCCATCTTGTAGTGAGCAGGGACGTTCTGCAGTAGATGAGGTTGCTCAGAGCCTCAGCAAGCCTGGTTTTGGGTGTCTCCCTCTTCCAGTGCTTCACCACCCTCCTGGGGAGTAATTTCTTTATGACATCGAATCTAAACCTTCCCTGCTCTAGTTTCAAACCACTGTCCCTCATCCTATTGCTACACAGCTTTCCTGTAGGCTCCCAGTGATGCTGGCTGGGATTCTCATGGACATGGGTGTCTGTAGGATTTCCAAGGGCATGGGGCAGTGAGTGCCCCCAGGGCTCAGAGCCTGCAGTGACAGGGACATCCTGCACTAGATGAGGTTGCTCAGAGCTTCAGCAAGCCTGGTTTTGGATGTTTCCAGGCTTGATGGGTCCTCTACCACCTCTCTGGGCAACCTCTTCCAGTTCTTCACCACCCTCCTGGGGAATAATTTCTTTATAACATATAATCTAAACCTTCCCTGCTCTAGTTTTAAACTACTGTCCCTCATCCTTATTGCTACACAGCCTTTCTGTAGGCTCCCAGTGATGCTGGCTGGGATTCTCGTGGGTATGGGTGTCTGTAGGATTCCCAAGGGCAAGGGGCAGTGAGTACCCCCAGGGCTCAGAGCCTGGCACGTTTGCTGAAGAGCCTGGCTATTGTGCTGGGTTATTTCTGTCCCTATTCATGATTTCTTTTGTTTCAGGCAGGCAAAGCTCCTGCTGGAGACAATAGGACTTTTTCTGGAGGCAGGGAATGCTAAGTAGTGTCCTAGCTGAGTAAACTGCAGTTATCTTTTCATTCCAGGGCATAGCTGGATGCAACTGATATTATCAGATGTATAAAAATGGCTGTTCTTTCAATTACATGCTCGATTAAAAAAAAAAAAAAGAGAGAAAGAGAGAGAAAAATAGAGTTTTGCTTAAATATTTGCACTTGTGCCTGTCTCTGGCCATAGGTAGCTGTGCCATATTGCATGCAACAGGGGTTCTTGCAGTGCCCACCACCTCTCCCTGGGTCTGCTGGAGCCCTTGCCAGGCAGGCAGGTTGGAGCAGCCTGGCAGATATTTGCTGACAAACCTTTTCAGCCTAATCTTTTATTATCTAACCTCAGTGGAGAGCCCACTCCACATGAAATATTTGCTGCTCCAGATGGCAAAGCCTGAGGCTGAGCCAACAACGGTGCAAAAAAAAGAGAAAAAAAAACCCCAAAAAACATTTCTATCAATGCAGGGGCCCTCAGCCAGCCAGCTTTTCTCCATTTGTCATCTGCAAGAGGTACCCTCAGCCATGGTTCAAATTCATTAAAGGACCACATGGACCAAACTCCTCTGTTTTAATAAAATGTTACACTTTTAAAGCATTTATTGAATAGATTTGCGTGCACAGAATGAAGTGGTTGTGGACTGTCGGTTTAGATTATCTTTTTTTTCTTCTTGGCATCAAATATTTTTCTCCAAGAGGGTGGTGACATGATGAACAGGCTGCCCAGAGAGGTGATGGGGGCTCCGTCCTTGGAGACATCCAAGACCAGGCTTGCTGAGGCTCTGAGCAGCCTGATTTAGTGCAGGATAGAATCCTATAATGGTTTGGGTTGGAAGGGGCCTTAAAAATCATCTAGTTCCCCCCCCCCCTGCCATAGGCAGCATGTCCTTGCTCACTGAAGGGGTTGGACTAGATGACCTCTGAAGATCCTTCCAACTCTGAGTCTATAATTCTTGTTAATTCATCACTTTTTGTCATGTTTTTGTGGGTAAACTTCAAAAACTTTCCTTCCCCCCTTTGAAGAAAAACCCTTGGATTGAAAATTTGGCATTTTTCATCCCTTCTTCCAGGTTTGACTGATTTAGGAACCTAAAAATTATTGTTTTCTTTCTTCTAATGGCCCTGGAGGTGTTTAGGGCCAGGCTGGATGAGGCATTGAGCAACCTGGTGGCAGGGGGTTGGAACAAGATGATCTTGAATGTCTCTTCCAACCCAAACCATTTGATGATTCCCAGTAAAACTAATGACAGGGGGTGGGATATTTGTGTTGTACTGGGGGAGCAGCAACTTTTCATTGTCTTCTTAGGGGAAGGAATTTTTAACATAATATCAGATGGGAGGACTAGAAACAATGGATGTAAATTGGAGGGGGGTAGGTTTAGACTTGACATAAGAAAAAAATTCTTTACAGTGAGGGTGGTGAAACACTGGAACAGGTTGCCCAGAGAGGTTGTGGATGCCCCCTCTCTGGAGGTGTTCAAGACTAGGCTGGACAAGGCACTGAGCAGCCTGATCTAGTGGGAGGTGTCCCTGCCTATGGCAGGGGGGTTGGAACTCGATGATCTTTAAGGGCCCTTCCAACCCAAACTATTCTATGATTCTATGACTCTTCTCTGCACCTACACATTTTGGGTTTTCCTCCTCCTGGGGAAGCTGGGATGAGGAGTGGGAAGAGCAGAGAGGGAGAAGTGAGTTGCCAGCTTCACAGCATCCACCTCTCCAGGTAGCCCCAAGGAACAATTAGAAGTGGAAACTGAGGTTTAATGGAGGCAAACAGAGTGATGAGGAAGCAATTTTGCATAATGAGGAGAGCACTGGCAAACTTTTCTTACTGACACCACATTTTACATTGCTCTAATTGTTTTGATGACAGGAGGAGAGCTCACACCAGGCAGAGCTGAAACACAGTCCTAGCTCTAAGGACAGGCAGAGAGCCCTGGTGAATCCTGTGAATAATAGTATAAGACTACATGTGAGCAATGTGGCATTTGCATAGCAAAAATGAACTCTTTTGTAGAATTAATCATAGAATGGTTTAGGTTGGAAGGGACCTTCAAGATCATCTAGTTCCAACCCCCCTGCCATGGGAGGAACACCTCCCAATACACCAGGTTGCTCAATGCCTCATACAGCCTGGCCTTAAACATCTCCAGGGATTGAGGGGGCATCCACAGCCTCTCTGGGCAACCTCTTCCAGCATCTCACCACCCTCACAGTAAAGAATTTCTTCCTTTTATCTAGCCTGAATCTACCCTCATAGGGAAAAGGGAGATTACAATCAGTTTCTGCAAGATTTCTACCCTCCCAAAAGATGTTGATGGTCTCTGACCACCTTTTTTATAGAATCATAGAATGTTTTGGGTTGGAAGGGTCCTTCATCTAGTTCCAACCCCCCTGCCATGGGCAGGGACACCTCCCATCACACCAGGTTGCTCAATGCCTCATCCAGCCTGGCCTTAAACACCTCCGGAGATTGAGGGGGCATCCACAACCTCTCTGGGCAACNATTAAGAAGTCCCTACTTCCTTTCACAGGAAACCACACCAGTATATTTGTCACCATGAGCCTTTCATTCTGCCTTGTGACATTTTTGAGGCTCAGAGGAGACCTCCCAATGGCCTCCCAAAGCCTGAAGGGTCTCCAGAAAAACTGGGGAGGGGCTGTTTGCCAGGGCAGGGAGACACAGGATGAGGGAGCAGGGCAGGGTTCGATGAGACATGAGGAGGAAATTCCTCTCCGTGAGGGTGTTGAGGCACTGGAAGAGGTTTCCCAGAGAGGTGGTGGAAGCCCCATCCCTGGAGAACCTCCCTGGCTGTGGAAGACACCAGCATTGTTAATTTTTCATGCTGATTAGAGATTGAAATATTCAATATTAGACTATGTTCCAGTATGGAAACCTGAGTTATATTTCTGTTTGATTATAATTCTTTTGGTCTCTTGTATCTCCTGAGGTGTGATGCTGTTGTTCATTGTCTTGGGTTAATTCACAGCAATGCAGTTGTGTATTTCTGCCCACAGCTTCCTAGATCAGAATTTAAAATACAAATACCACCTTCTGCCTAACTTTTTCACCAGTTTCTTAATAGCTGTGTTTTTCTCATGGTAAATCTCCCTGCCTACAAACATCATGGAATAACCTGCTGAAAAAAGAGAGCCTGCTGAAGTATTGTCTGCTTAACATAAAGTTCACAATATTTCCCTGCTGAAAAGCTTCTACATGGCTGCTAAATATTTAATGGACTATGGACTGGCTGGTGACTAGATATTAATAATTCCAGAGGAGCTCTGTTGGACTTCAGCTCCTGATGAGAGCTGGAATTCGTCTTAGCTTATACCAGAAAGATGGTTTTATTTCCTTACACCAGAAAGATGGGTTTGTTTCCTTTAGGTTTGAGAAATAACAACACTGAAGTTCCTTTCAATCAGCTAAAACATCTGATAAAATGGTTTGATCTTAGGCTCTCTGTAGTCCTTTCTTGCTCACCCCTAAATTTCCTCAGCCAGGTTGATGTCCATCATTTGGGACACCAATAGAATTATTGCAGTTATTTTCCTTTTATGCATTTTTGTCCTCTTCTGTGACACCCTTCCAGAGCAAAATCAAAATCAAATCAGCTGGGTTTTAGCTCCAGAATGAACTGGACTGATGTAACTTAAGAAGAAGCAATCCAAAAGCGTCCATAGTCTACTCCAGATCCTCACTGGTCAGTGCTAAGCATGTGAAAACCCACCCTTGGTGTCTTCTGGGTGAAATTCTTTATGATTTGATGACAATCTCCAGTTCATTTTGCAGCAACACTTCGTTTTTAAGAAAAAAACCTTAAATATCTTACACATTTTAGGCTCCTCAGTTTTTTTAAGTTAAGCATGTTCTTGCCCAGACCCACAAACCAGACAAAGTGTAGCCCTGTAGTATTTTTCCTGCAAAAAATATTCTTTCTCCCAAGATGGACTAATAATCTCACTTCTGTTGAATGCTTCTTGGCTAGTATTTGAGGAGTTTCTTTGTGATTTTGTGTCTTCTTCAATTATTTTACCTCCTTAACCATCAATATAGTAGAAGCAGCAGAGTGCTGTGCTTTCCTTGCAATAAAAACCAGTCAAAACAAAATTCTAAGCAGAATAATACAATATCTCCATCTTGTTCTCCATTTGACTCTGGTTTTAATCTGAAATCTGCCCACAGAGGTGCAGTTTGTTATATTTCTGGTTCTCTAATTCCTGCTTTTATCTGATAAATCTGTCTATAAAGTCTTCCCTGGCAGGGGGCATCCCCCTCCTGTTGATGAGGAGGAGCAAAAGCTTTGTGTGGAATTTCTGCATGAGATTTTGGGAAGCTTTTCCTTTGTCTTGTCTCTTATGTGGCAAAAAAAAGGAAAGGAAAGGAAAGGAAAGGAAAGGAGAGGAAAGGAGAGGAAAGGAAAGGAAAGGAGAGGAAAGGAGAGGAAAGGGGAGGAAAGGGGAGGAAAGGGGAGGAAAGGGGAGGAAAAGGGAGGAAAAGGGAGGAAAGGAAAGGAAAGGAAAGGAAAGGAAAGGGGAGGAAAAGAGAGGAAAGGAAAGGAAAAAGGGAAAAAAAGGAAAGGAAAGGAAAGGAAAAAGGGAAAAAAAGGAAAGGAGGAAAAGATAGGCTCATACTCCAGGCTTTTACCTATCCTGCCTCTTAAAAAACTTCTCATTTGCACATCCACAGAAGAAATTTTCCCTAACAAAAGCCAGACTGGAGATTCTCACCCTCTTCAAGGAGGGATCCAGATGGCTGTGACAGCCAGGTTGTAGCTGATGGCTTCTACCGACCCTTGGAGAGTTGAGTTTGGAGCAGGAACCACTCAAAGGACATGAGTTGCTGTGATGCCTCCAGTTACTGCAGTAATAACTGGCATCAAATGGGTGTCCAAAACCCTTTTCCCTTTCCAGCCTGCTGAAAGGAGAACAACTATAATGATGACTAATCATGTTTGTTGCAGTTATAGGGAGGGTTCTATCCTATAAGTGATCAAAGCAGAGCTTGTGCTTTCACACAAGAAGAGCCAACTGGCAACTTCTTCTTTTTATAAGGGCTGTCTGGAAGACATTTGTCTTCAGATGTGCAGAAGGAGCAAAAGCAGCCAAGGAATTAAATTCTCCAGCCTTAAACCCTTCACTGGGAATGCCAAGCCATGCCATAATATTACTGAGATTTCAAGATATTTAGTTCCTTGGTGAATCCTGAATTTTTGGTCTACGATAAAATCTCTTTTGGGTTACACAGAAGGGTTTGTAGGAGAGAGAGCTGCCATGGCAATCTTGGGCTGTCCCATTGCTTCTCTTGTGACTTTCCTCTGGCAATTTCTACTTGGGCACTAATTTCCAATTGCCCTGAGGTGATGTCCTCCTAATCATTATCTTTTTATCTTGCCTTAATCATCCTCTTCTCCCCCTCTCAACGTTTTCCTTGGAGTTCAGGATTTCAAGAGTGCTCATTGGCTCCATTTGGAAATAGCCTGAATTGCCTGGAAACAGAATATGTCTGAAAAGCCACATATTGAGGGATTTCAACAAGCTCCAGCACTGTCTTTTCACTCCCTGAACAAAAGGAGAGCCCCACTATTCACTTCTCTGCCTACTTTCTGTGAAGAGCCCATAAAGCATGTATAAAAGGAAGGTTAAAATGCAAATTACTGCAGGACTTCTCAGGTATGGGGAGCAGAGCTGAGAAATATTACTGAAAACATTGTGAAAGGCCTCTTTGCTTTCTCTTTTCTTATATTGCTGCACATCAGGTGTTTCATCAGCCAGAAGTGGTATAATTTTTTAAGAAAAGAAAAAAAAAAGCCAAAAATCCTGAGTTTTAACCCTTCTTTGGGTCTACCTGGATACAGCAGATGGTTTTACTGGTTTTTTCTTTGGCCACTGGGCTGGTTTGTGATTTGCCTCATAACTGGAGGTCTCACAGCACCTAATGTAAGGCAATTCCCAAAATTCTTGTGAAAATGGAGAACCTGAGGTTGGGAAGTTTCAAAGGTGGAGTTTCACAGAGGCTCTACACCTTGATGATGGTCTTGGAGCAGCTCTCCTCAGCTGCAGGATGCTCTGGTCCCACAATGACTATCCCAAAGGCAGCGTGGCTACACTGGTGACAAAGAAGTGGGAAGCAGGAGAGATTCCTGCTTCTTGGGTTGCATAGGTGTGATGATTTGGCAAAAAGGCTTTCAGTTTTAGAAACTAAATATCTGATGAGCATGGTTATCCAAACTTATGAGTATCTTGGGGTCTACAAGGACAGAGTTCATGCCTTCCCAACCACTCAAGTCATGCAGGAGGGTTTTAGGGTCACAGAATCATAGAATATCAGGGATTGGAAGGGACCTGGAGAAATCATCTAGTCACATCCTCCTGCTGGAGCAGGAACACAGGAAGGCATCCAGGTGCGGTTTGAATGTCTCCAGAGAAGGAGACCCCACACCCTCTCTGGGCAGCCTGGGACACTCCTCTCTCACCCTCACCCAGACAAAGTTTCTTCTCCTATTTCTGTGGAACCTCCTGTTTGCACCCATTGCCCCTTGTCCTATCATTGGAGGTCACTGAGAAGAACCTGGCTCCATCCTCCTGACAGTCACCCTTTCCATAATTATAGACATGAATGAGGTCATCCCTCAGTCTCCTCTTCTCCAAGCTAAAGAAACACATCTCCCTCAGCCTTTTGTCATCAGGGAGATGCTCCAATCCCTCCATCATCTCCATGTCTCTGAGCTGGACTCTCTCCAGCATTTCCCTGTCCTTCTTCAACTGAGTGAAGGCTCCACAACTGGACACAGCACCCCAGAGGTGGTCTCACCAGGGCAGAACAGAGGTAGAGAAGAACCTCTCTCCACCTACTGACTATTCCCCTTCTAATACACCCCAGGATGTGGACCTTGGTACCCCTTGGGGTTGCCTTAGTAGAAGATGGAAATTCTTGACTGTGAGGGTGGTGAGACACTGGAAGAGGTTGCCCAGAGAGGTTGT
>VZTY01001062.1:0-21212 GCA_013400935.1 Turnix velox | reverse complement strand
AAAAAAAAAAAAGAAATACACCAAAAAACATTTCCAAATCATCAGCACAAATTATCTGATTAACTCAATCATGCTCCTTCCCCCCCCATATATTTAACTAATGATTTTTCTCTAAGATGGGGATTATTTTGCCCAAATTCCTGATCAGAAAAGTGAACATTTTCCCAAAGCAGAGAAACAAATCAGAGTGCTCTGAGGAATCCCTCAGGCAAGAGTGGGGAATGGAGCTGCTGATAGATTTGTTCTCATTAGGTACCCAAATACATTACAATAATTATGGCAGCCCTGAGCTTCTCCCATCTGCAGCCTGGCCCTATTGCTCTTTGATTAGAAAATAATTTCTTTTTCTGAAGAAACAACAAGAAAAAAACTGAAGGGAACAGGCTGGAAATATGAAGACAAGGGAGACTGGGCTTCACAAGAGCGAGGAAATGATGAAGCAGGCTTCTAGTTATTCAGCAATGGGTTTAATTCAGAGCTTGCCCAGGAACAAAAGCCTGCTCTTGACAATGATTTGTATGATTTCTGCACGACCACATTCTGGGCAGGAGACCAACTTCTGCTAAAAATGCTTCTTTAAGTGCCACTGACTGGAAATGTTCAGATAAGGCAAACACTAACATCTGCATGACTTTCCCTCACCCCAACAAGAATAGATGTAACTTTAAAATGAAATAAAACTCTTCAAGATTCAGTTCCTTTGCAAACCACATCTGCTGCAGGAAAAAAAGTTGTTTAAAATGGTAATTTTCCTATAGAATTGCCTCAGTGGGGAAGCCCGAGACCCCTTTTGCTCCATGTTTCCCAGCTGCTCAGGTGGTGGCACTTCATATCCTAGTAAGAACAAGATTCTCCTCTCCATCCTTCCAGGACAGGTTCAGGGTAACTTCTGCTGGTCTCTGTGGAGTTATTCCAGTTCTTCCCCCTGCAATAAAGAAGCAGGATTTGCCCCTGAATTAGCCCAAATTAATCTGAGTGCTAGTGATGGTGATTACAACTCTCTGTGATGATTTGGACAATAAAATACAACTCCTTGGCAAGGAGGTAACATTAATGCAAGCTAAAGTATGGATTGATAGTGGGCAAGAAAGGGCTCTGCATCTTCAGCTACTTTCAGTTGGGGCCCGATTAAAATTGTCTAATTCAGCCTTAAATTAAAGGGAAAACCTAATAATTAGCACTGGAGGTGAAGGGAAGTTTGGTGAGAAGGGAGGCAGGATGATGCTGAGCTTCATGAATTGGGGTTTTCTGGTTAAAAAACAGTGGGGTGAGGGACTCATTTCACTCAGTAGAAGTTCATAGCTTTTGATTTGGTCCACAGAAGGTAAGTTTTTAATTATTTTTCAGTAATTTTTAAACTAGATAAGATAAACTTGGCTTCTGAGCTTAATTTACAGGGAGTTCTCAAAGTGATGCTGTGTTGTATTGCTGGAGCAGGTGAAAAAACATAATTTAAGGAAAATGGGCATGGATTCTCTTAATTTAACTCTTTATTTTAACTCTTTAATTTAACTCTTAATTTAAGTGTGCCTCCTTTAAATGTTTGAGTTTGTGGCAAGAATGGCATTAGAAAACTTGCATTGTAGAAAATTAGGGGATAAAACACTCTAATTCTTCTATCCCAAAAGTTTTGTATTATTGATGAAGTTTTTCTGCTCAAAAATACACTGGTTTTCATGGAAAGGTCATGAAATTGGGTTATTATTTAGGACTTAAAGTATCTTGAATCTTTCTTTGAAAGGAAAAAAAAAAGTCAAGTTTTGTTTTATGAGCTAGATTTTTATTAGAATCAGAAAAAGTGGTTGAGTGTAGTTCATTGTCTGCTACCTTGTCTTAAAGTAAGATAGAATTAATTGCAAAGAAATCTGACAAGTTCATTATTGGTGTTGAGTTCAGTTATTGATCTTTATAGACTAATCAATGTGGGGAAAGCAGCCAGGAAGCATCTTTGCTTTGCTTGTTCTCAGTAAAACATGGAAAATATGGTGTATCCTAGTATGAGAGGGATTGTTATAAGAGCTCTTAGTCTCTTTTTTCCTTTTCTTACAGTAAATCTGAGCCCTGTAGCAAAAAACAGCCACAAATTCCACATTGGGTGGATCATCTACATGATACCCATAAATATCTCAATACATCCAGGTGTTATTTTACGGAAATGTAGATAAGAAGGTTATTGTATAATCAACAAAGGAGTCACAAGAGCATGCCCCTCTCTAATACTCTCTCCTAAGCCATTCTAATCTTCCCAGTACAGTGAAACTGCTGTTAATCAAAATTAATTTCATTATATCTGAGGGTTTTAGGGGGGTGTGTGTGTATTTTTTGATGGGTATCTGAGAGAGAGGAAGAAATTTGAGTGAAACATTTAGGTGCTTGTCCCCCAGTCAGAAGGCTGCTCTCCAGGTAAAACATAATGAGGTACCTGAATCTTTGGAATTAATAAAATGCTCCTGAGGCAGCCCCTTGTAGAGTGACAGAGATGACTCTCAAGATATCAGAAAGGCAAGATTGATGGGCTATGCAGATGCTTCTGCCATTAAAAGGACCTTCAGAAAGAAACAAGTAGGGCTGCTTGCTCTAAATGAATGCCTGACTTTGAAAACAAATTGATGCCCCCCAAGATAATTGAAAAAAGTTAGAAAACAATCAAGGAGGAACAAATTGAGACTCTGGGGGAGGGGGTGGGGTGAAAATCCAGATGAAGAAAGTCTTTAAGTTGTGTTTCCAGTGCACTGAGACCTCCCTCATATTTGAATTTTTATTTATAGAATGAAATTGGGATGGAGTCACGAGCCTTAATATTATAATGATCAATAATATTTGTGAAATAAAATACTATTTGCCTGTTTTTAGGGCATTTAAATAAATGCAGGGCTACTGAAATGGAGGTTTCCTTTGGTAGAAAGTGAAGATTTAGAAATTATGGGGCTGGAACAATGCTCTGCTTCTAAGACTCCTGTCTCAGAGCTTCCACCTCCACTGGCCATGAATTATTTTTATTATTTAAACTTCCCATCTTTTGATTCTTTTAAGGACCTAAAGCTTTTGCCATGTGAAAATTGGGGTTTTTTTCCTTGTCCCTGGAGGTGAGGCATGTGTGGAAAATCCTGCCCAGCTCTGCAGGTGCCCATTGCTTTCCTCAGGGTAGCTTCAAGGCTTCATTTTTTTTCCAAGGGTAAATAATATTCTTGGTTCAGGATCTGAGAATATCAGCACCTTGCCTAAAAGTATGGGGATAACTTGAGATAGGGCTCAATGGAAAGGGAATTTCCTCAATTATACCCTAAAATTATAGCAGGTTTAATTTCTGGATTAATAAAATAAATTTGAACAAACCAAGCCCCCCAAAAACAACCTCAAACCCTCCAAAAGAGAGAGAAGAGAGAGTGTAATCTTTAAGCTGAGCTTTCAGCAGCTGTAAAACCCTGTTGTATTTTGTTTCTCTGAAAATAATGTATTTGCTGCACCAAGAATGCCCTTCCAAGGGGCAGCTGGGAGTGCTGGGGGGGAATTAAGATAGTTTGAAGCTTAATGTTATATCTTAAGTAAAGGGGGCTTGGGAACAAGTTGTGCTGAGTAATACCCACAATAATGGCATGAACTATTTGTGTACTTATTTTTAAATGCATTTCTTACATCATTCCCTCAGCAGCTTGGGGGAATAATTTCATTTCCTATTTAATTTGGGATGTTGCAGACGCCTTAAGGTCGGTATAAATTATGTATGGAGCTAAAAGTTAGGGGTTTCTATTCTTTGCTGGATACAGATTTCATTTTAAATTAAATATGGTGTAGATTTTCCTCCCTTTACCTCCCCAACAATTCAGCAGGACAGGAGCTGGTTTCATTTGCACAACTTTTTGTCTCTGTGTCTGCAATCAGTGGCTCTGAGAGGTGTGAAATGTTTAATGTTTCACTGTGGAGTAATCTACATGTTAAACAGCTCGTGTTGGAATTGCCTTCATTTGGGAGGCATTCAAAAAGCTCAGACGATGGAGAAGTCAGAGATCTGGGCTCTTACAAATGATTTTTTCATGAGTCATTTATAGAATCAGAGAATGGTTTGGGTTGGAAGGGACCTTCAAGATCATCTGACATCAGCAGGGACACCTCCCACCACAACAGGTTGTTCAGTGCCTCATCCAGCCTGACCTTAAACACCACCAGGGATTGAGGGGGCATCCACAACCTCTCTGGGCAACCTCTTCCAGTGTCTCACCTTAAGAAGTGGGGCAATGCTGAGCCACCCAGTGATGGATACTTTCACAGCAGGTAGATATGGCCAGCTTGAAGGCAGTGCCTCTAAGTAACCCAACCATTCCTCCTTCCAAACCTTTTTTTCTTTAAAAAAAATAATTTCAAATCTGATTGACACGATGCTTTGCACGGTTAAAAACTAAAAACCCTTTTTCATTCCCCAAGCACATCATTCTCTGCTCACAGAGACCCCATCTTTAATTACCAGCTGCTGCAAATGATCTTCTTATGATCATTAACTGTCAGATCCTGAAGCAGCATCTCTCTTATTGCCCTCAGTGTTCAAATGCTCAACCTGTTCCCAATTAGTCAAACTACCTACAGTAGGGCTGTTCACATCATCCACCCCAGCTGCTGGATGCTTCAGTTCCTACAATGCAAGCCAACCATATTTTTTATTATTAACTGGTATCATCTCTTCCTGCTACAAGTCCAACTGAAGAAGGAGACATTAAAAGCAGAGCATTTTTAATGAGCTAACAGCCCCATCATTGCTAATGATGATTGCTTGTGTTCTCCTCACCATTTTAATGAGTGCTCACCAGTACATGCTCCTCTCCAGCTCAACTTGCCTAAGTCAGTCTCATTAAAACAATAAGGAGGGTTTCATAAATCACCATGACCTCACTCAGCAGAATTATAAGCATAAAACAATGAGTAAAAGGATGTATTGCATCCACAAACATAGGAAACCTGGTTTTGGTAGAATCAGAGAGTTGGAAGGGACCTTCCAATGCCACATCCTGCACTAGATGAGGTTGCTCAGAGCCTCAGCAAGCCTGGCCTTGGATATCTACAGGGATAGGGTCTCTACCACCATTCTGGGAAGTCTCTTCCAGTGTCTCACCACCCTCATGGGGAAGAGCTTCCTAGTCATGTCTCTAACCTTCCCTAGTTCAGCTCTTCATCCCACTCCACATTCAAAATCCTAATCTCTTAGCACATTTCCATAATTTTTTCTAAACCCATGAAGCACCAGAACATAAGTGAAGGTTGCTAATGGTTTATAAAGCCACTTAAACTGCAACCAAGAAGCATTTCAGCCTTCCAAGGTGATCTGCTCTGATCCTCTGACATAGAACCATCCAGACTCAAGACTGTTCCACTTAGATATTAGCAGCTTGACCTGACAGGTATTTTAACCATGATATAAACCAGAGCTCCAACTCCAGAGCAGCATGAAAGTTCCGTCTTTGATGTCTGAAAAGCTTTTGCAATCTGTAGGTGATGGGGAAGAGAGAACACACAGGCTCTGCTCATCCAAGCAATGGCACGTGTTTTATTCACGCCTGAGAAACCAACACTGATCCAATTTGCTTTACATTGTACTCAAAAAAAAAAAGAAAAAATATTTTACAGAGGGAAAAAATATCCCCAGAGATGCTGTAAGGCAATAAATTTTCAGCTTAAATATCTCAACAGGACTACAGAAAGGCTGGGGTAGGATTTTTGAATAGGATGTATGATGGAAGGACTAGGAGGAATGGATGCAAATTGGAAGAGGGGAGATTTAGGCGGGAGAGAAGAAAGTTCTCTCCCCTTTTTTTCTGCAAATCTTGCTTTCCTTAGAGCTCCAGTTAAGAGGCAAAATGAAGCTGCTGGGAGCAAACAACAAATCAATGATCTTCTGGTAGGAAAAGTGGGTGTTGTGACTCTTTCTCTGAAGCCACAAGGTGTTTCTAAGCATTTCAAGTATTTTTTTTTAAATACATACCTAAAAACAAGTGAAAAACAGCAAGTTCCAACCTATCTGGTTATTTCTAAGTCCTTAATAGCACAAGATAAGGAGAATTTGTGACCCATGACATGCCACTAGCTGGCACTGTTATTGTGTGCTGGAGATGAATGAGTCCTCTTTATATCATTTAAATAAGCTGTTGTTGTCTGCCAACAGAGCTGAGGGCATTTGTTAGTTGTAAATGATTTAGGAGACATCCTTTATGGAATAGTTGCTTTGAATGTGCTTGTGGGCTGGAAATATTTCTTGTCAATAAAGACCAGCAGCTCTAATGGAAGAAAAAAAAGTAGAGGAGACATAATTAGCATTTAATGACTTATTAATGGTTCATAAATATATAAACAAGATCATTACACTAATATCAACAATTGCAGGCAGTGAAAGGCCAGGGAACTACCAAGACTGTGTATTTGGATGGATGGTGGAAACATCTCTGAGTGCTTGGAGCTGTGGTGCCACAGGAATCCCAGGGGAAACGTCTGGGACTGAGGAGTGGAAACTCCCTGAGACTTGTTATATTATTAATGCCTCTTACATTGTGTTTATTTTTATGGTATGTTTTATATTTATCATTCTGGTTGAACTCTGGCAACTTTGTTCTTGAGAAGGGCTGTGGGGAGACCTCAGAAGCTTGAAGGAGCTCCAGGAAAGCTGTTTGTCAGCAGCTTGAAGGAGCTCCAGGAGACACAGGATAAGGGGCAGTGGCTTGAAACTAGAGCAGGGAAGGGTTAGATGGGACATGAGGAAGAAGTTCTTCCCCATAAGAGTGGTGGAGACACTGGAAGAAGTTTCCCAGCGAGGTGGTGGAGACATTCAAGGCCAGGCTTACTGAGGCTCTGAGCAACCTGATCTAGAGCAAGATGTCCCTGTCACTGCAGGGGGTAGCACTAGATGGCCTTAGAAGGTCACTTCCAACCTTATATGTCTATGAAATTTGTCTAGTTGGCCATAAAGGGGCAGGAGAACAAGCAAGGTTGTGAACATTGAGCAGGTGGACTCCTCAGCAGTCACGGAGAGGGGCTCTGGATAGTCTCAGTAGAAGATGCCCCACCAAAACCTGGATGTCAGAACAATTTACTGTCACTGTGTGGGAAAATAGAAGGTTTTCCTCAGTTTGATTGTAGCAGAGAGCAACAGTGTCCAAGTTCCCAACTGCAGCTCCCACACCAGTGACCCTTCCTGACCAGTTTGTGTGGTTAATCTATCTGCTCAGTTTCTCTAACAGGAGTGGTGATGAACCCTATGTGAATAGGATTTGTCTTTCTGGCACCAAGACTGACATCTGTTACTCCTTCTTTGCAAAGAGAAATAAATATAGACAGCAGGGCCACTGTTTGGCTTGTGATTAATAGGTGGAATCATTACAGGGTAACCATCCACGTGTCACCAGAGTGAATTTCAATGGCACACTCTCCTGCCTATGGTGCAGCCTACAAGCAAGGCTGATTTTAACATTTTATTATTGGCATTAATTTTTACAACTAATAGCTGGAGGCATGCAGGTTGGCAGCTGGGGAGGAGAGGAAAAAAAACCCCTCTGAGATAATTTCCTTTGAATACTGACTGCAATTCTAAATTTGGGAAATGTGATGTGCTGAATTCTGGTCATCTGTCTATCTGCAGTGAGATGTAAGCAAAAACCAAGGTATATATGGTCAGAATCTATGAGACCCATGAATTGGGGGGGGGGCTTTGGCCATACTGTCTGTTCTGATCATGTCAAATAAGATGATGTTGAGATCCTGTCCCAGTATCTCACCACCCTCACAGCAAAGAACTTCTTCCTTCTCTCCAGCCTAAATCTCCCTTCTTCCAATTTGCATCCATTGCTCCTAGTCCTGCCATCCTAAAAAGTCCTGTCCCAGCCTTTCTGTAGCCCACTGAAGGGGGTATTGGGAAGGTACTGTGAGGTTCCCCCTGAAACTTCTCTTCTCCAGACTGAACAACCCCAACCCTTTCAACCTGTTCTCAGAAGGTAGATGCTCCAGCCCTCTCATCATCTTAGTGTCCTCCTCTGGACCTTCTCCAACAGCTCATTTTGCTACTTTTCTATTATTAATGCTTGGATATAAAAAGAAAATTTTCATGGTGAGGGTGGTGAGACACTGGAAGAGGTTGCCCAGAGAGGTTGTGGATGCCTCCTCAATTCCTGGAGGTGTTTAAGGCCAGGCTGGATGAGGCATTGAGCAACCTGGTGTGGTGGGAGGTGTCCCTGCCCATGGCAGGGGGGTTGGAACTAGATGAACTTGAAGGTCCCTTCCAACCCAAACCTTTCTATGACCTGGAAGATGAAGGCAGTTGTGAATTTAGGAGAAACATTTCTGTGTTGGATGTAGTTGGTGCTGTATGGCATCTTTAGAGGAATGCAAATGTGGCATAGTCATAATTTCTGATCTTTTAAGGCTGCTTGAACTCCAAATGGTGATGTCTTATGATGTCAATGAGTCCTCTTGAAAGTGATCTTGAAAGACCCTTCCAACCCAAACCATTCTATGACTCTAAAACTCCAGCATGACAATGTAAAAAATGACAATCTCTGTTGAAAAAACTCTAACATTTTTCTCTTCAATGAAAATCCACCTTGTTACCAGTGAGAACTTCCCCACTGATTCAAGCTGCAGTGGTTAGAGTGTAGATTCTGGGGAGAAAAAACTCATCATAAGGTACTGTAGTAGAATTAGGAGAATTATGTTGTGTTGCATGCCCTAGTGGATGATCTTTGATACATCTTGATAGTGCAGGTGTTTCAGCCAGATGAATTCCTGCTATTTGTCTCATGGAATCAGCAGGGATACCTCATGGTTCAAACCTTGCTGACAAAGCTGCCAGCTAAGGAGGAATAATGGCATTGATTTACTGGGGATGAAGGAGGAGGAAAAATTGATTTTTATAAAAATCTCATCCCTGATTTGCAGAGATTAAAACTGGATCAGTCACATTTAAACATAAAAATGGAGAGAATAAGTAAGAAACCCCTTTAGAGCAATTACACAGGATCCATTTGCCATCCTGTGATAAATTCCCTGTGACTCTTTAGCTAAGATATAGTTTATGGAATTATTATACATCAACAAGTTGGGTAAAAGCCCTTCCCTGTCAAGGCTGGGAGGCTGAGGAAAATGGTCCAGCTCCTTGTGTATCTATTTCCATTTGAAATGTGTGCCCTGAGGAGGATTTGACTTGATGCATTGCTGTTGTTATCACAGAAAGTGCCTGACTGGAGCATTCCTGTATCTGCCTAATTATTTGGGCTAACATTTGATGGAAATGTGAACTTAAAATGCCATGAATATATCCATAAAAAAACCCTAAACCTTCTTGGAGAAAAACTAAATACATCATTTAGAAATTGGACAGTTTTTCTGTAGAGCTATCATCATTCCCCCCCTAGAAATGTCAGAAGTTCTTTTCATTTATATGAAAATCTTTCATTTTTAATTTTTTTTCAAAGGTAAGAGTTGAAAGCTGTGGGTTTTTTTCTACTTGTAATAATTGAAGCTGTCTAATAGTCTACTTCTTGACCAGTGTTTCTCTCTCTTTCTTTGTAAAGAGCAGGGTAGTTTTCAGCAGAGCAATAGCTTCATTCTGTCATCAGCAAAACTGTTGTCAAAACATCCAAGGCCATGGTGGCAGGTGGGTTTGGCACTATTCATTTCAAGCCATCACCAAAAGGTCAAGGGCTAAGTCTGCAGCTTGATAAAAAACAAAATCAGATAACAAATTTCTTGCCTATCTCTCTCTTGCAGGGAGCCTGACAGCAGCCCCTGGGTAAGGAAAAGCTCATCTCCTGGAGCTCTGGTGTCATGTCAGGTTTGCCTATCAAATTGTGTTATGTCCCATCCCATAATCTGACATGACAGAGTTTGCTCAGCTTCACATGTCACAGCACGGTGTCACTCTCAGGGTAGCAGAAAAGGATAGTTTTTTCTTTGAGCAAAGTTTGGGAAATAGAAGTTGAAGAGCGGGGAAAGTGCTGGGGGGTGAAGAAGAAGAGAAGCAGATATAAAAAACATTGCTTAGATAAAGTTATAAGTAGACCTGCAAGTTTTTTTGCTTATTTGCTTTTTTAAAATTTGATTTTGCTTATTTTTGACCTTTCTTCTGGGTTTACAGCTTCCTAGCTCAGATTTGAGATCTGTAAGGACAGAGATGTTAAAGGCAGGGAATGAGAGGAGATGAAGTACCTGAAGATGCTCCAGGAAAGCTGGCGAGGGGCTGTTTGCCAGGGCATGGAGCTACAGGATGAGGGGCAGTGGGTTGAAGCTAGAGCAGGGAAGAGTTAGATGAGACATGAGGATGAAGTTCTTCCCCATGGAGACACTGGCCAAGGTTGCCCAGATGGTGGATGCTCCATCCCTGGAGACATCCAAGGCTTGCTGAGGCTCTGAGCAACCTGATCTAGTGCAGGATGCCCTTGCTTACAGAATGTCAGGGATTGGAAGGGACCTCAAAAGATCATCATCTGATGTCTCATCTAACCCTGCTCTGCTCTGGTTTCAAACCATTGTCCCCACCCTATCACTCCATGCCCTGGCAAAGAGCCTCTTCCCACCTTTCCATTTTAAATGGATGAATTAGATCCATTTGAAACAGATTTAATTGGTTCTGCCTTCTACTTTCCCTAACCAGAAACATTTCCAAATGAAAAATGAACTATCCCATCCCTGCATCAACAGCTTCATCTCTCACCCTCTTCCCATAAAAGGTTTCAAGCAATAAAGGACAGCAGAGGGTTGGACTAGATGGCCTTCAAAGGTTCCTTCCAACCCTATGTTTCTATGGAGGGCAAGTTTGGGAAGATTGTTCTGGTGGGAGCAAAGAATAGAAAGTTCAGAAGGCTCAGTGTGAGCTCCCCATGGTTTAGATCCCTGTTCACACTGCTCTGCACATTGTTACTTTTCTACTGAACCCTAAAGTTTGAAGGAGGAGGTGTTTAAGGCCAGGCTGGATGAGGCATTGAGCAACCTGGGAAATGTCCCTGCCCATGATGGGATGTTGGAGTAGATAATCTTTGAAGGTCCCTTCCAAATCTGCTGTTCTATGATCATAGAATGATTTGGGTTGGGAGGAACCTTAAAGATCATCTAGCCATGGGCAGGGACACCTCCCACTAGACCAGGTTGCTCAATGCCTCATCCAACCTGGTCCCAAAAACCTCTAGAGAAGGGGCATCCATACCATCCTTGGGCAGCATGATGCTCATGTGAAGAAAAACTGCTTGAATCCTAGTAATTGTGTACAATTCCAATAATTGCAGGGATGTAGCTGGAAGTTTTGATTTTTTCTTTATTTCTCAGGTTTTATTACTCATTAACTCCAAGCTCAACTTCCTCAACCTTCCAGCAGTTTTTACTACAGCCTTTTGCTGCAGTAAAGCCTGTGGTCTTTATTGATTGCAGTGGAGTCCAAGAGGCATTAAAAACAAAATGTAACTAAAAAGAGAATCAATCCCACATTAATTAGATAGCATGCATGATTTTATGCTGCTTAATGACTCCTGTAATCACCTACAACTGTACAAAAGCAAAGCCAGTCCTGCCCAGGCTGAGCCATTGAGGAACTTAGAAAAAATTCACATATTTTCCTCATTTTTGAGAACAATCCAGTCTTTTCAATAAAATCCTAGCTAGATAATAAATGATGAGGGAGAAGTAATGATTATAAAGAGCCCATGAGTTGATGCCAAGTGCCTTTAATGAGCTTCTCCAGTCAGGGAAGTATTTTCAGGATAAAGCTCTTAGGACCTCATCTAAAGACCAGTGAAGCAAGTGGGATGATTATTTGTTTACAGCCCATTATACTTGAGATTTTTTTTTTTATAGTGATTCCCACATTTGCCTTTTTATTTCCAAGATAATGTGGAAAGTTTTGCACTGCAGGGAGGATTTTTGGGGTTCCTCACAGCAAAGCCTTGAGATAGGGTTGAAATTTTGGTATTTAACTGTCTTAAGAGCAGGGTATGCAAAAAATCTCTTGGGAATATGATGGTTTGGGGGCTTCACCTTCTATCTGTTGCCATGACACTTTGTCCAGTGATTATTTGTTCCTTGTCTCACTGTTTTTGTAGTATTTAGGACCTGTCCTTCAGTTCTTTCACACTTTAGTTTAAATCTACTCTTTATATGACTAGCTTCTTAGTCTCTCGGTGCTGTAGGATTTGCTTAATGCTAATATTAGGTTCTAGCTTGAAAATACAAAAGATATTCATCCCTGAATATCTTTTAAGTCTTTTTCATCCTCTTTTATACAAAAAACTGGAGTTGAATATCTTTTAAGTCTCTATCATCCTCTTTTATACAAACAACTGGAATCCACAGCTGATGCTGCTGCTCCACTGCTGGATTCACACTGATCAAACTGCCAAGAAACCTTATAGGGTATCTTTTTATGGCAGATGAGTGTGAAACCCTCTAAAATTTACAGGGAGGCTCAATTTGTATCTATATAATAGGTGTGATTCAGTGTTAAGCACTGAATTAGCCTTTGCAATCTCTTCCCCTGCCCTCTAGAACAGGGACTGGTACACGTGCACTTGACAGAAATGGAGATGCTGAATTTATTTTGCAATAAAAGCTTCATCTTCAACAACTACAAACCCTTTTATGTTTAATATTTACTCTTCCTTTTATCACGGGGGACACAATGAAACTGATTGCTTAGATATGGGTGACATTATAGTCTGTCTTTGTCATGCCTTTTTTTTTTTTTAACTCTGTGCATTTACACATGAATGGGCCATTGGTTCTAAATGGCAAGAAGATCAGAGTGAATTATATTCACTTTAGTGATACGGTGTCAAATCCAATCTAGTATAAAATTCCACATCCTTTCAAAAGCAGGAAACCATTGTAATTTGGATCGTCAGCAACTGAACCTTCCCTTTCATCATTTCACTGGCAGCACAGCTAGATGGGGCTGGGAACTTCCTACACAAGAGGCATCCCTGAAAGACAGGGTTGGTCTGTGGATCTCTTAAAAAAACCCTTAAAAATAAAATTACATTTCTCTCCGTGATAGAGTGAAAAATGTGTTTGCAGGTAAAATCAGGAGAAGCTGTTGCTCAGAGCTGCAGTAATTTTCAGCTTAAATGTTTTAAAATCCCTTGTTGCATCTTAGTCCTGCTCTTGCCCTGAGTGTTAACATCTCAAAACACAAGGTAGAGTTTGATATCTTGCTCATGAAGGATGTGATGATCACTGAGAGGTTGGATCTGTCCTGGAGGCTTTGACAGTGTCTTCTGAAGCTACTGGAAAGACCAAACCCTGTGTTTGCTTCACCACCTATGTGACCTGATGGAAATAATTGAGCCAGATGGTCTTTAAGGTCCTTTCCAACTCTAACCACTGTGTTATGCCACTCTCCTTGATCACAGAATGAAATTTTGCATGTTCCACAAAGCCCTGTTCCCTTATTACCATAATTATCTTCATTTCTGCCTGAAATTTTCAACCCAAACCACGAAGGAATAAAGACACAGCACCTCCCAAGTGCTCTCTGCAGCAGTGACTTGTTCTACAAGCTTTGCCTTAGCCTCAGGCTGCTCTTTATTTGGTCCCTGGTGTCCATTTGTCATGGTGTAATTGCTGTGAGAGTGTCACTTCAGTTTTAGGGAAGATCTTTATTTCAGAATTAAAAAATTTAAAGGGGAAAAAGGGCTAGATTTCCCCTCCATAGAGGTGTTTAGGGCCAAGCTGGAGGAAGCATTGAGCAACCTAGTCTAGTGGGGGGTGTCCTTGTCCATGGCAGGGGGGTTGGAATTAGATGATCTTGAAGGTCCCTTCCAACCCAAACCTTTTTATGACCTGGAAGATGAAAGCAGTTGTGAATTTAGGAGAAATAGTGGTGTGTTTTATGTAGTTGCTGCTATATGGCATCTTTAGAGGAATGCATAGTCATCATTTATGATCTTTTAAGGCTGCTTGAACTCTAAGTGCTGGCATCTTATGATGTCATTGAGTCCTCTACCAAAACTGGTAGAAGACCTCAGAGAAAAAGAGTAGGGTTTGTGCCATAGAGAGCTGTTGGGACTAATTTCAGCTGCTAGGTTTGAAGGAGATGAAAGTGGGTAGGGAAAACCCCTATTTCTGATGGAGGATTGGACTAGATGATCTCTTGATGTCCCTTCCAGTCCCTGATACTCATTCTGTGATTTGTGGACACCAGCAATAGAAGCTGCCAGAATTGAAGGTAAAATTGAATCTTTGGTGTTAATACAGCTGGTGTTGAGCTGCCACATGGATGTAGGAGAAGGTTTTATTCACATCTGAAGTATCGGAAGTGTTTTTGTGCCATGGTTCTACTGAGCACCATAATGTTTAAAGAATTATTTCAGGATTCAATTAATGAGTGATATGGAGAATAGGAAGAAGTAGATTTCAAAGGAGTGAATACTGAAGATGCATTTTTACATGAATTGAAAGCCATCAAATCATTCCAGCTTTCTAATTTCTTCAAAACATGGAGGCATTTGCATTATTAGGTTGGAGCTACAAGTTTCTTCCTGCAACCCACCAGTCCATGGGTTCCTTTATGTGCCTCCTTCCCTAGAAGGGAGTAAACAGCTCTGCTTATCATTTATTCATTGCAATTTATTGCAGGAGATTTGATCAACTGTCTTTCTCTTTTGCACAGAGTCTTGATTTTAGGTTCCTTTTTGAAGCCTGCTCCTTGGTATTTCCACTGAGCAACTTTGAGACACGCCACGTGTGGTGCCTCCTCTCACACTTCCCCAAGCGGGTTGTCTTCAAAACCCCATGAATTTTTCATGTGCTTGCAAGTTTTCTGGAGTCTTTGCAGGCAAGGCAGAAGTTTCTGACTACTTGGAGACAAGCACAAGCAGAGATTGAAATATTTTTCTTAGGGAAAACTAAGTTTAACAGCCATTTGATCAAGGGTGAGGAGAAAAATGTTCCCTGAGGAGAACACCTTGGTAGTCTTGATTATTTATACTCTTGAAAGACAGCAAAGAGAGGTGTTTCGTGGAATATATTTTTTAAAAAATTATGAATATTAATCTACTTTATAAACTTGACAGCTTTCTTGTCTGATAAAGAATTCATAGGATGTGAATCTCTTCTTTCACTGTAACAGAACAGAATTTTAGGGGAGTGAGATGGGAATGTAGAAATGGTTCCTTGAAAATAAGGATTAGGGTTTAGTGATAAAAATCAATGAATTGCTCTTAGCTTTGGGGTTCTACTCAGAAATGCTGGATGCTGGCAAGGATGGAGGAGGTCTTCTGCTATTCCCCTGCAGGAGAAGGACCTTATGGTGCATGGGGAAGGGTTATTCGTCTTATCCTTCAGATAATCAAGCTATTTTTTGTGCTGCTCAAGGCTTGGGGTCTTCATGATGCCACTTGCAATTCACTGAGCAACCTGATCTAGTAGGAGGGGGGATGGAACTAGATCATCTTGAGGGTCCTTTCCAACCCAAATCATTCTATGATTCAGCATTATCCATCCTTAGGTTTGTATTTACACCTGGATGGATGTTGGTGGTCAAAGAAGTCCATGGAAACAATTAACATAAATAATTTTAAACCATTTTCTTTTAAAAAAAATAGCATGTTCAGGCACCACGTTGTTCATTTTTAAGTACCCTCATCAGGGAGTTGAAGTTCATCCTAAGTGCAGTGAAAGAAAGCAACCCAAAACAACCCAGAGGCCCAATTAGTCATGCTGAAGTGCTATCAGTGTGACATTCAACTCAGCAAAAGAGGGTGGTTTTAAAAGGAATATTTCATTTGACATCATCTGCAAAGAAGAATGGAGAATGAGGGGGGAAAATGAATAGGCCTAAGACAGAAAGGGAAGGATCTAATTTATACTGTGGCTTAGAAAAAAAAAAACAGCCCATAATTTTTTTCTGAGGTGCAGAAAAGGCTTTGCAGATCAAGACCATGAAAAGAAACTCTTCTTGCTCCTGTTTTTGGAAGATTCAGTCTAAAGTCACACACGTGGTACATTGGAGAAGGCAGCAGGGCTTGTGCCTCTGTAATGCAAAATAGAAGTGGGCTGTTCATCATTATCCTCAGAAGAAGTCTATTTTAATGGTAGGCTGCTTCTTCTGCATGTTAAATAAAGTATTTCTTTTTCTTTTTTTTGTTCTTCAAGAATTAGAAATGGGGAAAATGTTCCATTAATTGTGACAGCAAAATATTTAACCCATTTTAAGAGAATCATAGAATGGTTTGGGTTGGAAAGGACCTTCAAGATCACTTAGTTTCAGCACCCCTCCATGGGCAGGGACACCTCCCACCACACCAGATTGCTCATTTCCTCATCCAGCCTGGCCTTAAACACCTCCAGGGATTGAGGGGGCATCCACAACCTCTCTGGGCAACCTCTTCCAGTGTCTCATCACCCTCACAGCAAAGAAATTCTTTCTTACATCCAGCTTAAATCTGCAAACACATAATTAAAAACAAAAAGAAAAGGAAAAAATTAAGGAAAATTGAGTTGCTGTCATGCCTCATATTTGAAGTTATCACTTTAAGGTCACTCATAGACCTTGGAAACTGGAACATTGAGGAGTTGTGCTTAATAGTAAACTTTTTTTGCTTGGGAGGACTGAAGTCTGGAGCAGTAATTTAAATAATTTATCCAAAAAAGCCCAGCCAGCTGCTGGGGAGTCAAAGGAGCTGGGTTTCCCTGTGGGAAGCACATATTCATGGTCACAAGGGACATGGAGCTGCCTAAATCCCAGCAGCTGCATTTCTACCCATCTTCCACTTCTTTTCATCAGAAGATGGCAGCAAAATCTTATGAACTGTTATCCTGCAAATATTTCCATCACTAAGGTAGCCAGGATGTTGCAAGGGATCTGCTGGGGCTGCTTCTGACAGGACTCCCTTCTTCAGACACCCCTGATAAAAGCTTATGAGAACCTCATTCCATGGATAGCAAGGGCAGTGGCCCCTATCCACTCCTTTAATTTTGGATTTCCCTTTTTATTTTTTTTTTAATTTGCATTATGAAGATGATTTAATATCAGATCTTTCTGTGTCACCCAGCAAAAGCAGACTCCATAAATGTCATCAACACAGTTGGAGGCATGAAGGAGCCCTTTCTCTTGGGCTCATCTCTACTGGTGGAAGCTGTACAGATGGAGGACCTCACTAAGACCTTATCAGGGCAGCTCCATCCTTGTGCCATCAAGAAGTTGATGTCTTCAGACAACTGCATGGCATCCTTTTTTGGGCTTTTGACCTTTTCCTGGACCAGCCATACTTTGTATGGGCTGTCTGGTGGGGTTACTCAGAGTGACCTATCGCTTAGCTGGTCAGTCTAAGGGGTTTGTGGATGGACACTTAGAGAATCATGGAATAGTTTGGGCTGGAAAGGACCTACAAGATCATCTAGTTCCAACCCTTCTGCCATGGGAAGAACCACCTACGACTAGACCAGGTTGCTCAATGCCTCATCCACCCTGGCCTTATGGTGTCTGTCTCCTTGCTCTAGGCACAGTGGGCTCACTGCCAAGGTGGGAGGAGCTGAAACTCATGTTTCTAGGTGCCACTTTTTTTTCCTGATAACTTATTTTTCAGCCATTTTGGTCAAATACTTCAAGGTCTGGCATTTCTCTGTGTGTTTCCTCAATGCACAACATCAAGATGCTGCCAGGGCATGTGGGTTTAGCTGGATCAGGCACCAAGCATTTGCTGGTTGCCTTAATCTCTTTAATCTATTCTTGGCTCAGAGTTGTTTTTTGGGAGCTGAGTGGTGATGTTGAGAGCTAAGGCTTTCCTGGAGGGCTTTGGCTGCACACTGACTTCCATCTTTCTATAGAAAGAATATAACCAGGGGCACCACTCTTTTTTTTTTTTTTTTCTTCTCCTCCAGGAAAAACCAACTGCAGAGCCCTTATTTCTACTGGTGCCAAACAGCAAATCCATATACTCTTTATTTAAATAGGAAAGATTTGTATATGCCAATATCTAAAAGCACCTAAAAAAAATAATTCCCTGCAATTCCTACAGGAGTCATGATTTTCATCCAAAAAAAATTGCATAAACCTTTGTTTAACCCAGGAGGCTTTTAGATTAACTTCAAAAATAGGCATTGAATTCCTGTGCAGCACTCTGGGTATTTTCCTCTCCAAAGAAATGCCTGTAATTTATGATCTGTAATTAGAATCCCAATTTAATAATTACATGTCCTGCAAAGAAATGTTTCTGGAGCAGGGGCTTTGTTCCTGTGCAGCTGCTGGAAACACAAAGCTGGGGATTGGGAGGAATAGTTGAGATGAAAATGAGCTGTTGAGGGCAAAGTATCATCAGAAACAATCAGGGGGGATGAGGGGAGTTTTGTCATATGGACTTGACTGCAACATCCACGAGGTCTGGAGATGTACATTTCATCTGCATGCATAGCATAAATCACTCTGCAGGCCAAAAAAGAGTCATTTTTGTGACTGTTCAGTGATGCAGCCCGAGATGGAATTTAGCAAATTGGAGACAGTGATGTGTGGATTGCCTTTCCTCTAGGAAATGCCAAGTCCAAAAGAGCTAAACAATTTTGAAATGTATTTTTTTTTGTCTGCTGTCTCTTTCCAGCACTCAAAAGGAGGCAGGAAAAAAAACCCTTTATCAATGGTTTTCTTCACTTAAGGTTAATTCAGAATAATTTTAGCCTCAAACATGAATAATTTCAGACTGACCTGATGACAAGTGGAAATTATTCATTAAAGTATGGAGTTAAGCTTGAGGACTGTATATTCATTTCATTAACTGCTTCTTCCAGGCAATATTCTACTTGGGAAATGACTTAATATGTTGACACTCATGGCAAAGGTTTTCTGGAAAACTGCCTGGGCTAGGAGATACAGATAATATGGCTACATATTTCTAGCTTGAAGGAGATGAGGATATATGAATTGATCCTATAAAAAGGCCTGTTTCTTGGTAAGGTCTTGAGAGGACACTGAGAAGTTTAAAATTTATGGAAATGAACCATTGCAGCCTCAATTCCCTGTCTCCATATGTTGATTTTTTTCCCTCTACTCCATTACAATGTTGATAAAAATATTGAGAGAGGGATGATATCAGAGAAAGGTGATTAGTAAATGGCAAATTAGAGAGATTAGAAAAATTTTGTGCTGAATGAGACTTGATTTCCTCCATAGAAAAAATCCTTAGTGTTGATCACACCAAACTCAGCACAAGAAATCACCATGTAGGTCCTCTGAGTTTCAGGAGATGTGGTGAGAGATGGATTGAGTGATGTTAACCAGAAGTTCTGGCAAGTGAAGAAGGAAATTCTTGACTTTGAGGGTGGAGAGACACCAGAAGAGGTTGCCCAGAGAGGTTGTGGATGCCCCCTCAATCCCTGGAGGTGTTTCAGGCCAGGCTGGATGAGGCACTGAGCAACCTGGTCTAGTGGGAGGTGTCCCTGCCCATGGCAGGGGGGGTTTAGATGATCTTTAAGGTCCTTTCCAACCCAAATAATTCTATGATTCTATGTTTGCAGCTGCAGAGCTCAGTAGGACAAGCCTCTGGATGCACCAGGGGAAAAGAAAGCATTTTAAAGGTGGTTTTCTAAGTCTGCAGAGACAAGTGCACTGGAAACTGGCTTTAAAGAGAAATGCTTCAATGTCATTTGAAATATTAATGCAACTTCATCTTCAGGTGATGGGACCTCCTTGAGCAAAGCCATATGTTGTACTCGCTGGGGAGAAGCCTGGGTTTGAAAGGATAAACCAGTTCTTGTAAGGTTGACCTCCAGCACTGAGTCAAGTTCAGGGTCTTAGTGATTCTGTCTTTTCTTCTCCAGACTTGACAACAGGAGATGTGTAGTGAGAGCAACCTGATTTCTTTGCAGTGTGCCAATGTATCAAACCCCATAGATTTTTGGGGTTTTTTTAGGCTGCTGGTGTACCTTGAACTTTCTTTAAATGAAAAAGGTGAATTGGTAAATCATAGAATCATTTGGGTTGGAAAGGACCTCAAAGATCATCAAGTTCCAACCCCCCTGCCATGGGCAGAGACACCTCCCACTATACCAGGTTGCTCAGTGCCTCATCCAGCCTCTCCTTAAACACCTCCAGGAGTTGAGGGGGCATCCACAACCTCTCTGGGGAACCTCTTCCAGTGTCTCACCACCCTTAGATCCACCATCTTAAGCCATCTTTGGTCTGTTCCTGGTGTTTTTCAGGATAAGTGAGAATTTATGTGCATCAGTGCAATAGCATCAACTGCAGCACTTGTGTCTTGACAAAAAATGGAGGTGACTGGTGTCTGTTGTGGCTTTCCAGAGCCTTCTGTGGTTTCTTCAGCAGGTCTGGCCTCCAAGAAGTGGCTGGTAGTATGGCTGTCACTTCAGCCAGCCCTTCCTTGTTCAAATGAAGTGACTCTTCAAAGCAATGTCTGTTTCTAGATGTAGTGAGGTCACCTCCAGTAGTTTGTGTTCAGTGGAGCTGCTTTTTGACAATTACAGCCCATTTTATACCCCAAAATGGAGCTGCAGCTGGTTTGTGAGTGTAAGAACAACTGTCATGTCAAGCATTTTGTGTTGGGACATTTGTCCAGAGCTGCAGGAAAATCCTTAGAGGGCCAGTATATGGAGGAGGTACCTCCTCCTCCTCCTCCCAGCTGACAGGCAAATTGCAGAGTGCTGTGGCTAATTTTACATCCTGAGCCTCTCTAACATTGCATTTCTGTGTTTAAAAAATTGCTGCCTTTGCCCTAGGAATGTTAGAAATCAGCCTGAAGCAATGCTCAATAGCCAAGGTATTATTTTATACCTCTTGCTGCACAAAGAGTGTGATGAGTTGCTTGTCCCCAACTAGATGATGAATATGAAATGGTGCAACAAAGTGTTTTGGACCTGTGGAGAGAGGATTGATGGGTTTGGGCAATGATTTATTTTATTATTTTCCTTCCAGACAACCTCTATTCAAAAACCCTCCCCATTCAGCTCACCTAGGAAAAATTAATTGAGCTGCTTTTTTATGCACCTTGGGCTCATTTGCATGTTCCACCCTACCCTTTCTAAAAGAAGTTAAAAAAAACCCACAAAAAACCAGTCACTTTGGAATTCAAAACACGTGGAGGCAGGGGGAAACAACCAGGCAAATATTGTGGTGTTATTTCTGTTGAAATATTTCATATTATTATAATTGATCTAAAAATGAGTGTAATTTTTAATAGCAACATATGGCAATTGCTGCTGAAAATGTTTCTGAGCTACTTGTGACTTATAAAATCATAGAATAGGTT
>VZTY01001061.1:224333-303835 GCA_013400935.1 Turnix velox | reverse complement strand
ATCAAAAGCCACTGACCAGAGCAAACTTGTGATCATGCTAATCAAGTTCTGAATAATTTCAAAACTTTGCCAACAGAAACACCTGGTTTTGTACTTTTTAATTTCTCTTTTCTGTGGAAGATTTGAATTCCTTTAGTTCATTTGGTGAGTTTCCATTATCCAGCCATAGGATTGGAACCAACAGTAATGAGTTATTTTATGTGCCAATTCAAACTGTTGTACACTGGAGACAATAAGAAAGCTGACATAATGCTAAATTCCAGAGAGACCAAAAAAAATTTGAAACACTTTTGTATCTATCAAAGCCCCTGCGTCAGCAATGAAGATTAAAATGTTAGATAAGTTTTGTGCACAAAAATAGGTTTATCTGTATGGGGGAAGACTTCAGCAGAGCTGTTGATTCTGAGGATGATTCCATTCTTTTAATTTTTCTCAAATGTTTTGTTTCTGATCACAAGAGTCATCTAGTGCAATTAGTGATTATGAAAAATGTCAGCATGCAATTACTCAGAGCAATAAAAATATTCAAAATAACAGCTAGAAGGATATGCAGTAAACACAAGAAATTTGAGGTCAAAGTGGAGTAGAAATCCTGTATTTGGTTAACAAAAAGCCCAGGGAATCTATGAATAAATTTACCTTTTGCCCTAAGATAATATACTGGTTTTGAAGGTCTTGCATCTGGGCTTTTGTTGTGCTGAAGGGAAGTATCCTCCAAAGGTACAGACTTTTCCCCAGGAAGATCCTGTTGCCATTTCTGACTTGAATTATTTTATGTCAGCTGTTATTGCAATGCAAAACTGCTTCCTTTTTATCAACAATTAGGTATTCCTTTGGAATCTGGAAGAAACATTTGGAAGCTTTTAATTTCCTTCCATGGAATTTGTAATAGGAAGAGTGGAAGCTTTTTATTATTGAGAAGTAGGTTTTGCTTGCAGCTTAAAGAATTTTAAGTATTTTGAGGGAGATTGCTGATTCTGATTTTAGCTCCTGACTGTACTGCAAGGCTCCATCACTTTGGTTTTTTGCAGCATCTTTCTTATGTGCTTTATTTTCATAAGAATTACTACAGCTGAAGAGGGCCTGATGGTTATTTCAGACCCACATCTCTATTCTGCACCTGTGTAGGACATCTCCCTTCTCACTAATGTGTTTTTGCTTTTCTGGGCCTGATGATAAGAAGAGGAAAGGAACATATGGCAACAGAGTGATACTTCATCCGGTTTGATGTGTTTTTTAGGCAGTGGCTTAGATGCCAAGTCAGAGCATGATTTGCTTTTAAGGTGTTCCAAATCATACTGTAGGAAGTGATTTTTACCATACAAATTCCTCGCTATTTGTCCTGACAAACAGATCATCATCTGACTCAGAAGCAAAACCTCTGCTGTTTCTAGCACAGTACAGCCCTTGTTAATGATTCTGTGCTGAGACAGTGTTTGAAACCAACTGTTTTTGGACATTGCTGTTCAGTGCTTCATTCCTTTTTAATTTTCATGTCCCCAAGCCAGTAAAACAGCAGTGTATTTGCAGAGTTGATCAGTGTTGAGTTGTGATAGCTTCCTCAGTGCTTATTTAAACACGTCATGGAAAAGCTGACTGCATTCTGGCCATCTCCTTAAGAAATTAACCAATTTTCATTATCAAACCCCAATAATTTTCAATGGTTATCAAATTTACTGTGGTGTCCTCTTTGCTTTAATGGCAATGAGATTCATGGTCAAAGAACACAGCTTATAGACCTCTGCTTTAAGGTGGCCGAGTTCACCAATGAGTCAGTTATAGCTGAGAAGAATTCAAGAAGGACCAAAACTTCCAAACTTGGATGCTTGTCTCAGTAAATATTTCTTACAAAATATTAACCCGACTTGTATCCAAGTGAAATCTGGGTTTCTGAATGCATTATGTTCTTGGGGTTTATGTTATGCAAGTCTTCAAAGCTTTTTAAGGTAATAACACTGTTTATTTCATGTGAAACACCTTTACTGATACTTAATACAAAGCCACTTATTTTGTAATTTACTTAGTAATAATTTAGAAATCAGGTTGGTTTTCAGTTTAGATTTGCATGTTTACTAATGAACTTAATGCTATAATTGAAGGTGTGCTACTAGAAACATTATCAGTAATGATTCTATCCAGAATCAGTGCTGTGATCCAAATGTGTTTTCAGTTGGCCCTTGTGATGAAACAGAAAATATTCTTTTAAGAGGAATATTTAAATTACTATCACATTACATACTGTTTAAATTACTCATTTATGTTCAATGGGTACTTTCTAGTTATTGCTGGGACTTAACTTGCTTGCAGTTGAACTGAGGCATTGGAATGATGTGTTTATATTTAACCAATGTGAAAAACTTTTATCACAATAAATATTCAAGCCTAAATTTTTATTTATTGCACTGAATGACATATCTTTTTTGAGACAGTTAAATATTTTTTACAGGTGACTTGTAGTTGAATAGTCATCAAGGTGTTTCCCTAATCTGCGTATAACCAAGTCTGTGCACAGCCTCAACAAAATGAGGTTAATTAGCCCTTCCTAAGAAGACTTTAGTTTTTATAAGCTGTACAATGTCAGAATTGTGACAGGCCCAAGCTGCACTTAGAAACTTTTCATTGGTTTGGGAGAGGAAAGGCTTTGATGATGCATGAATCTTCCAAGTGAAATGTGGGGCACACATTCAAATTGAGCCCACGTGCCTCATTATTTACTATGCCAGCTTCAGTTAAGTCAACATTTTTGAATCCAAATGAATTGAAATGCAGAATTATCAGGATGTTTTCATAGAAATCTGTTTCAAGTTTGTAAGCATGTTACTTATTATAAAGTTCAAATTTTCCAACTTTTATAACTGGTAAAGTAAGGATTGCTTCATAAAACCAAACCAGAAGGATCAACAGAAATGTGAAGCAACATGAGTCCAGGAGAAGGGGCTTTAAAAGTATCGCTGGTATTTTATGGGCAGTGACAGAAGGTTATTCCTTTTTATACTGTAGTTTTGAGAGTTTTTTTATTGATAGAACACATGAGTGCCAGTTTCCTATCCAAAACTTGATACCAACAGTGTAACCTTTATCTGTATCTCTCTAGCCACAAGGGTAGTGTTTAGATGACAAACTCTCAGGTACTTGTGCCCAATCAGAAACGGTAGCAGATGCAGACTGAATTATCCTTCTGAATATCATCACAAGTGATAGTCTCATGAGAGTGCTTTGAGTGGTTTAATCAGTCATTACAGATGACACTGGCAGGCCAGAGAAATGGGAAGGATGAACCTTGGGAGAATTTCAACTTTCTCACATGAGCAAACATACACTCGTTTGACAACCTCATTCTCCAGAGCTGTTCTGTTTTCTTCCCTCTGCCTACCAGTATGCCAATAAGATGAGCTATTAAAAAGCTATACTTTTTAATTACTAATGAATTGGTCTCATTTGTCAGATGTCTGAAAATGAGAACACAGAGGGTTTTTTCTCAAAGCCCCTCTGCTTGTGTGAATAAATAGCTAAGTGGTCTTTACCTCCCAAGGGGTGTGCAGCCAGGAAAAGGTGAAATTAGGCAATTAACAAAAGAAGAGAAAGCAGTGAAATAAGAGTCTTCTGAAAAAGTAGATGTATTTCTAAACTCCCCACAGCCATTCTGTGGGGGTTCCACTTAATTGCAATGAATAACGTGGTTTCATAAAGAAGCCAGTGGAAGGTTCCTATTTAAACTTTCTAACTAATTAATAGTTTCTCAAGGATGCTCAGCAGTGGGAAAGTTAGAGTGCTGCTTGTGCATTACTGCGTTGCCTGCTGCTGTGTCTACTTTACCTTTCTCTAGGAAGAACAAAGCATCTCATAACATGGATTTATCCTTCCCAATGGTTTCTGTTACCACTGGGTCATAACTTCAAGACAGTTGTCACTTTTCTGACCATTACAGAGAAGAGGCAAACAAATGTGCAGGCTTTAAAGTTATTTGCATCTTCACATCCATGACATGTAAGATAATGTTTTCTAGCATTTAGGTTCTTCCCCTTTTTGTGATTCAGTGAGGTACATGTGTTGCTAGAAATTTGCAGACATCTCACTGTTAACAATAAGCTGTCTTCTCAAAGAATCTGACATGTCTTCTGTGGTCAGTTCATCCTATCCATATATCCAAGATCTCCATCTGTGCCTTGCTAGAATATTCTCAAAAAATAGTCAAGTTGTGTGGATAGATTTCTGAATATGACTTTTATACCAAAGAGTCAGCTTTCTGAATGTTGGAAAATGCTTGTCTGAAACAGATCTTCAGAACACAAGGGGACGTGTAATGAAAAAATAATATTGTGTCTCTATTTAGCAACATCTTGATGCTGCCTGTGAAGCACACTAGTCCTTCAGTGCTTCCAGATACTTAAATATTTTCAGAAAGGTTTGATTTCTTTCTTCTTTGTTACCATGTCAGTGGGCTTGCTTGCTCAAATTAGTTTTGCTACAGATCTTGAGAAAAAAGTTGTTCAATCTCTGTGTTGTCACCTTGATGTCAGAGTGTAGGTATGTCTGTTTTCTCCATCACAAGCTTGTGTAAGACCCTCTTTTCCTAGACAGGAGTTATACAGAGCTACATTTGCTAAAGAACATCCACAGATAACTGTGTAACATTTTAATATCATCAATAGACAGTTTCCAATGGTGTCTGAATTAGAGCAACGAAATGTATGGATTAATACTGCTTCACATCTTTCACATTTCCTTTCCAGTAGCTGAGTTTCAAGAAAGGAATTATCACTATTTTGCAGCATCTTTGTAACTTTGTTTTACAGTCTTCTTTCACTACCTCTTCCCGTTCTGTTGTGTTATACTTTTCCCTCTACCCATCCATGGAACACTAGTGTGCTTCTGCAGAGGAAGCCAGATGGCTCAGTTGCTTCAAAAACATTTGGCAAACAAGTTATTTCTCACTAGGAGAAGAAACAAACTTAATCCAGGTTATCCTATCTGCTCTCTGAGAATAGGTTTCTGCTTAATCCTGTACAAAAGTAAATACTGTCTTGAACAAAAAAATCTCTGTGCCGCAAGATTGCTTGATTTTTTTATTTTTGATTTAGTTTTGTCTGGAAAGGAAGAGATTTTTTTTCTTTAACTGCTGTATGAACAGTTGAATCAATACAAGATAAGACCTCAGAGGCCTTTATTCTCCTGTTGGACTATTGGATAAGCCTGTATCATTTTACACCTTGGTATATGTGCTGCCTTTAGCCACTGCTTTCCATAGCAACCTGTGGCTGTGCTAGAGTATAAATTCATACCAGGAATTCTGTTACACCACAAGGGATGAATATACCATAGCAGTCAACTTATAAAATGGTTTTCTTCATTAAGGAGCCTTTGGTACTGATTTAATGACTTGTTTATATTCATATCTCTGAAATGTTCAGTGGTGAATGTTAAACAAGCATGTGCATGAGATGTTAGCATCATCTTTGCAGCTCTTCTATAGCTATTTTCCCACTTGTAAAATTGAAACTGGAGGTTTGCAAGAGATGCCACCCATGTTTGGTGTTCTCCTGGCCTCAGGCAGCCAAAGGGTAAGAGAGAAAAACAAAAGGGAGGGCAAGTGCAAAACAGGCATGCAGTGCATTAAAAGGGCCAGGGTGATCAGGTGAAAGGTTTTCTTAACATTAAAATGTCCTTGAAATTTATCGACATGAGATTCTTTAAAACAGAGTTGTTAAGTAAATGTGTTGATTCCATTATGTTGTGTGTCAATATGGAGGCTTTACTATCTTTCATAAAAATCATAGAAACCCACAATATTTTAATGTCACTTTTTAGAACCAGCTTGATGCAAAGGTGATTGACTCTGTTGTTACTATCACTTTTCACATTTCTGTAGAATCTTAGACACAGGTTGATTTTTCTGGAAAATGCTAGACATATCTTTTGTTTTTTCTTGGCATTTCTGATCTTCGATTTTGTGCTCTTCTAATGAGCTCAAATTCTGTAACTCAAATTCCCTTGAAGTCTTTGTGAAACCCGCAGAGCTCAATCTCTTTGAAAATATGACATGAAAATTCAGTTTTCTAGTTGCTACTGTTATTCCTGCCTTTACTTTTTATGATGAGTCTTGGCTATTGTCAAGACTGAGCTATCTGGGTTAATCTTTAATTTGGAGAAGCCATAGCCAAAATATTGATAGGCATTGCAAAGTGATTAGTAAACCATGTTACAGTTTTCTGGCTTGTGGCAAGTTTAATAATGTTCTTGTTATTTGTTTTCTTGTGTTTAATCTCTTTAGTGTGTAGAAAGTTTCTGCCATCTGAAGAACATCCCTGCCTGGTGTCTCACAAGCATATAGATTAATTTTCATCATCAAAACAGATTTATTACATAGCACATGCTGGAAAGTCAATAGTCATTGCTGCAGCCTCCAGAATCATCAGACTGTTTTCATACTGGCCTATGACAGACTTTGCTTTTTATTCTAGGCTTTAATAACCTAAAAATGAAAGGAAAGGTAAAAGGTATAGATAAAGCAATATAAGTGGGTAGTGAATCATATTTTCTTTTTACAGAGTATCTTCTTGTTTTCTGAACTGTGAGGAATAGAATGAGAGCAATTTGAGAACACTACAGAATCCATTTCATTTCTGCAGTTGGTTCTTGCCTTTCAAATTTATGGAATTCAGCCTTTACATGCCCAGAACACGGATCTAAGTGTACAAATCACTCTTCCCCCATCACAGAGTTTCCTGAGGCTATCAGAACCTAAGTGAATTTATCTCCATTTATCACCCTGGAGTTGTGGAGATCAATTCTAATGATGAAGTCTAAATTTTATATATATCCCTTCCTATGTATATAAAATCTTGTTAAAATTGAAGAATTTTTACCTTTCAGTGTGAGCTCTTTATAATTTTTCTATCAGCCCAGGCGTTCTCACTGCCTTCCTTTAATTTCCCAGTGTGTCATTGAAAAAGTCTGATTTCATGGGAAGATATTTCTGTGCTGGGAAATCAGCTTTTTGATTATTTGACAGATCTCAGAGCCTGATATCTTGCAAAGATCACATTTCTCAGGAAAAAGCTGCATCTTGTGAAGGAAAGATTAAATGCTAATTTAATGGCAGCATAATGCCCCTAGCTGCCTGCCTGCTTTGCCAAATCCCCTCTCTCTGCAGTGTTAGTTATATTTTTCATTATCAAGTCTAGGGGCAAACTCTTACTGGTTGCACTGATGTGACTCATGAAGTACCTCAGTCAGGCACAGCACCAACAAATGCCAAAGTTTTTTTGAGGTTTTGCCTGTTCTTTCCTCCACAATGAATTCAGGGAACAGAGTGCAATGTGAACAGGGTTGTGTTGGCATTGTGCTCTCTGGAGAACATTTCCTGGTAGAAAGGAATAAGAATATTTAAAGCACATATAGGAGCCTCTTGAAAATTCTCTGCAGCTGTAGTTTGACAATATTACACAGACTGAAATGTTTGCTTATCAGAAAAGCTGAAATGTTTAAAGAACATTGATCTACATTTCTTGTCAGTTTACTGTCTCCATTGGCACAACATTTGGAAGGATTCTGATTTTATAAAATGGAGATTGCCTCAGACTTGCATCTGCAGTGAATACTCGCTTACCTCTTTTTGAGCTTTGGAACAATAACTCTTTCCCACCTAAACACTTGCAGAATGTGAAACATATGATAGATCTGTGCAAGTTGTTCCTGTTTTCTACCTTATGTTATAATGGCAACTGCTGCCAATCAGCAAAACAAGGAAGTTTAGAAATAGCAAATTGCTGTGAATGCCAAAGACTTCCTTAATTTATTTGAAATCAAATACAGGCACTGTCCAATTGGTGGCAATTTTCAAAGCTGAGATTATGTCAGTGCTACTGACACAAGACAGTTAACTGCTTACATCAACTTTGTGTGTTTTATACATGAGCTCTGCCAAATCACATGACCCATTTTCTGGTGCTTATCCAACCCTGTCCAGAAGTTGTGCTAACGGAGTCAGATGGAAAATTTTGATGAGAATTATTATTTTTTTAAGAATAAAATTTTTTAAAGTGAAAGAAGCATTTTGGTGATAATTTGCAGCCAGATAATTGGTGAGCTAAGCTGTGGTAAGCGAAAGAGTAGAAGGTTAATTTGTGTAGGACTTGACAGCTGACTTTCAATGAGAATTAGAGTACTGAATTGAATGTAGGCACAGAAATTATTAGACCTTTCCTTTCCTGTGGTTTCTTTTGTATAACCCCGTGTTAGTATGTAATAGCATTGCCTCCTTTCAAGTCGTGAAGCTCTAAGTGGTCTTATTTGATCTTATTTGTGGGTGTCTTGTTGCTGTATAACCATGGTAATCTTCAAGTAGCTAATGGCTAACAAGCTGATGGAGAAGCAATAATGGAAGTGTTCCTAATTTTACTGCAATAATTCTCTACAATCTTCACAAAACACTGGCTGTTCCCTCCTGCTTCTCAGCGAAGATTTAAAAGCTGAGTGAGTCGCCGTGTTACTTAAGACTTCATTATTTTTTACAAAGTATACTCCAGAGCATTTGCTGGAACATTGTGAAGTATTATCATAAATCATTAAGCTGAACTATAATTGTCAAAATATGTGAAAAAAGCACATCTGGCAAGCCTGGCTTTTCCACTCCCTAATTCACATGACTGTAATTCATAATGGATCCCTCTGACAGTGCGGATAAGGAAGACCTTTTTGCAAGGAAGGCATGGGAGGTTCCTGAGATTCTTCAAACACTCTGGATGTGTCTTTGCTTGGTTTAATCCACAGAAACATAAATCAGACTGAGTAAGTCTGACCAATTGAATTGGGGAAAGATTTAACCAGGCAGAAATCTTGTTGATCTTCAAATCCCAACCTCATGCAGCCAGGTTTTGTCTAGTCATTTTTGTGTATTGATTGTCCTAACTAGTTGTGGGGTTTTGCATCTGCAGTTTCTATTCCCCTTTCCCACTCCTGCTTCTTAGCTAATTATGCTGTATTTTCAAACCCCTTTATAACTCCTTTCCCTTGCTGGTTACTTCTGTGATTAGAAAGAGTGGAAAAATAGGTGAAATCCTTCTCAAGTTTCATTTTGTGAGGTTATAAAATCAAGAGTCTCTTTCTTTCAAGTCAGCATTAATTCTCTCAAAATACAGCTAATGCAGATAGAATTTATTTTCCTTAGGTGGAACTGTTTACATTTTTCCAGATGAGATTTTACTGGTACTGTTTAAATACATCTCCTGATTTAACCTTTCACATCTGGGTTACATTAGATGCTTGTAATCCTTCTGTGACTGGACATTCAGTCCCATTTTTTTTCTCTGACTCCAAATAATGAGATGTTATTGTAAGCCTCCTATAATATTAGTTTAATAATACAGCTGTCAAAGAGCATATCTTTGAAAGGTATTACAAGAGAGATGTGATGAGATTGCACAGGCAGGATGGCTGAAGTGGAAGATTCCTAGTTCTTATTTGTACTGAGTCCCTCAAACACAGTAATGAGCTCCAGATGCCTGTCTCCTACTGCCATTTTCCCTCTTTTTCTGGAAAGTTTTTTTGAGAGTTTTCCTCTACAATAGCATTAAGATGTTTAGGTGTATCAAAGTCTGATTGTAGAGTTCTTTTAAAAGAACTTAGTATTTTCTTACCGTGTTTGTCAAAAGTAATTTTGATCACCAAAAGCTCTGCATTGTACCTGCTGTTCCTATTTCTTCAGTTTTACTGTATAAGTTTACTCATATTTTTTTTCTTTTAACTTATGGGAAACACTTAACAATTGATGTTCTGGTCCTGCTGTGGCTATCTCAGATTCACATTCTCTATGAAGCTGTCTGCCTCTAACATGCTTGTTTGTCCAGAATCCCTATTTTAGCATAATTATCTTTTAAATTCCATTTTTGGATAACTACAACTGTCCCCTCTACTACACTGGACTAGGTCACCTTCATTTTCCGTGAGTTTCTATGTCTCTCCTCCTCTGTTCCTTTAATTGCCAAACCCTAATTATAGCTTTTAAAGAAAAGGTTCAAAGCTGCACCCATTTTTCCTGTTTACAGGTCTCCTCATTTTGAGTTCCTGCACAATTTCACTTGCAATGTGGCACTTGCTGGGTGTTTGAAATGCACTTTGAGAACCTTAAGCATGTGTAAATTCTGGTTGCTTCATCTTGCATGACTTTTGCCAGATAGAAGCAGAAGCTGAATATTTTAGAATTACTTAAATGCTCAGGGGCTGGAATAAAATGAGGTACTACATATTCCAAGGTTCACCTCTTTTGTATGCTCCAGCTTTCCCAAACTGAGATTGTACTTATGAGATGTGGTTAAAAGATTCACATAATCACCTTACAGAATCTGCATCCTCAGCAGTGCTTTGAGCTAAGGAGGACCATACGTTACTCAATGTGGTGATAGTCTCCCCTATGGTAGGAGCTGAACGTGCTTGAGTTTTCTCAGTCCCTGTACAGAAGAGGATGCATCTGAGAAATCTCACCCTGTATGAAGCCGTTGTCACTTCTGCATGAGTGTCACTGCTCCAGCTCCCAGCCCTGTCTGGTGGTACCCGGGGGCACGTCGCTCAGCAGTACCATTAGACATGTACAGAGGGGGGCAGTGAGGATTCAGCAGCAGGCTTAAATTACCATGGCTCAGCAGCTGAATAAAAACTTGAGCTGGGAAGTATTGGGGATTTTCAAGTTTTGAAATAGCTAGGTTTTACTTTTTTTGTTGTATGTTTTTTGTTGTTTGATGCTTACTGCATTTTAGTGGAGCTGGCTGGGTACCACTTCAGGCTAGGATTTATGTCAAGAGAAATTAATAAAAGAAAAAGAAGTGGCAGACTTGAAGGAATCTTAGATCATCTCATGTACTGGGTTTGCAGGGCCCTCCTTTAGAAGGGAACACATCAGAGGCTGCAGGCTGGCTTATGGGATGTGTGGGAGGGGAAGGTGCAAGGCAGATGAAGGGAGAGGGCTATGTAAGAACAGCCATATGGTGTCTGGCCAAAGGTCCACATTGTTCAGTGTCCAGCAATTCTCACATATAACCAGTACCTCCAGGAGAATTTGGATAGCAAGTACTTTTAACTTGGTGTATCTGTGTTTCTTTAGATGTTTTTTTCAGTTGGCAGGTAGCATGTTTCTATTTAGTCACTCTGGATGGATTTTTTTTGTTTTGTAAATGTCTGTCACTTTTTAAGCCTTGTATGCTGTTAGGTGTCAGTAAATTCTATTTGTGTAGAAATAGTTTGAAGTTGAAAATATTAATGGTTTTAGCTAACTTTTACTGTTCCTTTATTTTCTGGGTTTTTTTCTTTTCAGGTGAAGAAAAAAATTCTCAAGAAAATACTTTTCTAAGCAGAAAATGTTGTCTTTTCCTGTAACTTTTTAGTGAGAAAGAAATGACATCCTTTAGTCATATGGGGAAATGTATTTCAGTGTTTATCATTTCGGTAGAGAATCTAAGTATGTTCTGTTGTAGACATGAAGCAGTTGAGGAGGTTCATGTCCTTCAGGTTGTCAGAAAGGAAACCAAAGCCCTGGATTTCCAGGAGAAAACAAGTGTGTAACTGTGCTGTGGATGGAAGGGTAATTAGCAGGGCAAAAAGGTTGAGATGAGGAGGCAGGGATCCAGGGCTGGATGGAGACAGAGCCTGGCAACAAATGCCAAGAGGAACAGGTTCAGGTGTAGGTTGAAGGAGAGGGAAAACAAGGTGTTAGAACAGGAGGTGAGGACCTGGTAAAGAGGTGAAGTATATCTAAGGGCTAAGGGTTGGCACAAGGAGAACAAAATAGGAGGCATTAGCAGAAGTTAGTAGCAAAGGAAAAGTAGTACAGAAGACAACAAGAAGGGAAGGGACATGAGGTCAGAAGCTGGGTGGAAAAGCTGGGTAAATGGAAGCTAGACAGAATAGCAACAGGAGAGAGCCCTAGGAAAAGCTGAAATTGTGCTTGATTTTGGCTGTGTTGAAGTTCTCTGGAAATTTCATCTCATGTCTTAGAGAATTCTTGGTGTGAAAAATTGATCTGATATTTCTCATTTTGAAGCTGATTGCTGTAATTCTCAGTGTCTTCTTGTGAAGGCAAGTGTGTGGAGATTATAAATAGCACTGCCTTTTGAGAGGGCTGTAGCATTGCTTTCTTTAAGGTTAGGGTATCATTGGTTAATGAAGGTCTATCAGTCTATTTATGAGCCTTCTAAAGACCATGTACAGAAATGTATGAAGACCTCAGGAATTATTTATGATGCATTTACAGCATAAATAGCTAAGCTGTCAACTGTGATTGTAAAATTCTTCCTCTACTTCTGCACTGTGCTTTTCATTTAATATGGCTTTGTTCAGCTAAACAATTCATAATTAAAATAGGAAATGATGGAAACTTAGAAACAAACCAATCCTGTGATGGCTTTTAATAGCTGTAATAAAATATTGAACATATAATGTCTGCCAGTGTGGTGTAGACACATGGACTGTCTCTGACTGTGATGTCAGAGCTAGTTTAAAGTGAATCGAGATGGAAAGGAGACTTGTGGAAACGAAGAAAAACTTTGTAAATGTTGCAAGGCTTGAGTTTAAAAAGGATATTTTTTAATTCCATCAGTTACTGGATATTCAGCCTGCGATGGAATTCCCCATATACTGTTCCCTGTAACATTAAACATGTTTATTGCTGTAGTGTCTTCACTCAGTTAAGAAAAAAAATTACATATACTTTGTAAAGAAAAAAAATATTCTGAAAAGAACATTAAGTGGTGGTTCTGCCAACATGGTAGAACTGCACAAACAGATGTGTCATGGACCAGATAAAAGATGCCATCACAAAGTCACATCAGTCATTACTATAGGCTTATGGATTGTTCAAGTCAAGACATGTATTGATCAAATTTCTTCATTGTGCTAGTTAAAAACTTAATCTCATTGTTAATGTGAGACAAGGGTTTTAAAAATCTTAATTATGGGCACTTTATGTAGACTTGTGCCTCCATCAGTGTTATTTTCTACTTGAATGTATATCCTGTGGGTATATGTGTAGGTGACAATTGTAGTAGTTTGCAGCTTTCATTTTGGAATACCAAACAAAACTGGGCTCAGACAGACTTCCTGTTCTTCTTCCTTGCTCCATGCCAGTTCCCCAGCAAATTCCTCTTCCTGGAACACAAGACTTAAGAAACAAGGGTGTTTGCTGAAGTTGGTACTTGCTGTTTCCACCCTCACACCATACTGGTGTCACGTAGTGTCTTGTGATAGACTGCACCACTGGGTTCCTTGTCAGCAGTTTCCAACTGCTAACATGTTGTCACAAAATTTTTAGTGATACTAATAATGATCTGTTTCTACTGACAGATGACTGAGGATATTTTTGTGAGGAATAATTCTTAAAGCTAGATCACCCTTTAAGTGATATTTAAAGAAAAAATATCAGGCGAAAAATAGTTTTTAAAGAAATCTGTTAAAATATATCTTAAAAATTATCTTTAAAATTATTGTACTAGGAAATAAAGATAAATAAAGCCCTAACTGTTTTTTGTAAGTTAAGAAAATTTAGTCATTATTGGTGTTTCTGGGTCCATACAGAATTGAGAAATTTCTGAAGGAAGGAGACAGAGCAAGGAAGACAGAAAACAACCTCCTGTTTCCTCCAGCTTCCCTGCCAAGGAGAGATTTCACACATTATATAGTGCATTAGAATTAGACAGGAAAAACTGTTTTATTTATTAGCCTCTGCTTGAGATGTTTTACTGGTAATATTAAATGATCTTTTTCTAGACATAGTTTAAGGTTTCTCTGCATTTGGGAGATAGGTATGAGAAATCCAGTAACTAAAATTCTGCTGATCTTTATGGAGACTGTCAGTGGAAATGAGAAATTGGAATTAAATCAAAAGCAGTATGTTAGAAGTAATGGTAATACATGGAACAACAAAAGTTTTTTGCATTTTGTTCTCAATTACTCTTCTAAGCCAGAGTGAACCTCCTCATTGTTAAGAAGTTTGTTAAAAGTCTCCTAATGTTGATCTGATAACTCTGTTTATTAGTATTTGTCACATCTGAACTGTTTGGAAATGCTGATTTTTTTCCCCTGTAAGGTTAGTTCCTTTCATTCTGTTTCCAGGCAGATTTTGGCAATATAGGGATGTGCAGGTAAATAAAATAAGGGAGAAAAAGAAAATGAAGTAAAATTTCAGCCTCCAGGAGTTCTGATGGAGACTTGAGATGAGAATGCATTGCAAATATTTAGTTCTGGAGTTCTGGCCTAGATATTGAAGCAGCATTGGACCACATGTCAGCTTGGACCATGCAGGATCTGCTTAAGAACACACTCAATTACTGATTGAGTTGCCTAAACCTCAGTCTGTTCTTTGAGGATAACATATATAACAGTATAACATTCACTGTGTCAGTCCTTGATTTCTTTTTGGCCATTGTAAACACCATCATCCTTTTTATCCTGTGATTCTGTGACTCTTTTTTTTCCTACTTGGTAGATGTGACCAGACCACATCTCTGTGGGCCTCTATCCTAAGCCAGTGTTTTTGTGGCACTAATACTGAAACTGTGCACAAATTGTACATTTGCTCCATGTAACATTCATTGCATAAATGAGATTTTAATGGTGCCTGAAAGTCAGTAAGGATTCAAAACATAAAATGAAGTGTATGGCTCAGTATTCTTGTGATGATCTCCATACCCATGTCAATCCAACACCTTCAGAACTAATTTTTTTCCAAAAAAGCCTAAAATACTACTAAATTTTCTCACCTGTGTTATATCCAATTGGCTTGCTGAGGTGTTAGCAGAAATGTCAGTAAAAAACAACTGAAATGCAGTTAGCAGATTTAAGCATTCAGTAGCTGATGCTTGTCTCTAAGGGTTTTTTTCCAATTACCTTTGATTTGATGGGAATTATGAATCCAGCCTGGTTTGGTGTTTTTTTCTTGACTGAATGCCCACCTAGATGCTGGTCTGTCTGGGGCTGTCAGAGCACCACAGCCAACCTCCTCCAACACACAGTGGAGGAGAGAACAAGTCCATGTGCTTTCTTTCTTCCTTCATGGCCATATGTATCCAAATTTTACAGCTAATGTGTAATACCACAAGAAGGAGGACAAGAAAGCATTAGATGCAGTTTGGACCACTATTTGGGAGCATATCTCCAGGGATGGGGCCCTCACCACCTCTCTGGGCAACCTGTGCCAGTGTCTCACCACCCTCATTGTAAAGAACTTCTTGCTAATATTTAATCTGAATCTTCCTTGCTCCAGTTTAAAACCATTACCCCTTGTCCTGTCGCTCCATGACCTGTCAAACAACACTTCCCCAGCTTCCCTATACTGGGAAGTTGCTATAAGGTCTCCTCAGAGCCTTTCCAGGCTGAACAGACCCATCTCTCTCACTTTGCCCTAATAGGGAATGTGCTCCAGCTCTTGGATCATCATTTTGGATGCTGCTATTCCCATTTTCCTTCCTGTTGCTTCAAGGAAATGTGCTTTGTGGAGCTACTCAAGGAAAAGTTATAAGCACATGAAAGTACATATGTTGTTATCAACAGGCTGGACATGTGTGTCAGGACATGTTTTATTGCCTTTGGAAAGACTAATAGAACAGTAAGCATTAGTCCAAATTGTTGTGGCCTTCTGTGAGGGAAAGGGAATTCTGTCAAGGAAACATTTGGCACCTTGGAGAAGTCATGAAAATTAAGGAGCTATTCCTGTGCTTCTGTAAAATCCTCTACACCACATTTTCCTCTGCTGTATTTGCTTAAGCATGTATTGTATCCACCAGAAACTGAATAGAACTTATGTGGGAGGAGACCTTCTCCTTGTCTAGTTTCTTATGCAAGAAAAATTCTCCAGTGGCCATTATGAATCAAATAATTATGGCTGATACTGCAACAAAACTAGGATTGTTATTTCACAGATATAGATGTAGTGAGGTAGAAAAAAAATCCCTTCCCATGGCCGTTTTAATATACTAAGTAAGAAAACAGAATCCTTTGTCTCCATGATTCTTAACCTAGATTTAGCGTGCTGCAGAGATATTTCTCTGACATGTTCAATGATAGCAGAAAAATATGTGGTGGTGCATTAAAAGCTGTAGAGCAAAGGAAGTTTGGGGAACTTAATCAGAGCCTTAGGCAAGAAAAGGATGTGTAACACTGATATGTACATTTTGCTTTTGCTGTAGTTAATGAAAAATGTTATGCCAACACTGTTTTGTCCCTTATGGTTTAGCAATGCAGAACCAATCCTTTTTATTCTTTGTGTTTTGTGTTTTTTCTTCTCTTAATGTTACTTAATCTGGAAATAAAAATGTTTGATTTCTTCATTCCCTTTGGCTGCTTTGCTTAAAATGGTGCCTAATTGTTTTCACTTGAAAGGAATGGTGCCAGGTTTAAACGTTTGTTATGTTTTCATGGATTTTGTTTTAAGATTGCCCCTTTGTTTTAATACACTTCTTTGTGACACCTGTCATAACATAAGACTTCAAATTTAGCCACCATCAGCCTGAGAGGAATTGTTAGTGAATTCTCAGGTTGCCACAAAGACCAAGTTTCTTTTCATTGTCTCCTAGCAGCACTAATCAAGGCAATTCTTTTACTCCCCACACTGCAGTAAATGCCTCCTGTTATTACACATGGCATCAGGAAGACTTGAATGAACTCTCTTGATTTTTTTTTGGGAGCAATGGATGTTTATATTCCTAGTTTTCCTTGTGTAACTGCCAACTTCCTTACTGTAGTCTTGAGAAAGGGCATTCAGAAAACCACTTCTCCAGTGGACTACTTAGCACCTCCCTCTGCTCTACAGGGTGGGTTTGGTTTTCTTTCTTTTTCTTTCAATACAGATGCTGCTGCTTGTACTTCAGGTGCTGGTACATTATTGATCAAAGCATAGAGAATGCAGAAATAGCATTTCAACTTTGGTTGTATGGATGAGAGAAATTAACTGTTGTCAGAAGCTTATTTTTTTTCTGTTTCAATCTTGAGATATTTAGTATTTTTCCACTGGCACCATCTTTAAAATTCTGACAGTCTCTATTTATCTAAGAAATGATTTATGCTTAAAACTGATCATCTCTCAGCTTTAATTTTTTTTTTCTTTAATGTTTCTCTTCAAGTTTTTTTTTTTGGTTTATTATTTGGTTTTTGGTTTGTTTTCTTTTATTTTTACACTCAAGCTTATTCCAAATTTCCAGATTGAACAGGTCTGTTCTCCCACCCTGTTGTCTGTTTCTGTGGGTTGCAGGCGAAGTTGGTTATAGCTAATTAGGGAGAAACTTGCTTCAGCACTTTGAAGAGTGTTCTCTCAGTAGCATAAACAGTTTTAATTCTGAAGGCCACGTTTACCTCTTGTCTAGGAGAGCTAAGACCGATGAATTGACTGCTCCTGAGGTTATGGTTCCTGACCTGAATAAAAGAGCAATAAATCAAAGTATGTTCACTGGCATTGAAGCGGGCTCCAACTGTGTGGAATCAACATGCCAGTTCCAAATTGTAATTTCACTAAAAATAGCTTAGTTTAACAATTCTGACAGTTGTAAACTTGAAAGATCGAGGCACGCTGTCCATCTTGCTGTGTTTCATATGTTCTGTCAACCATGCATCTTTTGAAAATAAAACCAGAAAAACATTGAAAATCCTTCATTCTTTGCCTGACCTGCCCATCCCTGCCCTCTGCATAAGGAAGCTCAAATTTAACAGTGATTTTTCCAAAGGTAAGGGAAAAGAATCCTTCTGTGAGGGGCAAATCTGGCATGGGAGGAAGGGTAGAATCTTGTTCCATTTTCTCCCCTTTATCACTTTTCCTCTGTTGTGTCTGTATGTGTTTCCAGAAAACAAAAGATAAATTAACAGCTGTGTTAGGAGTTCAACAGTTCTTACAGGATTAAAATTTTACTGTATTTTCTCTTGTCAAGACTCATCATTGATCTGTAATTCACATTTAAGCATCTTTAATACCAGGTACATTAGTTATCCTTCAGCTTCCATAGAGATTATGAGCAGGTTGAAGTCATATTTAAGTTCTTGGGTGAATTGGGCAGCAGTTATTTAACAAAGGAGAAAGATAAATGATGTAAACTTTTAAATCTGTGGTTTGAGTTTGTTGGTAATGCCAAACTTAACTCTTCAGGTGGTTATTTCCCTGCCAGAAAAGTGTGTTGCTTTAGCACCAATTAATTGCTCTCTGCCTCACAAAATGCCTGAGGTTGAACCACACTTTGCTGCATCACATTTTTAACACTACTATTGGTCTGCAGGGAGAAAAAAGCAGGGATTAGAAGAGACAAGAACACTGGGGAGCAGTAATCTTTTATTTATGTATAATGCTGTACATTTCCTAACTGTACTGTGAGTTTTCCTTCTAACTCTTACTAATTATGGTGACTGGCATGTGGCATGTGCTGGAGCCTTGGGAGAAGTGGGATACATACAGCTGTTCAGATCTGGCACTTTGCATTTGAGTTTGCACTTGCTGGCAGGCCAAATTCTGCCTTTTCAATGACAGAAACAGGGATATTGCAATTTCCTCCAAGTTTGTGTTTGTTGCCCAAAAGGAGACTTTATGAGAGGGAGCTGAATTACTTCCTGATTAACCCAGAGAAGATGTGTACACAGAATGGAAATGTGGCTCCAGTGGACTGAATCTGCAGAGGTCCTCACTTTCATCTCTCTTTCAGCTCTAAATCACCCACATATTACTTATTCTATATCACAGCTGGTAGAAAGGTTAATGTTTGCCCAGAAAAGATCTTGGCTTCTTATAGCATTAATCACTGAAAAATACATCAATTCCCCTAGAGCTTTTTAAGGTTTGTGATTTTTATCTTTCTTCGGAGCCAGGTGGGGGGAAGTGTTTTTTCACATCATTGTCATTATGTTTTCAAGGTACTAAAACACTCAGCTCATTTTACAAAATGCATATTTGCTAACAGTCATGGTTCCTTCATCATTATTAATTTAGTGAGCTCAGGCAGAAGTTTTCCTAACTTTTAAGTGTGTACTTGCAGAAAGTGGTAATGATATACCAGACTTGCTGCTCTTGAGGCTACATTTGTACCCTTGTTGCACAAATTGAAAGGAAGCCAAAAAAATTTATTCCCACTCTTGGGAAGCATGTGTTATCCTAAGTGCAAGACTAGTAGAAACGTGTTAATTGTTTGACACTTCATCATTTACAATACTCATTAAAGGAGATAATGATGGTGCCACAAATAGTGACCTGACAAAACTTTGTACATCTCCAAGGTGGCTACTGAATTCTTATTATATAGGTGAGACTTTTCAGAAGATATGACAAGGATATATATAGTCCTTCCCTATACAATATAATAAACCTTTCTTTGTTTCTAACTTCTTTCCATGCCCATGATATTAATAATCACATTTTTAGAGGTGAAACCAAGGATACACCAGGTCAGGGGACTACAATATTAGAACTGATGAATACACAGAAACCTCTGTGAAGGTGTTGCATTACTCAGTAATTTCTCTTTTGCTATTAAAAAATAGATTTTAAACAGAGCAAAACCAAATATATTCTGTATTATTTTCCCATGGTATCAAAGGAGGAAGAAGAAGTGCTATTTTATTAAATTCTCTTTTGCTGCCAAGCCTTTCTTTAACAGTTCTTTCAAATGGAGCCCAGGGATATCCTTCATCATTTCCTCTATTGGTTTCTTCTCACTGTAAACTTAATGGAAGCACTCAGGCTTGTAGTGAAGAGGAAACCCATGGGTGAGTGACAGAAGCATTGTAAGCTTCAGGGAGCTAGTTTAACATGGTTAATTAAAGGGGTGATCAGTTCAGGGCAGCACCAAGTGTGAACGATTGATAGACAAATCTCTGAAGTCAGTCCCTAGATAAATGCTCTAAATATGAGAAAAGACCCATCAACTTACTGGAGCCTAGGCTTATTTATCATAGGGAGAAAAAAAAACCCCACAGCAGCATCTGAAATTAGCACACAGAGCAAACCATGTTGTATTTGCTGTTCAATGCTTTATGTTTTGATGCTCTAGGTGTGCAGTGCATTGCATAGGTTATTTGAATAGATAACCTTTTGGTTTAGTACCTTAGCTTTGGTTTGGGTTCAGGTTTCATACCTAAATCAATGGGGGAAGTTGCATCTGAAGTTCAACTTGCACTTGGGCCTGATTGCATTTAATATTTTCACTGAAGATCTTCATGAAAAATCAAATGTGTGCTAATGAAATTTGACATTTACACAAGTTTAGGGGGCACAGTCAGTAAAGAGGGAGATTAGAGTGTTATGAGAATTTAATGACTTTGAGATGTAGGGTAGTAAAGTTAGGATACAATTTAGTTGTACAAAAGTTTCAGCTCATGCTCAAGGAGGAATAAGGAATTCAGCAGTGAGGAGGATAGTCCTCAGTTCTCCACTTGAAGACTGAGGTCTCCTTGGCAAAACTGTCTCAGTCAGATGTTCTGCTATTATGGATGTGCCAGTGGGTGATCAGGTACTAGTTTCTTTTGCCTTTTCACTGAGCCAATGTCAAGAGAAGAGTAAAGCAAATCTGAAGATCTTGCAGAAAAGAACAAGTCACATCAAAAGTGACTGCTCCTTCAGCAAGCAGCAGCTCTGTTCCTCAATCCACAGGCAGTGGCAGAAGGTTGAGCTGCTTCCTCAAGGTTGTTCCTGCCCCCTCCTCCCCCCACACACACACACCATTTTCTCTGCCTTGGCACTAACATCTTGCAGCCTCTGCAGTGAACTTGCTAAAAACTGACCCAACAAAAGGAAGAGGAGACCCATTTTAAGTTAGTTCAGTTGTGTAACCCAGGGTTTTCCACATTAAGCAAGAGTCCACTTGCTGGCATGGGGCAATCAAGGAAGCTGAGCAACATGTCAACCACAGTTTATGCTGGATTAAAGGGATTGTGTTCCCAGGGTAGGAGCAAGGACCTTGCAGTAACTGCTGCACTTATGTCAGTTTTCTACTGAGCCTTTGTATATCTCCAAGGTGGCTACTTATATAGGTGAGACTTTTCAGAAGATATGACAAGGATATATATAGTCCTTCCCTATACAATATAATAAACCTTTCTTTGTTTCTAACTTCTTTACTAACTCAATAAGTACATGGGGCTGTGTTGTCACCTTGCAGCTGCCTTCTACATCTGAAGTCACTGTGACTTGAGGGCTTCTTTTCTAGATTACTATATACTGCTTGTATATAGTCTATATTTGGTGGAGTTGTGAATTTATACCTTGTTGCACTATATATATATATGTATTTTTAGTTCTGCAAAGATTCCAAATAAGGATTTAATGGTTTGTGAAGTTCCCAACTTTTATTTTCCAGGATTCAGGGTAGTACAAATACCACAGGGCTCTTTGAACCTGGTGCAGTGATGTATAGCTTTGGGACAGGGTGCACTTCTGAATTGAGTTTTTATTGCCTAATATTCCCTTGAAGAAAAAAGACTCTGAGAAGAATAAGGAGAAAGGATGACAGTGTCTCAAGCTGAAATTTGGAGAGGACTCCAACCTTAACAACTGAGTAGTCTGTAGGATCTGTCATTCCTGAAAGCAGAGTAGTCTATGTTTTATGCCTAAGAAGACAAAGCTTTTGCTATGTCAGGGTCCCTTTTAACACTGTGTGGGATTATCAGTACTAACTTAAAAATAAGAAATTCACAAATGAGATTGCTGTCACTTAATAAATACTTCATAACAGAGCCTCGGGGAGTTGAGAAAATCAGAATTCAGTAGCATCTTTGTTCTCTCTTCAAGAAAACTGGTAATAAATGTTGAAATACTGCATCTGAAAATCACAGGGCACAGTAAGAGACATTTTTCTGCCTTCAAAAATACCCTCAGAGTGCTTGAAACCTGAAGGGGAAAAGGGGAGTTTTATTTGACCTCAAGTCCTTCAAGTGATCATCTGAACATTTCTTTCTTTTTTTCAAAGTGAATATGCCAAACAGAGACCAAAGACTTATAATTTGTCTGCTGTGTTTTGTTCTAATGCAACTCCTTCAAAGGAGAAAACACAGATGTGGAGAGAGAGAGGAGGTAAATGAAAGGCCAAAAGCAAATGTACTCTGTGTCTGTCAAGACAGGATGTTCTCTAGGCTTTTTTTTGTAGTCCAGCAAATTTCTCTCTCCCACTGAGGGCCATGGGCACAGGATCTCCTCATAGGTGAGTAGGAGAAGGAAGGCTTTCCCCCACCATTGGGTCTTGGTTCAACATTGAGCTCTTCTCCATCCCAGCATTTGGACTGCTGTTTTGCTGGGTCCCAGCCCTTGCCAGAGCTCAGCCTACAGGTGCTGAGCATCCTCTTCTCTGCCCAGGAGTGAAGGCCACCAGGGTGTGAGACTGAAGATATCTTTACACACTCAGGGTAAAAAAAACAAACAGAAAAACCCCCTAAAAAACCTTAACAAAACACCCTCAAAATTAAAACATCCTGAGAGAAAATAAATTATTTCCAAGAAAATATTTTTAAATACCAAAAGGGTAAACATTTTAAGTGCACTGTAAATAATGGGCATTTGATGCACAGACAAGGATTTTTTTGAGCCTTTTGCTCTTTCTAGCACATAAACTCGGATGGAGAAGTCTTCTGCTCCAGTGCTGCTCAGAGCTTGCATCCATTCCCAGACCAAAATGTGAAGGCTTTAATAAGCAGTGGTAAAGCTTGAAAGCACATTTGCTATCGCTGGAGATAAGTACCCTACTGCAATATTTTGAAAATTATTTCATTTTATTTTATAGCAATATTTGACCTAAAGGAACTGTCTCTGAAAGCTTGTCTGCTTTTCCTAGCTGCACCATTTGGTTTAATGAAGTACATTATCTCTCCTTGCAAATCCTGCTTCTCTAGGTTACTTGGCCCAAAAATAAAAGGAAAAAGGAAGACAAGGAAATCTTAAATTACATTGGGACCGTTGTTCTTTTGCTAGTTGTTCATTGCCTTGGGGCTGGCTATTAATGTACTTTTAAATGATCAGATATAAGGCTTTTTAATTGTCATAAAAGCAATTATAGCAGGATAACTTAACAGTCTGGCTTTTCTAACCATCATGATCTTAGCCAGTTTCCAGCACAGGCAGTGGAGTTCCTGTCTTGAGTAAGGACACAGGGGAGGGCAAAGTGTAAAGAAGTTTCTTCCAAGGTCTTTTTTTGGCAGACAGGGACCAGATTTTCAGCCGTGTTCTTCATTTTGGGTGCCAGTCTCTTTTGAAAACCTGTCAAGAAGGTATTTCTGGAGACCCTGCCTTAGTTATGTGTTCAGAGCATTTTAATATGTGCCACGTTAAGAATTATTAACCCTAAATGACTTGAAATGACTTTTCAGCTGGACAGATTAAAAGCACATTTCCCAGAAAGCTGGGAGTAGCTGAAATAGCCTGTTTTATTTCCAGCCATGTCGGCGCAGCTCTGAATTTGTGATTATGACTGGAAGTTACTGCCTTGCATTGGCCCCATCATTAAAGTCTGACCCTACAGTTGGAATATGAACTAATGAACCAATTCCAGACTGTATTTAAGTCTGCTCCATGTGAGAAGACATTCATATTTCTTCTCCCATTGTGACTCTCTGGAGCCAAGAAGGGTGAAGTTCTTGAGCACTGAGATTGTGGTCTGTCTTTTGAGTGCTGAGAGTGTGAGTGAATAGATGTCTTTCAGAGTGCAACCTGCCATTTTGATAAATCTCTGCTCATCTTTCCATAAGGGTATAGGTTTTTATCTTGTTTGAATGTGTTCTCCTACTAATAGAATACTTCCTGTGTGATCCAAATTTCCTTATCTCCTGTGACCTGGGCACCAATAGAAGATCCCTGCTTCTTGTATGGAGAGCAAACTGTGTGGAGAAAAAAAACCAGAGTGCTTTGGGATTGTTAATTATTAACATTTTTAATTATTTTTTTAAATTATTTACTCTATTCGTTGCTGTAATAGCAGCAGTGTCTTTATATGGAGCAACTGTTGGCTGTAGGGGATTTAGGGTGTACTTGATTTTGCTTTTGAGCTTGACAGCCATTTCTCACTTCCCATAATAATGACAGTTAGCTGGGGAAAATAAGGAATATTAATAGATTTTGAGTGCTGTGTTTCTAGAGTAAACACAGAAAACACTCTAACAGGAATAAGAAATGAATGGAAGAAAGGATTATTCCTATTTTCTGGTTTCTGGTCCATTCTTGTTTGCAGTCTTTTATTTACACTGTTTTTCTAAAAGTAAATGTAATAAAAGAAAGAGTCCATATCTTGATTTATTCTTGCAATTTCCCTAGGCTTGTAGGATTACACTCTCCTCCCTCTCCTTCTCCTTGCAATAACCAGCCCCCGTAAATCCAACTATACGACCTTTGAAAATAAAGGGTTTTGCAGAGGAGAACTGAATCAACCTTAAACTTGCATGGTGGAAAAAAAAACCAAGTACAGGCTGAGAAGCATGGGGCTGGTGAAGCTCTAAATATTTGTAGCATGTTATTGCTAGACTAGATCTGTCTGAATGTACTGCAAAGGAGACATCGCCTCTTGGAGCTGATTGTTCTCTTTAGAAAGCAATGAATTTCCCAGAAAGTGCNGTACAGGCTGAGAAGCATGGGGCTGGTGAAGCTCTAAATATTTGTAGCATGTTATTGCTAGACTAGATCTGTCTGAATGTACTGCAAAGGAGACATCGCCTCTTGGAGCTGATTGTTCTCTTTAGAAAGCAATGAATTTCCCAGAAAGTGCTTGGAGTTTTTGGATTTCTTTTTATTTTCCACATTTTTTCCTTTCATCTTGGATTTTTCTTTTTTTGTTTTAATGTTGAACTTGTATCTGCACTTCATCTGACAGCCGATAGACTGTAGCCCATTTTCTGAAATGTGAGTGTTTGCTGCTACCCAAATATGTCTTTGACAAGCCCGATAGTTGTGTATTCATCTTATTTCTACTGCAGCACATAAATCTGTTGCTAATATTACATTTATCTTCTTCTTCCTTTGTTCTTTTTCCAGTTAAAGAATTGTTGTGTAAAGTTACAGTAGATGCAATACAGAGACTGTGATGTGGTGACACTTGTCACTTTACCAGTGAATAGATAAGTGGAGTTGGAATGAAAATTTCTAGAAAATTTTTTTGTTCTCTTTCACCCTGGTTAGTTTTTTAAATGTTAATTAGCTTTTTGTTTGGCACCAGTGGAATATCAAAAGGTGTGTACTGAATTTCACTGTAATGAACAGAGTTCTGATAGGGTCTAGATTGTCTGGTGGGTTCCAACTGTGTCCTTTCCATAAGGCTGGGGAGTATGAGCAGTTTTTATAACTCATATAAGTATTTAGTTTGTACCTAAATAGCCAGAATCTCTTTTTCTCTGTTCATATCAGTTTTATGGTGTAATATTTTTTAAAAAAAGAGAACAACAAAATGAGAATATGTGCTGCTCTTTGGCAGAGTTCAAGCAAAATGTGTGGGGCTGCTAATAATCCCCTCAGTGAGGCCAATATGTTCACTTTGTGGCTGAGGTATGAATGCAGAATTCATTATACAATGTTAGTAAAATCTGGAAACCCTAAAATACCATTTTAAATCATCCCCACGTTCACAGAAACTATGATTATTTTACAATTATTCAGCCTGAGGTGCAGGAAGTGGTTCATCTAATTCTTTTTAATAGAAAAGTGTGCCTGCCACAAAACCACAAATTGACTAACGCTGTTTGACAGTGATAAAGAAGCAATTGCTGAGATCACAAAGAATAAGCTCATTGCTCACCTTACAGAGAATATCCCTAGGAAGAGGGCTAGGTGTGTCAGTGGGAAAGTTGCTACCAGAATCACTTTATACTTGAGGTAAGGTGTATTTTGTTTAGGTCTAAACAGGGAAACAAAAGGGCTGCTACTATTTGAAAGAGTTTTTTATATTATTGCTATATATTCTTCTTGTATCTTAAGAAAAATCTGCTGCTGAAAATATTCTGTATTGAGGTAGTTTCTAAAACAATTCCAATTTCTGCTGTACAATTAATACCTAAGCATCTTTTTCTTGGATTCTTTTATTCAGTTTATTCAGTTCCTGAACTAGTGAATACAGACAAGAGCTAAAAGCAGGTCTGATGATTTCTTATCAATACCTGCTGAAGTTGTTTTCAAGTTTGTTTTCCACTGTTCTTTTCCACTGTTAATTTTGAGGCATTATGCAGATATTCTTTCAAAGATTGGAAAAGGGACCTCTGATTTTTCTTAGAGGTTGCAGAATGCATCCATTGTGTTGCCAAGGTCTGAGGAAAGGATATCTGTAATTTGCCATGGCTGTGTTCTTTAGTTCCCAAATGGTATTGACTCAGTACAGTTTGTTGCTTTATTGTACTAAAATAGATCCTATGTTGTAACAGAAGAGAAACACATGTGAGCTGAAAAGGGCTTATAGATTTGGAGCATTTAATAAGATGCTTTCCAAATAAGGGCAGAAACTGGTACCTCCTTGCACTCTCTGTGGCCTTCTGTCATCCCCTTCCCATCATGTATAGGAGGGACTGTGCAACAGGACTTCTGAGCCATCAGCTATGGCTTCTCTGTCACATTTATGGCAGAGGGGCTTTTGTTGCTGTTTTGTTTTGACTGCATTGTCTTAAGGATCAAGATTACAGTCTTGAATAATTCTTACTAGTAATGTCACAAAATATTTTGTAAGAGCCAGTAAACACGTCTCTTATGTGGCAGTACCCTGCCTCACGTGACCCAAGTGTTTTTATGTTGATGTAGGATGTCAGGACAAATACAGGAAAATCTAAGCCATTCCCCATTCCAGCCCCCCTGCTTCCTCACCCCAGAAAGGCAGTCAGTGATTTATGTTGTTTTGTAATTGCTGAGATTTTTCTATATATTTCTGGAGAAACTATGTACCATTAATATGAGGAACCCAGTTCTTTGCAGCATATGGTTCCCATTTTGGGTCTTTAGCTGCCATGCCCTTATAGCAGCATTCATGATATATTTCTGTCTTGTGTATTCATACTCTGTAAGAGTAGAGAAATGTGGGGTTTCTGGCAAGACTTTATAATATGGTACACTGAAAAAGCCCAAAACACTATAATTTTTGCCAAATGAGCTTTCTCTTTTGGGGCAGAAACATGAGTAGTGTCACCAAATGGAAGAAGACAGAGAATACTGTAATGGTCCATCCTGTCACACAGAAAAAAATGAGTGAAGCTTTGAGTTGCCTTTAAATACATCCTTTTCTGAAATGTTCTTGTTCCTCATCTACAGCTGAAACATTGTAGAAATCACTTAGCTTTTGGGAGAACTTTAGTGGACTTCTGTCAATTGTGCTGGAACTTGTTACTGTTAAAATACACTCTCAGTATCTCTCCTGTTCATCCACTATTTCTTTGAAAACATTTTCTCTTTGAGATCAGTAACAATTTGCCACTATTTGCCATTGTAAATTTGGCTGCAATTTGGTTTTACTCTGGAAATCAGGAGATGGAGAATGAAAACATCTTTTATTTGTCATTAAGGGATTCAGACAGATTTTAGTTTCCATCATTGTTAATTTAGAGAGAGATAGAGATAGAATTTTCCTAGGTAAGTGATTTGAAAGGTTAATAACAGAAATAGCTCTTGCTGTTAGACCTGTTGTGTCTGAATTTCTTGTGGTATTTCAGTTAAATGAACTGTCATAAAATATTAAGTTTTCTTTCCTGTTGCTTGCTGGTCCAGGGGAGCTGCAGTGACTGTGCTCTGCCTGGGGGTGATTCTAGTCCCCATCTCAGTATTGGCCATTGGGTTTTGTGGTGGAGTCCAGATGTTGGGTGTGAGAACTATTTCATAAGAGATTATCTAAGCAGTAGGTTTGTCCCATGAAGGAATGCAGGCAACAAGAAACACTGTGAGGAATTTCTGCAGGGCAGAATGCTGCAGATAAGGTGATGGTGTAATGTTAAACTGACCTACACACTATGACTATGTTCCATTTAGTGACATGTTAACAGCAGGAATATATGTGCTTTATAACTCTGTCCTAAACTTAGTGAAAGTTATTAAACTTCATATATTTGTACCAAAGCAATGCACTGATATTTTACAGTGCAGTATCAGAGGGTGGACTGCAGCACCCTTGGGCAGAAATATGGAAGGGAGCTTTGCAGTGGGTGGTAGTTCATCTCATTCCTTCCTTCTTTTGGTCTTACATATCTGAAAACAAATCCTACATAGGTATGTGTACTCTTCTTGTTCACAAGGCTTTAAACCTTCCTGTACTCACATGCATCATGTTCATAATGTGCTGATGAGTCCCTGGAGGCAGGGAAATGGGCTGAGAACAGCATTTGCCCCTGAAGCAGAACATCCATTGAAAAACTGATTTAGGGCTTCGGGACTTGACCTTAGGTATATAGATCTTGCCTTGGTACTTTTAGAGAGCCTGGAACAGCTGTGCCTGGGGTTTTAAATGAAACAAACTAAGAAACAATCCTTCATAATCCTGTGGTGCAGGGGAATAAGTAAGTGGATGTTTGAAGCTGCCATTTCTCCTACGTGGACTTAATATCTGAAGGTTATTTCAGAAATGTTTCCATTTTATCACGACAAGTTTTTTGCCTCTTTTTTGTTCCTTGCTCTTTCCCTTCCCTCACCCTCCTTCCCACCTGAGGGACAGGCATATATGAATAGTATCATCCATAAGTGTTTCACCAGAATTCATTAGAGCAAGGCTGAAGGTTTCATTATTCTTTAAGGGTGCATTAATAAAACTACGGTACACTTGGGTTTTTTTTAATGCTATATGAATTATTCTGACAGTCAGTTTGCAAAGCCAACATATCAATCATTAAATTAAAAATGTAGTAATACAAATTACTGTGATTCAGGAGCTGTAGAACATGTGGAACAATATGCTCTCTGTTTGGGAACTAATACAGATCTGTCCTTCAAGTGAGAAAAGAAAGCAAGCAGAGAAATGCAAAAAAAATGCAGTGAATTTATCCAGCACTCTGTAAAAACATCTGTTTCCATGTATCAGGTACTATTAGGCATGTTTTGTCCAGATCTCTATTATCCTTTTAGCAAATAGAGTAGTAATCTTTAATGATCAGCCATAATACTCTTTTGCAGGATGAGGTATCATTTGCGAATTGCCTGACACGGTTCTTACCTCTAAGGAGGAGGCAGCAGCCCAGAAAAATCGAAACAGATGTCCCCACAATTACTGCTTTTGTTTGCATGACAGAAGATGCAAACAAAATATTTTACAGAAAATATATTGCTAACTCACTGCTTCATGAAGTAATGCCTCACACAAGGTTGCATCAGCCCTGGCAGCTTAATCTAGCCCACCCTTGAGGATTCTAGTGCTCTGGGGAGAGATTCTGTGTATGCTCCATTTATGTGAAGAGAGAGAAATTATTTTACCCTTAATAAATGGGAGGGAATAGATGAAGTAGACAGGACAGCTTGCTTTTTCACCTCCTTGAGCACAAAGTTCTTTTTAAGCTTTCTTTTTTATTTTTTTTCCTTTGCTGATTCTGTGAAAACTGTGTGACTGGGAATAACATGTTGAATGTTTGAAGTAGTCCAGTGAATGTGAGATAATGAAGTTGTGGCTAAGGTGCAGGACATTTTCAACAGCAAGCCTTTGCTTTGGGATTTTTCTCCCTTCTGAATTAGGTTTCAGCCGAGGAGCTTTAAAGCAGCTTGCCTACACTACAGATAAACACATGCCATGCATAGCTGGGTCTGATGTGCTTACCCCACTTGTGTTCACACAGCATTCATCCTGGCACAGCCAGTGTCAGCCTTGGTGCCTGTCAGCAGTAATCATGTGGAATAGCAAAGTGTGTAGTGGTCCACCCCTGGCCACACCAACTGCCTGCTCCTTCCCACCCTGCTTACTGGGGCTAGAACAGCAGGCAGTTTTTAAAAGCTACTCTTCAGTGAAACCCCTGCCTTAATTCTATCACACAAGCATGGTCAAGAATGCTGGCAGGAGAAAACAGACTTTAAAAAACCATTCACAGCCAGGACAGCATGTTAACCATCCCGTATAGCCTCACCAATTGCATGGCAGAAGGATGTCTGACCTCTGCAGGTTTGGCTGCACACAGCTTTATGAACTCCTTAAAAACATCTGGAGCCTTAAGATATGTAATACAACTTATTATTCAGGCTTTATGCTACCCACAGATTTAAAATCCCTGGGTATTTCTCATCTCTGGTCCTTTCAGGGCTGTAATTTTGATGCTGCCTGGGAGGATTGCAGAGGTAAAAGCTGTTTGTTCTTGTTTGTGCCTTATCTGTGCTACATAAGATACATGAAATATCACAGTAGTGGAATAAAGGCAATAATCGTTTCTAATAATGAAACTGTTCTGAAAGGGAAGACCTAGATTTCTTACCCTGATAGTGTGCTGAAGTATTTGCATAGTAACTGGGCTATAATTACAGATTCATCTCCTTTATGTCTCTTAGCTCTCAGGCTTAAGTATCCACATCTTTAGAGCAGTCTCTCTTTTTCCTGGGAGGCTGGGTGTCAGGCAGCTAAAGTTAAGGCTGTGTACTGTGGTGCACTGACTGTGAGTAATGAGTGTTGATAAACTGTTTACTGAAGCTGGCTGAAATTCAGGATTTATGTTTCTGGGGGTTCCTGCTAGTTGAGAAACTTCTCAATGGTATATATATTGATGGGATTTTTCAGGAATTTTAAATTATGGGGGGAAGAACAATCTTAATTTTTACTTTTCAAATTTCACCATTTTGATTCTGGAATTTTAAAAATGGGTTTTGTATTTTGTTAGTTTTTTGAAACAGCAGTGGGTTTTGCTTTTAATTTAAAAATCATTAGCATCAGCTGTTACTTAGACCCTTCTGATAAAACTTCTTGCCTTGATGTCATTAAAGAGTTAAGCCCTGTGATGCTAAGAGCTTGCCTGAGTGTTGTGTTGTGGTGAAGCACTCACAGTCTCACACTTGTGATACAGAAGGTGTTGCCAACCAATGGTGCTGCACAGCAGACCTTTTTATTCTGTTCTGATCGATGTGCTGGTAAATTTTTAGTCCTGCTAGAGAGAATCCATTAAGTTTGGGCTGTGACAGATTCTGGGTAAAAGAGAAGTTGGGCAAAAGGGGTTTTGCACCACCTCATGTTAAGCTGTGTCCTGGCTCTGGAGCTCCTCCTTGAGAACTGAGAGCTGCCTGTGAGCTGAAAATCCCAGAAGATGGGATTGTTTGGGGGATTTTTATGTACAAGAGAATTTGCAGCCTCCATGTCACTGACTTTATTCTCCCAGAGAAACCAACCTGCAAAGCTCAGATATTTTTCTCATTCTGCAGGGAGGATGCACAGTCGTATGAACTTGAGAGGAAGAAATTCTGTGTCAAGGTGACCGTGAGGGTCGTTGTTTCCTTTTGGGTGTGTGCCACAGCATGAACAACCCCTCTGGAGAGATCATTTTTGTTTCCTCCTTATAGGCTGAAGTTGTTTGTGTGTTTGTAAGTGGTGCATAGCTGGATTACAAAGAGGACTCTTTGTCCAGTTGTACTCTTCATGCCTGTTATATTTTAAAGTACTCCTAGATTTGGTTGCTTCATGCACATGAAAAGTTTCCATTTCCTTAGTTTATATAAAATCCTTATTGCTGTGTTAATAAATACATAATTTTTAGCTCTTTTCTGTCTCTGGATACTGATTCTGTATTTCTCATTCAGTCTGTTAACAGGGCAAATAGCTTCCCTCTCTGAAGAGTGTCTGCTTTGTTACTGATTATCTGTTCACTCCTGCCTGTAACTAACTTGACTTTTTCACAGGTGAGCTGAGATGATCTTGACAGGTCTCAGATGCTTAGAATTTTTCCCTCCTTGGGTGGAGAGATTCCATTGTAAGCAGAAATCTAGTGTGGTTGCTGTGTTTGAGCTCTGAAATTGGATTAATCTTCATAAGGATTTTTTTCACTTCAGGCTTGGTTGTAACAGCTTGGATTATATTTCACCTGTTGTATGAGAGTGTTCACCACTAGAAAGCAATGAAATTGCTGAATAGACCCCTATTAAATGATGTGGTGTTTAGTAAGGGTGGTTATCAGTATTTTATAGATGATGAAGAACCAAAAAGTAAAATGTTCATATCTGCTTCCTTGGGCTGGAGGTATCCTTTCTGTATATTGTTTCTGTAGCTGAAAGAGATTTGCCATAAGTAACAAAGGGAAAAGTGGAAAAAATTCTATAAATTATTTGAGGCTCATTTAAAAAAAATGAGAAGCTTTCAAAACCTCTGATTAAACAATGCTGGGAACTAAAGAAATTTCAGAGAATGGATAATTTTTTTTTTTCTTGGGTAAACAGGTGAAGAGGAGCAACTTGGACACTATAGGCACATTGACCTGACACTAATTCTATGTAAAAGAACATGACACTTGATTCAGGAGTTTATCAGCAAGTCTTGAAAGCTAAAAATTTAATTAATGCCAACATAGATATTTAGAAATATAGACCTGTAATATTGCTCTTATTTTTGGTTTAGTTGGTTTGGGGGTTTTTTAGTGGATTACAGGCAGGTTGATAAAGATGAGTTAACTGACAATGTGTGTTTGAACTTCAGAATTTAATACTGTATGACATTTTGATTTAAAAGCCTGGATTTAGCTGGATATCTTTTAAAAACTGATTCATTGATAAATCTCAAAAGATAGTTGTGAAGAGAGAGAGAGGTCAGTGAGTGGTAGTCTTTTTGTAAAGCCAATAAGTGATTGAGTTGTGTCTAACATTTAATGTCTTTAGCAGTGATTTTAATTGTCGATGGAAATACTTTGGCAAAGGTTGCAGGCTTTTCAGGTATTGGGGGAAGCAATAAGGTGAGAGAAGACAAGCTGCTTTTATTGAATTATCCAAGTTTGTTCATCACTTGATCACAGTGGCACAGGCCTGTCTTTAATAAAACCAATGAAAGATGACTTGTCTGAGAGCAATGAGCAAAGACTCCATGGACCACAAACTTGTGAACTTGGATAAGGTTCAGGGGACTGCTGGTAGAAAGCCTCTAAAAACTTGAGCTCTTGGTACAGTGCTGTGGCTGAAAGGAAAAGAGGTCTTTTAGATAAATGAAGGAAACATTTAAAATGTAAGTGGGAAAGTGATCTTGCTTCTGGGTGCAGTCTCACCAAGATTGTCACTAGAATTTTTGTGCCTTGTTCTCATGTCAGAGCTTCAGGGGATACAGAAATATGAGCAGAATTTTTCAGTGGGTTAGAAATATATCTGGGATTGGAAGGGGAGATCACATTCAGTTTATCATTCAGCTGATTTAAGAAGAGGCTGAGAAATTGTAGAAGTAGATAACAAAAGGAGTTGGAGATGGGTTACAAAGAAGATGGACATGGATATTACAATAATTTTTTTTGAGAAAGTTCTCTTTTTATATATTTAATGGCAACTTGTATTAGATCAGTATTAGAATACATTTTCTTCTGCTTTTTCTGATTACAGGACTTTGTAGAGATTTTTTTCATTTTTGCAGCATGGGTAGAATCCATCTGTTGGGGCCATGTTAACTTCACAGGCTCAGGCCTTGGTCTCTCCTTCACCTTCTGTGCATGTTTTAGTAAATTCAGAATTGAAACATTCTGCATTAATGAAGAACTTGGGGTGGACTTAATATAACAACCTGAAGTGCATAGAGTAGCAAAAACATCATGATTTCTTATGTGGATCAGTAAATTCTAGATTCCATAAAACCCAGAAGGGTCACCCCTGATATTGCACCACAGAGATGTGAATGATCATGGGTAAAAAGAGAGGTCATGGCCAAAAAGAATGGTTTGATGCAGTTCCAGCTGAATGATTTGAATCCATCCCTGTTGTAACTTCTGTGCCCTGTATTTTGAATACCATGGTACATGAAAGATCAGACCAGGCATTTTCAGAAAGAGCCCTCTGGCTGAATTAGTGTCTGAGTTTGGTATCTCTTGGAATGGTGTGGAAGCAACAAATCATCCAGCAGGTCTTGAACTGATTTCTTATTTACATAGCAAGGAATTAAAAATAAAAGAGAATAGCTTTGAACAAGATGAAAAAAAAATCCTCTTTTTTAATACATAGAGCATATGGCTTGGTGCCATTTTGAACTCCTTCACATAGCTCTGAAACAGTCTCAAGAAATATATCCAAGGCTGTGAGCTCAGATCCCTCGAGTGATGTAGCTGTACAACATGGTCTCCATCTGAGCTGGCCAGTTCACAGTTGCAGAGTGCACTTGTTGGATGGGTCCCCCTCTCTTTAAATCTGAGTTGTGTGATGCAGACATGAGATGCTTTGATGTCAAGAATTATCATCTTTCATTTGAGGATATCAAAGCATGTAGATTATATTAATAGAGTCATCTAGATCTAATGAGGGGAATGCAGGGGCAGTGAAGAATAGTATTTCAACACCAGAAAAAAAAACCTGAGACAAGACAGGTTCATCAGCCATTCAGTAAATCACAGTTAGCTGATTTTTTTTGTCATTGCAGCAGAAACATGAACAAAGGATGGATTTAGTGTGTGTGTATAGTAGCCAGCCCAGAGAGCTTTTAGTGCTTTGTGCCAAAAATGCACTTTCAGAAACATCTCAGTAGGAATATAAACAATAAGGCTACTACAGTGGGGAAGTGTTTGTGCATTTCCAAATTGGTACTCAAACCAAAGCCTATAGACTACAACAGTTCCAACAGATAAGCAAGTAATTATTTTATCTGAGGGGGGATACAGGGGGGCAGAGATGAGGACATGACACAGGAATAAACTAAGTATAGTGGTAAGGTATATTAATGACTGAACTGAGTGACATGGGGTAAGGCAGTGCTATTAATGTGTCTCAATACAAGTTTAATACTACAATAAAATGCAAATTCAGACAAACCCCTGTATTTAAACAACATTAAGGACAATGAATGAAGCTCCCAAAAGCAAGGGATTTTAGAGTGAAGGCAGAGAGGCTGCAATTAGTGGTACAGGCAGTGGAGCAAAGCAGTGTGCAATAGGTAGCATTTTTCAGGGTTTTTTTTTTTGAGGTACAACAAATATCCTCTTTCTTTCTTCTCTGCATTTTATTTCACTTTTTGATGTGTCTGGGGAAGATGACAAGATTAAATCCCCCTTTAAATTAATTAATCCTTTAATTAAAGGATTTAATTGTGGATGTATTTAATTACTTCCTATTAACTGACCTGTGTGTCAGGGTTTTCTTGGCCAGGATAAAACCATTTCAAAATGGAGCATGCTGAAACTTTAATTTCTGGAAGAGCTGTGACAGTTTATGAACAGCTCACCACACAAACACAGATCAGAAAATTACTGGTGCACAGCCCAAATATTTATCTCTTACATTAGATTGTGCATTTTCCCTTTTTCCATGTGTGCTTGTGAATCAAAGAAAGGGACCAGCAAACGCCAGTTGCTAGGATCTGACAGATCTCGTGTCAACACCTGTTTTCTCAGGAGAAAAAACTCAGCCACTGTAATTAGAAGCTTGAAAATTAAATATTTGCAAAACAGTCCACTCCTCCTGTTTAATCAAGAGAAGAATTCATATCTCCAGGAGCGTGACAGTGCCCTGCTCATTAGTTTGTGATACCTCCATATGATTTGATTTGGTTACTTCTGTCCTTTTAAAGTAATGTTTTTCCTAAATATAGTGGTGGGATCAGCTGTCATCATAATATGTTCTCATTTCTCATGAAAGCAGAATATATAATCTATCATTGTGGATCAGACAGGTGGAATATAAAATGTGTCCCTCTCCAGCAGTTTGTGAAGAATTGTAACCTAACATTGCCACAAGAAAATGTTTAGTTCTTGAGGTCAGGCAACAATAACTTATATTGCTGCTGGTGTTTGTATGGCCCCTTTTACCCATCTGGGCCTCTTTGTAATCTCTTAATGTTCACTAAACTTAATGCAGTGTAAATTTCTGCCTGAAATGATAACATTCTTGTGTAATACTCTTCCTTTGTGTCTCTTGAGTTGTTCTACTGTAAGCAGATATGTGTTATTTATGTATTTCTACAAATCTAAACAGAAACAGCTATTGTTATCCATACTGTGGTTCCTCTTGACCTTGGGGGCGAACAAAGATATTTCTCTTGGAGGAGGCTGAGCCCAGAATGTACAAGAGGACTCCTGAAATGTGTTAGAAGCTTCCCAGCTTCAAGGGAGTCTCTATTCACTCCATCAGATCCAAAAGGCATGTATGTAGTGCAACTGGCATCTCTAGCTGTCCTCCTATACAAATCCATCACTGCTGGGTGGTGCTGGTTGCTCATCTAGCTACAGCTTCAATTAATGATACCTGCTATAGTGAGCACATCACTATGTTGAACTCCTTGGAAAACATCTGGTTTTCAGAGTGGCTACTTTTGCTTTATGGTTTACTTGGTTTCATCTCCCCTATTAAGAGTGAGCTCTTTTGGAATAGTACAGAAAAGTAGGCAGATGCTGCTTCCCTTCATGTGTAAATCTCTTAGGTACCCAGTGAGGAAAAGTCTGTAAATAAATAACATTGACTTTTCAGTAGCAGTCGATGTTTGTGCAGTTCTCCTTCTGCTGAGGTCAGTGAGACTCTTACTGAAGATTGTGCACAATGGTAATCCTGCTAGAGAGAATATTCTGGAATACATATGTCTCTCTTTTCATAACCCTCAAACTGCATTACAAGTTTCTGTGTGCATCACTTGTCTTCAGCTTTATCAAGATGTAGCAATAAGAATTATTAGTTGTTACCACTTGGTTAGTTGTTACTTGGTAGTAACTATGAAAATTACTGTTTAACAATTAATAGGCAGTGATTCTTTTCTCAGCAAGTCATATATTAGACCTGTTTGTGCCTGTTGCTTTGCAGTTGTGCTTGTGGCACTGGGCAGAGGCAGTTTGATTTCTGATTTTCAACAGTTAAAGCAACACTGATTGCTTGTATGAGTGATGTCCTGTAATGTCATTTATAGGGGATTGTAATCCCTTTGTAAAGGTTGCATTCTTCCTTTCAGATATGCCAGTGCAAATCTTACCCAAGTGAACAACAGCATCTAACTTTAAAGTTTTATACCAGTGTCCCCACTTTTCATTTCAGTAATGGCCTTTCAGAATGTGTATGTGGGAGCCAGGCTTGGTTTGAAGGCTGTTTTATTCAGAATAAATGGTAGGTGGCTTTGATGAGCGCAGTCAGCTTAGTTTCAGTTGTGTTATGTTTTGTTTTCTTATTTCTGAAAAGAAATAAGAATATTTGAATTAAAATGCTTCCAGCAGCTTGCTTGTAAACTCATGAGTAGTATCTGCAATGGTCAGCTTTGCATGGGTTGTTTGAAAGTGCAGACGTGCTGTTGGTAGGGGAAGGCTGAAGTTGCCACAACAATGGGATGCTGCCTGTGTGTAGGAGCCTTGAAGTGCAGCTCACTCTGAATTTTATTTTTTTTAAATGAAAACAGGATTAAGTTGTGAATTTTTCACTCAATTTGTATTCTGAAAAAAAAGGTAATGACAAATGGGCAAAATGAGATGCTGCATTTTGGAAAGGTACCATGCATTTGCACACAGGGGACTTATTCCTTTTGTCCTCTTAGTAGAGGAGCCAGCTTTCCTCATCATACAGAAGTTTCAGACTCTTTCAGAACAGGCTGAGGCAGAGGATGGGTAAATAGCTATTGTCCTCATGGGTGATACCCCAGGAAAATAACATGCATGAGGACAATATTGCATTTTGTTACAGTCTGAGGTGGTGGAAGGAGCAATGATGATTTCTGTGGTGATGGAGGGAGGCTCACATTGCCTGTCAGCCAAAGACTGAGCAAAGTGCTTGAACCATTTGCAAAACTTCTGTAGTCTCTTGTGATCTTTTGCCTTGACATCACTGTTGCCAGTTTGACCTAATTCATTCATATCCTGTGAGCTAATGTTTATTGAGTATCTGAGTTCCAGTTTTCACCAAACAAATATTCTTTCACTAGGGAATTTTATGGTTTACAAGTATAGCTTTGAGAAAGTTCCTGTATCTTTGCTTTGCTTTTTTTTCCTTGAGGCCAGACTAAAGCTCAGACACTTGCATCTCCATTTGTTGTAGAATGCCTCACTGGTTTAAGAAAGGATGTAATTCCACAGCTCCATTCTGTGGGTTACATGATTAAGTCACTAAGCCACTACGCTGGCTGAATGCAAGTGTCTGAAAGTTAATGGCAAACTGAATTTCATCCAGTTCACATGCTTCTAATTATGGCTGGCTGGTGTTTGTAGGTCTTATGCCAATAAAGACATCCAAAAACTACAAATGTAACTGGATCAGAGAGCATTTGGCTTTAACTAGCTGTCAATTAGGAGGAGAATGATGGATTCCAGATACCTTTTTGTCTGTGTGTACAACTGTGTCCTCACTTCTTTTTTTCTTTCTCAAGCTCACTCTGTGCCTTAGCAATAGGATGTGCTTTTTCAGAACTACTTTAGGGGAAATGTTCCCTAGACACCTCCTTTTTGGCAAAGTGTACCAGTCTTGCAGTGTTTTAGCTTAGATGTTCTCATCAATTGCAAATTAGTAGAGTTACCTCTCCCCCGAAGTGAATTTGGTAACACACTGATTTAATATATGGAGAAAAAGACTGCATGGCTTGTCTAAATGAAGCAATTTGCCAATTTAGCTGCATGAGTGCAGCTTTGCTGCAGTCCTGTGTATAATTTCCCATGTAGATGCTTTTAATCAGTAATAGATAAGCCCTAACTAGAAGAGGACCAGCTTATCCAAAGTAAGTGTTATAGGTAAAGGTCCACTTTAATGTTCTCTGTCTACCTAAAGAAGTAGCATCCTCTGTCAACATTCAGTTTCCTGTTGCTGTTGTGTGAGTGGAGGCAGCTCCCCCCTTTGATTTGTGGTCTCTAATGTATGGTTTCTAACAAATTTTAAATTGCAATTTAATTTGAACTTGCAAATTGGAGGCAGAATAATGACTGTTAGAGGGGTAGGGTAGAGTGTTTAGGTCTGGTTGACATTTTGGACATCACAGCAGCAGGTAGGAGTTTCAGCAGGACCATAGTACTAAGCCACACCTGTTCAGACATGAAGGAGGAGTATTCCAAAATGCTGGTCAAAGCTGATGGAATTAAGTGGGCTGAAAAGAAGGTTTGTTCCCTCATGTAGCCTCAGGTGCTTCATATTTTAAAGATTTTTTGAGATCTTTGCACTGGAATCTGCAAAACAGTTTCTCAGATCATCCCACTGAAAATGTAGTGTCAAAATTAAATGCCACTTCATCAGTATTAATCTGCAACTGAGAACTGAATGTATATTCTGAAATTTGAGGCAGATTTTGGCCCTGTCAGTTGATGGGTAGAAGAATGAGTGTTCACTTGCCAGAAGAGTGAGTGTTCACAGTTGTTTTCTCTGTGGATTTATTCAGCGCCATTTGTCATGAATTAATGATCAATTGTTAATTCAATCCTCACTTTTCCAGCTGCACTGATTAGATGCTGAGATCTGAAATAAGAAGTCACATGATGCCGTTTCTGTTGCCAATAAGATGAGTCTAACTTGGATAATGCTTGAACAATTCAAATAATTAAAATGAGCTCATGGAAAATGAATTTAAAATCTTTCCTGTGCATCTTCATGTGTACAGGCTTAACAATTTGCTTTCTTGAATAGTCATGACTGTGTTAATAGGGAGGAATAATTGTATGTGCAATGCAAACTGATAATTGTGCTCAGAATTTTCCATTGTTCACCTTACATCAAGAAATGTCACAAATTAAGTAATTTATTTAAGATTTCCCTCTTTTAAGAGGAAGGTAATTGAGACTTGGCTGTGGTTTTTGTGATCAACTTTTCACACTGGATTGACCTTATTCCACACTGTGGGAGTGCTTTGAGATCAGGGTGAAAGACCAGTAGTCTTTGTCCCCAAAAAAGGATCATGTGGATTTTACTTGAAAATTAAATTGTTGTGTAATAGGAGCATACTCAGGGAACACTGGTTCTGAAAGGTTTTTAAATGGGAAAAGTTGAGATTTAGATGCTAGTCAGCTGCTACACCATTTTTGTTGTTATCCTAACTTGTGACATGTGACCAAGATTAGACAGGAGGATCTTCTCATAGAATCATAGAGTGGTTTGGGTTGAAAGGGACCTTGGAGATCATCTTAGATCCAATCCTCATTCCTCTTGGAAGTTAATGTGCAGTTCCAAGCAGCTATATTGTGTGCTTTTGGTGTCTAAATCTAAAAAAAAACAAAACCAAAACCAAAAGTATTATTGAGGGCAGATGAAGTAGCTGGAAAAAGCTGCAGATCTTCCAAGATCCAAGTCTGTACCTGCTTCCTTGGTTATCCTGCAGGGCCCTAAATGCAGAGATTCATTGTGGGAATGGATGGAGATGACGCATTTCGCCTCTTATCCTGTTTTGGATTTGTTGTTGGTGTAAGTCAGATCTACCTGTCTTTGTGTCATTGTTGATGTTTGCATGAGTTCAAGCAGAACCAGCAAAAATCTAATGATGACTTCTCACCAGGGTTTTGTCAGGCACAACTAGAGATGAACAATAGTGATTCAAAGCCTCTCTGCATAATTCTTATTAGCTCACCTTCTTTATGACACTGAGGTACTATTTCTTGTTGTGAAACTTGAGCTTGATTGTCCCCATCAATTATACCTGATTGTTTTATGTTTGATTTGATTCGTACTAATGACTCTAACTAGTCCATAAGTTTTTCTCAGCTTTGAGTAAATGCTACTATTTTGATTGCAGGTGGAAAAAAATCACCAGCAAAAAGCAAGTTATTTTCTGCTACAAGTCATTGCAAATAATGTTTGTATCCTGGAGTCTTTGGGGAGATTATAGGAATGGTTCCCTCCCTGTATGCTGCCCTATCTTTATTTACTGTACTTTGTCCTTTTGTTCTCATGTCACCTATTAATACTAATATACAGCACACAAGAAATGTCACTTCCTGTGATGTTCAGCTGTTCTATCTGGGGCTACACGTGTAATTTCTCTGAAACATATCCTGGGAAATTCACACGTAGGCATTTGAAAGGAGGAGTGAAGCTGGGTTGAGCAGGATTCCTCTGAATTGCATTTTCAAAACAACTACTTGTTTGTTTTTGGAGAACATGATTGTTGGTTTTAGTGGAGTTTTTCAACCCCCTCTACTGTGCTGACAATTTTCAGACCAATTGCAGACATATGGCTGTGAAAAGAATTGTTTGCACAGTTCCAGCTCGTGTTGTCATTTAGTGGCTGGATTCAGTAAATGACACAATCATGTCACAGACTATCAGGAAAATGCTGGCCACTTAGGATTATTTTGTGTATTTGGATTCTGATAATAGTTACTTTTTACTGCCTGTTTCATACTAGCCCACAAAAGGACTAACCTCTGTGACATGAGAAACAGCAGTTTCATGTTATTTTGATCTAAAATGTTGGGAAATATAATGCAGTTACATACACTAAGGGCTTCCTGGAAGATATTATGGTAGTGATATGTGATTATTGGTAGCCTTTGAAGCAATCAGGTTTAAATTTCTTTCAACAGAGAAAACAAAACCCGAGCTTAGTAGAAAAGAAACTGAAATATAAAGAAGTAAAAAAAATCTCTAAGGAAGTACACTTTCTAAAGATCTTTCATGTTTACATTTCTTTTTTCTCTTACTGTGAATAGAGCTGTGTGAATGCTGCAACAGCAGGGGTTGTTTGAAACTTGTCTAGGGGAGTTCTGCCTATGCAAGGCACACAGAATTTACTTTTTCAAGTAGGTTTGTTTCTTCAAGGTGCTGAATTCCTTATACTTCTATTCAAGATACTCCTCACAGAAGTTCTCAAAAAATTTTAGGATCCTGGGTGGAGAGCTGCATACATAGTCTCTTTTAGAAGTCAAATTCTTGGTTTATATTTGGACTGCACAGGGTAAAATTGGAGATTTTGGCCAGTGTTTGACACATACACTGTATTTTTGTGATAATCAAATAATTTTTGGCCTTTTAACAAAAATTTTGAGCTATTTAGCAAATTATTGACACTTAGCTGGGAATTTAATCCTCCCTTCATTTCCCCCAGCTGATAAGGGATAATTGATTGTGAGTGAATTCCTACTTTATTGCAGTATAAAAGTGTATCTTGTAGATTACGTCACTTCTAATGAAGATATTTTCAGCTGACACAATTTAGGCTGGGAAGAAATGCAGTATTGTTTTCTCTCAGTTGAGAATGGGGTTATTTTCAGCCAGGACATTCTTAAACTTCCTGACTTGGTCATTTCTATGTGTCTGATCATTCTGGTAGGAAGCATCACAAACATTTTTAGCAGCAGTAAGTATATTTGGGGCAATTTTGATCTTGCAGATGCTGGAGCAACCTACTTTTTTCTTCCTCTCTGTCACTTTTTCCTTCCTTTATTTTTTATTTTTTCTCAACTGACAACCATGACATTGACTTCTTATCTAAGAGTCCTGCTAGATCCAGCATTTCTTGCAAAAGCAGTTGGAATATCCTGGCACAGAGGTGCTCAGGATTTGTCTTTTCCCTAAGTGTAATCCAGGGTAATGGTCTCTAATTAGAGATTGACTCCTCTTCTAGATAACCTAAAAGAATTCTTGTTGTGACTGCCTCTTCTAACTATGAGCTGTTGGACTCAGGATCTGCCCCTCATCTTGGGGGCAGCATTTTAGCACAGATTTGTGTTTTAAAATCTGTCTTCTCATATTCTTTATTAGTTGCCAGTCATTCAAATTAAATTCCATCTGTGGAATCACCTATTTAAAGTAGTGATGATTTTATTTGATCTATTAAATGGGTTTTTTAACCTTCTGTATCTAATGAGACCTATCATCAGGTGTTCAATGACAGGAATTTCTGAGGACTGGGGATTGATCAATAGGCACTGCTGTTCAGAGGATGTAAGAATGGTCAGACAGGAATCTTATGAAATCCACTGTGGCCCAATGCCCAGACCTGCACCTGAGAGGGAAAACCTCATCCAGTCACACAAATTGGGCACCAATTGACTGGAGAACAGCCCTGTTTAAAAGTGACTGTTATCAGCAAAGCAATCTGGATTGCAGGGACAGGAGCAGAGCCCCAGGACAACGAGCAAAGAGATTATCCCTCTTTTACTCAGATGATGGTAGGTCATGTCTAGATTACTGTGCCTGGTTTTGCCTCCTGCCCCTGCAGACACGTAAAGACAGTGCAAGAAAGAAATTGATTACCTTGACTTGTGTCAGAGAGCTGCTGGGCAAAGGGCTGGAACACATGCCCTATCCATACTGAGAGCAGTGGCTTTAGAATAGTGGTAGTTTAGCCTCGAGAAGAAGATCTAGAGGGAACCTAATAACAGCCTTTCAACACTTATGGGTGTCTTGACATGGTGGGAAGATGAGAGACAATGAGAAGAGTGGCTCTGACTGGATAGAAAGAAAATCTTTTTTTATGTGGAGACAGTCAAAAAACAAAACAGGCTTCTCATACAGGTTGTGTAGTCTCCATCCTGAGAGACTTTTAAGACATGAATAAGTTAAGTACTGAGTAATCTGGACTGATCGCACAGTTGGCCCTCCTTTGATTAGGAGTTAGGACTAGTCGCCTCCTGAGATGCCTTCCAGCCTGGATTTTCCTGTGGTGCTATAAAATGAAACTGCCACTTCAAAAAAACCTATTTCTTTAAATAATCCAGTAGAAAAGTTATGAAAGTATGTGTATATTTAGTGAGAGTCTGTTGCAGCAAGAACATATCCCCTTGCAACGTGTCAAGGAAAGAACAACTGAAGTACATTTAGTCTCTCAACAATGTTTCATTTAAATAACCAGTAAATATTCAGATAAAATGAAGTGTGTGTACATTTGTGCTGTATTTAGAAAGATGATTCTTTAGGAAAAAAATTTATTTTTTTTAAATGTAGAGGTGGTCTCACTGAGCTTACTGATGCTTTGATTTCAATACATTATTTGGAAAATATAGGGTTTTAGAAGTGCAGACATTTCTAAGAAATACAGGTAGTGTAAAGCCTTCAAATACCTTTGTATTTGAGTGAAGGATAGAAAAAGCAGCAATAAGGCAGCCCTCCTCTGGACACGAGAAAAGAGCTCAAGTATAGCCTAAAGCAGTTAGTGCAACATGCTTGTAGGAGTTGATGAAGATGCCCTTTACAAAATGACACTGCCCAGAAGCATGATCAGTGACTGGGGTGAATTGTTTGATCACACAAAGCAAAGATTTGTTTGAACCAGTGTTTGTTTCTGGCATTTATACAGTTTCCACTGAGACTCTTCCAACTAATCCGCCTTTACTGACTGCAAGAAGGACATCAGAGTCTTCTGCTTCAGAAAACTAGTATTTCCTATTGCATTTCCTATTGCAAATGAAAATGAAATAGTTATTATGTGTGGAATTTTATTCCTTGGAGGATACATTTCCCCTTCCGCTTTAGAGCTGTGGTGTAAAGATCCTGATCTACACAAATAATAATATTCAGTAGAAATCCCCTTTGCAGGAGTCATGTCACAATAAGCAGGAGAGTGAACCCACTACACTGCACACCATAAAATTCTTCTGACTTATGTGGATGTTATTCTAGTTATTGAGTATACTTGTAAATATTTCCATTTCCAGTAAGTTGTTGCACCATACTATGTTTCTTTTAAAAGCACATCAGGATGATATACTCAGGAGTGATACTGATACTACTTGTTGCCAGCAAAACCACAGGAGAAATTTTCACTCTGTATGCTATTTCTGAACCTTAAGTCTGAAGGCAGTCTTCCATCACTCTCCTTTTATCTTCTATTGTAACTTGCAAATCTATGCTAGGTTCACCCTCAGTGCTCTGCTCTGTCTTAACAGCTGATGTTTAACCTTTGTTCTAGGTGACTATTCAGTGTCTAATTAGCCTGGTCTTTAAAAAGAAGAATAAAAAGCTCTATCAAGCATGTTATAAAATCCCTCCTACTCCCTAATCGTTTTCTTCCCAGCTTCCTCATTTTGGTCCCTGAAGTTACTGTATTTCTTCCTCTTTTCTATTGTCCTTTACAGTATCCTTTCTGATCTCCTGGTTACCACTATTTTCTTTGTTGTTTTATTACACACGAGATTATCTATTCTCTTACAATATAGGGGCTTCTGTTGCTGGCTTCTTGTGACTGAGGATCACACGAATAATTTCCAAGCTTCTGTAATTCCTGGCCATTTTAGGGTCTTTCATTTGCTTCCCAGTTTTTGTTGACTAGTTTTCAGCAATGCAGAGTTCTTGTTTACTCTCACTGCTTTGTTTCTGAAACCTTTTCAATTTTGAAAACTATTATTTGTCTTCTATCAAGGCTGTTAGAGCTTGAAAGGTAGAGGTTCCCTCTTACCTTTCACATTCTCACAGCAGTGTGTATACCCTCTGTAATTCCTTTTAAATATAGTAGCAGTACATATGAAGTCATGGTAGCATGTATACCCTCCTCTTATGCCTCTGTAATTCCTCAGTGGGTCTATTCTGTGTTCCCTTTTTATTTTATTTCACCTTGCCCTCATGCAACTGGAATCTGAATCAGATGAGAACATCTCAGAGTTCTGTCTTGGGGTGACTTGTACCAGGGTGTTTTTCATTTTTAATAAAGCAAAAGCTTCAAACTGGCAAAGTCAGAGCTCTCACTCTGTCACAGTCTAAATTTAGGTTTTATTTTCTTGATATGCCACATTGTGCTCAAACCACTCTTTGGCTTCGTGCTGGTGTGCTCTGCTTAAAGAGAGGGGTTTTTAGAAGGAAAACAGCAGATTTACAAGCAAGATAAGCAAAAGCTCATGCCTTGTCACAGGCTTACTGATTATTCAGAATAGATGAGGAGGGGTCATCTGTTTTAAGGTTCAATTACAACTTTGACTAGATCTTTGCCTATTGTGAAAGCTGTAAGTTTGTTTCAAGGATAAGTCAGTTCAAAAGTTTTGTTTTTTTCTTTTTAACTTATGCAAATGCATGAAAGGAAAAAAGGATACGCAGAGTCCTCAGTTGGCCTGGGTCAGCTATCTGTCATACATACAGTACTCTTGTTCTTGAGTTATATATAAATATGTAATGCTGTTTTGCCTTTTCTAGTTCTCAGTAGCTTTTGTTTCCCTGCTTCATTTTTAACACTTTATTCCCCCCCTGCCTTTCTTCTTTAATTGTATTATCTCTAGTAAAAAAAGAGGTCCATCAGAGCTCAAAATATTCAAGTGGATTTGAAATTAGAGAACAGTTGCATTTGTTTTCCTTTACCTTTCAGCTGTGCTTGTTTTACTGATGAGATCATGGTGGCTTTTCCAGTCTTGGTCCACATGTTGGTTTCCCATATTAATTGCTAACATAATCCCATTCTTTTGATAGCCTAAATGTGTTCTGCTTTGCTAGATCATTGTTAGAACTATTTGAGTCCTGTTTAAATGCTGTGATGTTGTGCTGGAGAAATACATCCCCAGTGGCATTCTCCTTTGATTTCTCTCTCTGCTTTTGTGTTGTGTGACATGATGCTTTATGAGATTGTACCTGGAGAGATATTGTTCCTTATAGCCCCCATGTAGCTTAGTGAGGGGCATATGCAAAGAGATACTGCACTACCCACATTTAAAATTTGTGCTTACTCGGTGCCTTTCTAGGTGTTTTTCTGTGCTTATTACAGCAAACTTTTTGCAATTTTTCAGCTGTCATAATCAATTTTTTGGTCAGTCTGTAAGTGGCTTTTTTTTTTTAATTTTAATGCATAAACATTTTTAGTTCTCTGTAGTATGTCTCTTACTTAGTTCATAACTGAATGCTTGGCTAAACCAGTAATTTTAGTAACCTGAGCAATGATAAAGAAACCTTCAGAAACTTGCAATGTGGCAGTTATTTTGCATGAAAGAATTAGTAAGTGAGCACAGAAGTGAAAGAGAAGATGCTCATCTATTATCTGCTCTGTGCTGCTCCAAGTCAGCCTGCTTTGTACAGCTCCTATCTCCTGAAATATTGTTATTCTGTTGCTATCATGTCTTTTTTCCTATTTTTTCCTTGTGCATAATTATCTCATAGTATCCAGTATTCCATCTCTTTGCTCTTTCTTGCATGCAGAACATGTTTCCCACAATCTGTTCACTTCTCCCAGAGTGTCTTTCTTAAAGGAATCAGTTTTCCATTGACACAGAGTAGACAGTGGAAGAGTCCTGCTGGGTGCCCTCGCTATAACCTGATTTTCCCCTTATTTGTTCCATGGGAAATGGCTACCTGCAGTGTTTAAACACACTTTTAGACTGCTGATTCAGAACTAAACAACTTAAAAAGCATACAGAAATGAGATTTGAAGAATCATTTGGAACGTTAAGGCTTTAGCTGAAAGCATCTTCAGACAGCAGCAGTCGTAGTTATTCTTGGGGAGTAGCAGAAAGTTCAGAACAGGGAAATTAAATTCTTGATTTTCCCAGTCATGCCTTAGTCTTGCTTCTGTGTGCGTATTGAAATTGAATTAATTATACCTCTGTCTCTTGGCAGTTGTCTTTTGTCAAGCTTCAGTGTATTTTCCTTGACCAGATGGTTTCAAATATTAATTTAAAACATTTCTTGGGATCTGGACACCTTGGTGGTTTTTATGGGAACTGTGGAGCAGCTGACAGTTCTGAGCCTAGCTCAGGTAGGCAAAAATCTTTCTTCATATAAAAGACAAACAAATAAGCAGAAGACCTCCCACTGACTTGGCATTTAGCAGCCTGTGAGAAATTATTTTGGACTTCTGTAGTCAATCCTGAAAGAAAGCTGTATACCCAGCTGATTTGCTGTTGATATGAATCTGCATCTAGCTTAACACTCACCTGAGGTTTTTGGGGTTTTTTGCAAGCATGATGGGCTATGTTTATTTCACCCCAACCTAAAGGAGGGCTGTACTACAGAGGTGCAATAAATTCTTAGTCCAAATTAGAATTTATTTCATAGTTTTGAAATATCTTGGAATGAAAGATATGGCATAAATGTAAAATACTGTCTGCTCCTATAAATCAGATCTACAGTAGCTGTGATATAGAAACTCCAAGAAAAAACAGTAGAGCTCAGTGAGCCAAGTGAAAAAGCTTTAGAAAAGTGTTGTTTTGGCAGAATAAATAGACTGAGTGCTAACTCACAGAAGTGATGAGCTCTTCTCTGCGTTTTTATTATTTAATGAACTGGTGTATTTGTCTAATCAATGGTATTAGGACTGTGTTCCTTGTGCAAGGTGTAAATAGACATCAGAAATGGCTCCTATCAATAATCTAATTTTGAATGCACACATTACTAAGACAGTTAACTGATGCTTCCAGCTCTGATATTTAAATCCCCACTGGTACAGCTGAGATCAAAATAGATCCCAAAGCAAACTGACAGAGAGAAAAGGAGTTGTAACTCCCTCTTTAATGATGACCAGATATTTGCCTGGACATGTACTTGACTTGTTTCTTCAGCTGAAGAGAAACCAGTGCTTCATCCAATAAGGCTTTATTTCAAGAAAGGTATTTATCAGAACCTATAGGCTCTGTAATCCATCTTGTTTTTCCACATCCTGGCATTTTAATATCTTCTACTCATCCTCATTTAGGACTTTGGTCCTGATCCTTACAGCCATCAGGCCTTCTGCTACTATATATAACCTTATGTGGTGTTTTTTTTGTTTTGGTTGTTTTTTTTTCTTTGGGTTAAAGCTTGCAAAGTGAAGCCCATTAGAACCAGAAGGAGCAGGCCTGACTGTCTGTTCCTTTGCAGCAGATATGTCCCAGCAGGTCTCTCTAATGTGAGTTCAATGTCACTGTGAAACTACCTCAGCTCACAACCAGTGAGCTCACACCTCTCTGCAAAAGACTGTGCAGATGAACTGCAACTTTTATTGCAGTATTTAGCCTTAAACTTCAAGCTCTGTGGTGTCATTTGGCACAGCTCCTCATCCTCATGAAGATTTCCAACTCCCATTAGGGCTATGCCTAGTGGTGCTTGAGACTGCACAGCAGAATGCAAAAAAGAGGGAAGAAAACAAAGATCACAGGGAAATATTTCTCTGTTTTTTTCTCTCTCTTTATTTGAATCTATTAAATTCTCAGTGTTTTCAGACTTCATCATATTCATCATGCTATCTTGATTTCTAGGCCCTTCCCTATGCTTTTAGTGCCTTTCAGAAAATTGGATTCCTGAAAGGAATTTGTGATAGGAGTAAAAGCACCTACAGAGGTTTGTGCATCTGTCCTCTGCCTTACTGAAAGGCATGAAGTCCTTTGCTTACAAAAACTACTTTTTCAGATAAATTTCAGTATGAAGTTTGTCTTTTATAGTGAATACTAGTGCAAATACCTGTGTGAAGTATTTTGTGTAGGTATCTGTGACAGATACTTCATGTATCCAGAGTGTTTGTCAGGTGTTTGGGAAGAGCAGACATGCAGCTGATGTGCCTGCACAACACAAAGAAACTTTATTCAGGATTTTTCAGATATACAGATATTCACAGGGAAAAATGTGCTATTGTTGCAAAATATGGAGAGATAACTGCATTATCAAGCTATAATTTTTCTCCTGGAACAAAGGGATTTTGGGGAACTGAGAATGAATTCTGACTATGATGGAACAGATGAATGCTAGAATGAAAGAAAGAAGGAAAGTTCAGGTTCTTCTCTTTGTTTATTTGTTAAAAATAAGGATTTCTCCATGCAAGTCACTGGAATGATCTTCTAGAGAGTAAGGCACAACATTAGATAACACTGTTTGGGTTAAATTGGTCATCTAAACTAGCAGCTGGGTCTAAACACTGAGAGTCCCCTTTGAGTTTGTGTTACCTTGTCTCAGATTTCTTCTATTAGGCTCAACAAACAGCATTCACAGGAGTTGTCTTACTGTGTCCCTTTAAACTGATTTGGCTGGATGCTTCCAAGAGATACCAAATTTTCCCTCTTGGACTTTGTGAAGTATCATTGCTAGTGTAATAAATCTCCCTGCTAAGAAACAATATATATTGTAATGAAGACTCAGCAAGATATTCAGGCTGTGGTGGTTGCAGTTAGATTCTGTTCTCAGAACAGAGCAGAGCAAAAAATTCCAGTGATGTAAAAGAAGAATGTTCCAGGCTTCTGTGAGATGGTTTATTACAGGTATTCCTGTGGATTCAGGAAATTATTTGTAAACTGGGACTGTATTTTTGCCTTGGGAAACTCAATCTGGTAGAACATTCTGTAGAGGAGAGAGGTTATAAAGAGCAGTAACCCATCAGCTATTTATTAGAATTTAAAAATTCTATCATTATATTTATTTCTTGTTTATTCCTTGTACCTTGGAAACAAATAATTTCCATATTGCTTCACTTCTTGTTTTTTATATACTTGAGATTGCTCTCATTTATTTTATATAGAAAATAACAGATTCTACCACAAAATAACCCAGACAAAATCATGATGTAAAAGAGGCCTTGTAAGTAAATGAGAGTTTGAGTCAGATCGAGAGAAATGGAAATCAGTTCTTTTTATCTGCAACACAAAGACATTCCTGGAAAGTGGAAAATTACCATTCTTTGGAAGTAGTTCAGCACACAGTTGGATCTGTCCATCTCTCAACCCAGTTCTGTTACACCATTTTAGATCCATGTCCTGTGGGATACATGGGCTAGTTCAAATTTTACAGGTCCCAGTCCCAACAGTTTCCCTCTGAGCACGCCAGAAGTGCACAGTGTGTGCAGATGAAATGCCAGGACTAAACTTTGAAAGTAGGAAATGTGAATAAATAAAAAAAAAAAGCCTAGCACCAGGCATAAATAAAATAATAGATAAAAATGAGTAAAAAAAAGACTTCAAAAGTGTGTCAAATAATGCTCTGGTGTTACTCTGTTATCTGGGGATCTAACACATTCTGACAGAGTGTACTGGTCTGTGTATGCAAAACCAAACATTTTATTAAAGCAAAATAGATCAGTTTTTCAAACACGTTCTACATTCTCTTCCCTGAAGAACCCTTTTGAGAGAGATGTTCACTGAATTTCTGTGCAAGTTGATGAATGATTGGAGCTAACAAAGCAGAAATACAATTTTCAACAGGTTAGGCTTAGTTTGATCAGCAGCACACTCCGGTACAGCACTTGTATAACAATGCATCTATCTTCATGTGTCAGATGCATATTTGTGTATTATAAAGGAAAGGGCCTTATGGTGGGTTTAATGAAGTATTGTATTAGTGTTTCTGTATATATATTTTTTGCTGTTTGAAAATCACTGAGAAGCAGCTCAGCGAAATGTCCATTATAGAGAGAGATTTTTAGGCTTTATGAGCAGACCCCAAAAGATGTCTTCATGGAGGAAAACGGTGTCAGTTGTGAAGTGAGGGAATATTCTGTGTTGTCAGGCATTGAGAAATCGAGCTGCTCTATCAGCATGTTTGTCTCAGCCAAGTGGGGAGCTCAGCCATCATCTGTAGCTCAACATCAAGCTCTGTAAGGGTGTCTTACACATGAGACAGTAACCAGTGGTTGTGAAATACTAATGAAAAGGCATCTGGAACAAAGATACTTTGCTGTTTTGGCACCAAAACAATTGTAGCGGTGGTTTGAAGTAGTCAGACCTAGTACATAAGTGAAGTAGACTACTTACTTGAATGATACCCTGTTTTCAGATGAGAAATAGGAGTTGAGCAAGTTAAAGAAATATCTTGATTCAATTCAAATAGTTTGCTGCTGCATTTTGGTGCTGTACAGTGAAAAGAAGATTTTTAGAATAGGAATTATTGTTAGATGGGCAATTCTAGTGATGAATCTGTTCATGAGCCTTTGTTCTGCTGCAAAACACGGGTGACTGATTGCAGGTGGACCAGGCTGTGACTATTCCTCATAAATACTAAAGCACATTCTTTTGTAAAGTTCAAGGAAATAGGTAGTGCTGAACTGTTTGTAGCAGTGACGTTCAAGCCATCTTTTTCTCCAAATAAACTATTCCATTTATAGACAAGGAAAGCAAAGTTTTGCAAACAAGGGAGGCACAGATATGCACCCAAAAGCTTGCATTCATCTTCAACCTTTAGAACTTCCTCCTCCATTTATTTTGGGATCTGCATGATTATCTCTTCAGACTTGGTTTGATATAAGGCTGGAGTCTGCTGAAGCTGCTATAGATGCATTTCCCCTGTGTTAATTTTACTGTATAAAATAAGCTCTGGCAATGTGGTGACTAGTTAATTGAACTATATAACCCTTTCTGGAATTTGTGACTCCGAGCCACTGAACAATATAATTCATCTCGGACTTTTTATTAAAGTCCTCAGTGAAATTGTGAGATTATGGTGGTACATTAGGATGCAAAGAGTACTGTGTATAACCAAGAAAGCCATCTCTCCAGTGGGCCTTTAATAAAATAAACGTTTTTCTGATGGTACAGTACTTATTTTTAGCTTATTCCTGCTTCAGCACAGAAATATTGCATCTAGAACAATTCAGAAAGCTGTAAAATCTATTTGAGCAGAGGGGGAGGAGTAGACAGGAAAAGGTCATGAGGAGATTTAAACGTTAAAGTAAAAATTTAGAAATCAACATGATTGTTGCATAGCATGACACTGTGATCAGTAGAGTACAGTGGAAATTCCAAATTTAGAAAGAATAAACTGCCTAACAGCATGCTCCTGAACCATTTGTTATTTCCTAATTAAAGCTCGTGAAAGGGCAGTTTATAGACAATTATAATAAGCTCAGTGTGGGAGATGTCAGAGTGTAAATCAGACTCTCTGCAGCAGTGGAGCTTTAAACATCTCTAATGACAAGTGGTGGTAGGTAGATGATACAAAAAGGCTGTTTTGACAACATGATTGATTGAGATCTTGAAATACATAAGCAAACAAAAAGTGTGAATTCAGCAGGAAACCAAAATGGCATGTTGTGCAGCATATAAAGTACGAAGAGAGGAGGGGAAGCTTGTGCTAAGGGAAATTTAAAGCCTTATTTCAAAATAAAAAGTCATACCCCAAGTCAGGGTTTAGCTTAGAAATATAAAAGCAGTTGTATCAAAGGATCCAGCTGGTCTCTTGAGATCCCACAGTATCTCTCACACTGAGGTTAAGAGCAGTCACTTCTAGCACAGAACTTGTCATCCACTCTGCAGCAAGCACCCGTGCTGCACATATTTCTTCAGGTATTTCCCCTCAATAGAAGTCTCTCATCTGTTGTCCAAGCTGAATCTCTCTTACACTAGGGAGTGTGAGAACCACAGATGGTCATTTCATCTCTTTTGGGAGAGCAGACCCTTAGAGGAGACCTTTGCAGACTTACCAGTATTACTTGTTCACATCTAACTTCTTGTAACATTAACACACACAGGTAGGTCTTTCATGTTCATCCATTTTTGACCAGCCTGTGTTTTCCAGTTGATTAAAAGGGGAGCACAAATAGGTCAGTGTTAAGTGCTTTTTCATATACTCCCTTCTGTGGAGACAGAGCCAAGTACGGTCTCTGTGGCAAACTCCTTAGTTCTGCACGTGGCTCCAAAATGTCACTGGGGATAGAGGGATAAGAGTGGGGCATTTTAGATTGCTTCCAGTTTCATTTTGACCTTTGAAAGATTTGAGAAGCAGGCGCAGCAGAGTGATTGGGTTCTCTATGCTCATCTCTCTCAGCACATTAGCAAAATACCCATACAATTTGTAGGAGAGCCTGTCAGCAGGGTAGTGTGTGTGATTCTGTTAAGGTCATTGTGTTTCCTTGTGTTCTGTCTGCTGCTTCAGTGTCTATTTTGCCTTTATCCCACCAATATCTTTAGTTATCTTAACAGATTCTTCTTTTCCTGCTTTTGCTGCTTGAGTTAATGGAATAGGTTGTGACTTTTTTTGCAAGATCATTGGAAGAAAGGAGAAATGTTCTCACTGCACCTGTATTTGGCCTGATAGATAAGGTATTAACAAACACCATTTGTGTAGAACCTAAAACCTGATATCAGGCTGCAAGGCTTTTATCACCTATGTCTGTCATATCACTTACAAGCCACTTGTAATGTTCTTGTCAGACACTTTGTTTGACATGGCATTTTATATTATTTACTCTGCCAAAGTCCTATCCACATCTTTTTCTGCTCACCTAGAGCAATGTTTCAGAGATAGTTAAGGGTTGCAGGAAGAATTCATTCTTCTTAAGGATGGATTCAAGCACAGAAGCCTTGAGTTTGCAGGAACTTGCTGTGAATTGAGCTCTGAAGACAAATTTTGTGAACTAGATATCACTGGAAGCTACTTTAGGTTCTCCATACTCGTTCCTCAAATCAAACCTGTGTGTCTTAGACTTGGAAGAATGCTCTCCATTGTGGCTGTCTGAAAGGAGAAATATTCAGGTGTAGAGAAGTATCTGACAGTAGTTGACTTTCTCAAGGTTATATCTGTCGACCTGTTTCTGTTTCCCAAATGCCAATGTTTTATTTGCATTTATAAGAGGCTAGAAGAAATGGAAGTTATGCAAATTTAGGCTTATTTAGAGACAATTGACTGAAAAACAAAATGGATAAGATCTGATCAGCACTTTCATTGCCGCAGTACCAGATCACTGCCTGGCTTTTGCTACCCCACGATATGGGATTCAGCCACTGAAATAAAGGGGATCAATTCTCTATTAGAAAATAGCTTGTTTATGCAATATTCACAAGCTGGTATTAAGTAAAGCAGACTCACAAAGCAAATGTTGCAGGGATTTCAGAAAGGAGGAGCTTTTTTGCAGCTATAGTCTAATCTATGATAACTACAGGAATAGAATATTGCAGCTGACTAAGGTTGTGCCTTTTCCAGATCCATATGCCCTTAAAATCAGTGCATAGGTATTTACCTGTTGCACCCAGCAGTGTGCTGGCTTCTGCAGCCTGATAGTCTGAGGCACTTAATTGTGCTGAATCAGAGCACAAGGAAGGAACATGGGAAATGATTTTTGTTTTCCTTGTAGCTATTTTTCTGTCCTGTTTGCCTAATGTAAACCCATATATCAAAGTGGCACAATTGTGGCACCCAAAACGTGGCTCAGTTTAGAGCTCTGCACAGTTTTTGTGTAGGTTAGCAGGAGCAGCACGACCACACCAGATTACTGAGCATCCTGTAGCTGCTTTGTGGAAAATGGTGACATGATAGAGGATGTTAGATATCAGCCAATTAATTTCCACTTCCAATAGCTGAATGAACTGGCATGATGTCCCTCGGATTCCTCTACCCCACTGTCCCAGTAACTCTGGAAAGGCAGAGTGGTCAAATGAGCACTAGAAGCTGTAGAAACTGAGAGGTACAAAAGGGACATTGAACTGTCTGGTTCCTTTGGAAGGGACTGTCTTAGTTCTCTATTAAAACCTGTCAAATGCTTCCCACTGGCTGAAACAGCTTTCTGCACACCTTTGGCTATCTTTGTTTTGGATCAGGAGCTGAGTTTGTTAAGCTGTTGAGTTCAGGGAAAAGAGAGAAGTTGCTGAAGAGTTGGTAACTCCATTTAACCTTCTGCACGATAATGGCCATGGGGTATCACAAAGCACCTAGATTGTCCTTCAGATACAGATAATGTCAGGAAAACAGCACTTTCATTAAATTCTGTGGCTGATTCTTCTTTGCAAGAGGGAAATCTTTTTCATGCTGTGTCATTGTTATTATTAAAGGTTCGACCATCCTGCACGGTGTATGGCTATTATCTCTCAGTGGAGAAACAGTCTGCTTTTCTGCTGTGATACCACCACGTTCATCCAAGATCTAGTTGTTTTTCTTTTCTTTTTGCTTCTACCTCCTGTTCTTTTGCCATTGCTTGCCAAGATTCATAAATATGTGTTATCAGCTGAACCTCACTACATTTGCCTGGCAGAATGTATCTTTCTCTTCCTAAGGTCTCTATTAAATATGAACCACACTCCAATCATTCCTAGCACCTGTTCACTGCTTACATGCTGCATCAACAGCAATTTCAGAATTCCTCAACAGCGTGACAGTTGAAATTGTCATTTCTTTATGTAGACTAGATGCACTGAAATCATACTGTAGTGCAGTTGTCATTTTTTCTTTGTACTCAAACACTGCATCTTGGATCCATTTTTGTGAGTTGAGAAGGGTGGTGAACAGTTTCTCACTGAGCCCCACAGTTGGTCTGCAGAAAATGAGGAGACTTTTGCACAGGGTGTGTGTCAAAGGGGATCTGTAGCAAGGAGAAAGCTTTTAGAAGTCATAGACATAGACACTTCATCTTAGAACATATGTGATGCTACCACGTGAAGGACTTTTTGACATGGTTCATTATAAGAAGTGGAATAATGTTATCTTTATGAGCAGGGCTTGAAAGCAAATAATTTTCATTTAATATATGTAGCACTAAGGAGAGAGAGATTTGCACTCAAAACTGAAATGAAGGTATAAATTATGTCATTCTTAGCAGTGGGAGGTACCATTCAAATGATTTTTTTGTTTTAATGTGTCACTTTAGGGGTATCTAAATGTAATTAGTTGAATGAAAGGTCTATATTCCTGTGTGAGTGGTGCCAGGGATAATTATACACCAACACCTTTATGAATTAGATGGCTCAAAGCTTTAGAGGTTGATTTTATAGCTCAGTGCTTATTGTCAGATTCTAGATAATGTTGGAAGAGTTTTTGTTTGCTTGTAGCCATTTGTATTAGTAGTTTAAAAAGTTCCCAAACAAGTCCTCACTATTAAATGATCCCCAGAATACATCTCACTGTGTAGAGTACTACAGGCACTGGAGGAAAAACCTCTGCTGAAGGCCCCTGGGATTTGCTGCCTGTGAATGAGACGAGAGAACTGGCCATTTCTTAAACACAGGGCACACAGGGAAATGAGAGCTGCTGCAGTAAGAGTTATTGGAACCTTCCAAGATTTTCAGTATATGTTTTAGGAAGCCACATTTTAAGGATTATCTAAATGACTACAGTGTTTTGTCAGGAGGCTGAAGCAAATCTGGACTGCTTCTGGAAGCAGAGCTTTCACTTCTCATAAACAGAAAATGATAAATTCTAGCATTGTTTTAACACTTCCCTGATGTTTTAGAGACCACTGTATAAAATAATTATAAATAATTATGAATACTCTTCTTGTTTCCATTTTTATATCAAGCATGCCAAAGAATCGGAGTATTAAGTAGTTCTGAAGATTAGTTAAGAGGTCATAGATTAATCAGTGTTGTGATGACATTAAGATGTGTTACTGTTGTGTTTAATTTTTGGAAAAATCTTTAGACTTCAGTTCTGTGCCTGGGCTTAGGCACACCCTGTTCTGGATCTGCAATACTTAAATCCTGCAGTTATTACAGAAACTGCATAATATTAGTTTAGGCTGACTATTGTGCAGGTTATGTCACTATAACACAAATAACACAGCTCTCTGTGTTAAGGTTATCTGTAGCACAGCCAAGTAGAATCTAGAAGAGATCTTAAGCCATTACTTCAGTTTTTTAAGCAGACAGTTCAGGCCATCTCAGTCTGTGAGGGGCCTTCTACTAGTGCAGTAATGGTAGATGAATAATTTCTGATGGGTACAATTAAATTACTCTGCCTCTAGCTCTCTGCTGACTTGTATGACGTGCGTGAATGACACAGCCAATACTCCTATTGAGATGAATCCTAAATAAGTTATCCTTTTTCCTAACCTGTCATCCAGTTTCTTGAGCTATCACTTGGAAATCATCTTGTTGCTATTTTGTCACTGTCTGAAAGTTACCATCTTTATAGCTGATGTTATCACCTACTTCCTCTAGCTTTATCTCTGCAGTGTTGATCCAGACATCCCTCAGTGTCTATCTTGTAAATATTATGTTAACTTTGACATTTATAATGGTTTGCTTTTTTTCTCCTCTATTCATATCTTACCCTGGAATCTGTGTATTGACTTAATTATACTCTTCCAACCTGAGTATTCTTTCTGCCCCTATAAGTGGGAAGAAACTGTTGCTTCCATTTCAGTTAATCTTTCCTCCTTTTGTTCTCACTCCTTCCATAGATTCCTCAGTAATGTTCATCAGTGGAAATTGTCTTCTCATTCTTACAACCTTTTGTTGTGCTATTTCACTTGATCTACTCATCCTTCTTCCTCATGTGACCTTTATTTCTTTATCTTGATCTGTCTGTGAGATAATCAGTTCATATCTGGAATGATCTTTCTTTCTTGTCTACTGAGTAACTTCTCTATTTTATATTTTTTTGTTAAATTCTTCTAGAAAAACTGCCAAACAAATCAGGTCAACTGAAATTATTAAAGATGCTAAATCCTGAAGTCATTTTATAGTATGTCTTTAGAGGTCTTTTACCTTTCACTTATCAATAGCTTAGGTGGTGTTGCTGGGATTATCCCTTATAAAATTGCTCTTTTTTTCATTATATAGTGGACTATAAGATCTTTGAGGAAGACTTTTGGTTGTGACTCTTCATAGAAAATAAACATGCAGTGATAAGTCATTTCATCATGAAAATAGCCTTTCAAAACTAAGGAAGAGGTTATTTAATTAAGTTTTTTAGCAATGAAATGGACACAAACTGGAGAGAAGGAGGAACAGGCAAAAAAAGAAAGTGATTGAACATTAATATTTTACCATAAAAGAATCAAATATCCTAAGGAAATTTTTAAAAGTTACTTCTTCCAGATGATAGTTAAAATTTGATGAAATAATAAAAATTTAATCTTAATGAAAGCACTCCATATGATGTTAAATATGCCTTAATTTGAAATCAATTTTGTTGGTTTTCTGTTGTGGCCAACTGTTTATAGAGATCATTTGGCTACAGATAGAGACCAAATTTTTGTGTGTTATCATCTGTAACTTTTATCACATAATTTTTCTTTTGGATCTGCTGTCCAGATCCTTGAGGGCAAGACAGAAGCAAATGGCAAAATTAATTTTTGAGAAGCATTTGTTTGTTCTATATTTTTACAGAACATATTGTATTTAAATGCTTAGAGATTAAATACTGATTCTTCCTGAGAACTAAACTGGTGCATTTAGGACCATTGTAACAGTGGAACAGACACCTTATGGATCTTGGAGCGTGGGTTTATATCTTATTTGTATTTTTCCATCTGCCAGTGCAGCTGTAACAGTGGAGCTGAATGACATTCTTGCACTTTGTGTTCTGCATCTGCTCCATAACTGTTTATCTCTAAACCTTTCTGTTCTCTGCCATTCTTCACTCTGTCTCTTCTGCACACTCTTGATCTTTCTTTTATTTGTTATTCCTTGCACTCTGATTTGTATTATCATGTACAGTATCTTTCTGAGTTCACTCTTCGCATATGCTGAGATTGTTAGAACTGCCTTTTCCAACAGACTCCCTCCATGCCCTACACCTTTTATTAAAACATATTTCTGCTTGCTTGAAAACATCATTATTCCTTCTAACAAGCATATTTTTGTAGCTAGCACCGTTTGACTTCATCTAGCATGCAGGTCATTCTGTCTGTGTCCACCATCATCATATCTGTTAGTAGTCATGGTGAATGCATGATAGATGTGCCTTTTGAAAAATTTCTCATCTCTCCCTACCTTTTTTTTTTTTTTTTCCCCAAACAAACTGGTGATTTCTCATGCATAGCCTTTCATTTTATGTGCCATTACTGCAAGATCTACGGATTGCTGTAATGTTCCTGCAAATCTCTGATATGCTGAGTTCATGTCATAATTCCTGGTGCTCCAGCTTTTGAAGTGTTTGTTCCTGTGCCAGTCATGTGTTTGTTTTCCCACTCTTTCTCTGGAGGGTAAATACAGCCTTTGTCTAGCTGGCTGTTACCATCTCAGGATGTGTCATCAGGCACTCACCTAACAACTCATCTTTTTGAATCCCACATGCATCTGATCTGAGCTTTTCAGCAGCGTTTTGGTGGGGTTGGCAGCAGGTTTTTAGCTTGGTGGTAGCAAATTTCTGCTGCTACTGATCACTCTCAGCTGTCAGGCTGAACTGGTAAACTGGGGAAGGCAAGAGGAGTGGGTGGTGTCTTGCATGGCAAAGCTCAGCAGAATGACTGTGAAAGTTCAACCAGCTACAGGGTGAAAAACCAGTAAAATACTCCTTGTAGGATTGTGTCTCAAGTTTCAGTGTGTGTCCTTCCTAAAATTAAGGTTTTCATGGAGCATTTGCTATGTCTCAGGGCTGTAGAGGGCATGCAGTGACTGCTGCATGGCAAATAGGAGCCATCCCAGTAGGGCAGGATGCATTTTGCTGGGTTGGGATGTCAGAGGGCAGCTCTGAAGACTCGGTGGCATTTTAGAAGCTGGACGGTGACTTGGGCTTCTTGGCTTTGCAGAGGAAAACAGTTCCTTAGTATTCACCACGCAGAGACAGTCAAAGCAGGAGATCGCTTTATACTCATTTATGTGTGATGTATCTCTGTACATCTTTGTAAAGGCATCTTCTAAGAAAATAATGCATGTGGCAAGAAGCCAGCCAGGGGAGCAGCCAGAGGAAAAGTAACTGAAGCGCTTTGATTCCTGGGCATGAATATTCTAAGCAGACAGATACATGTTAACTTTACCTGCTACCTTTAGCACACGCATTTTGTTTAAACTTGGTTCTGTGCAGAAAACATTAGATGCTTTTGACACTCCTGCTGCCCACATTGCTTTTAACAACTCAGCTGTGGAAGCTTTTTCAGAGCCTTGGGGTGTTGTACTTCAGTATGTTCCTTCTTCTCAACTTCTCCCTTTTTTTTTTTGTAAAACAAGTTTAATGAAACACATATTTAATTAGCAACACACTAATGAATAAATACAAACAGACATTGCCCCGTACACAAGGCTGTTGAAGAAGAATATCAGTGTGAATATTAAAAATTAAAGCAGACATTACAAAAGGCAAATATGTTTAATAAATAATGGCTGCTACTATTTACAAAGCACACAAAAACAAGGAGGGAACCTCCCTTGTTAAAGATGAGGAGACTGGAGAGAAAAAAATACAGGAAATCTGGAAGAATCTGCAATGGAATTTTATTGTTCACATTTTTTTGTTCCTCTTTCATTCCATCCCTTTGAGACATGGTCTAGTTCTTTTTATTACACTTGTGAATGTGTTGAGCGACCTGCAATAGAGTGGATCACAGCTTAGGTGCTGGATGGCAGAGGATGAAAAGGCAGGACTCCTTCCAGAGCACAAGTGGGTTCTTTCAGCCATGTTATGGCTTTGAGCATAATGCTGCCTTAACTTTGGCAGACATTTCTGTTCCTAGCATGTGTGCATTTAAGAATCTACGAGGCTTTTTGGCAAAGAAGAAAGCACAGGCTCTAGCTATTTTTATATCACATTAATACCCTTGTCCCTTTCAGTTTCACCTATTTTTCAGTATCATAAATTCCTGTCCTAAACTCTGTGTAGGGACACTGTGAGTGACAAGCATTTGATTTTGTGTGTTTTATGGGTGTTACCAAGTTTAAGTGGTAGAGCAGTCAGTTCCTTCACTGGGGCAAATTCACTTGGGGTGTGTTTATCAACTAAAAATACACGAGAAATCTCAGTACAGATAAAAAAATTATCATTCTGCAACATCCAGGATATAGTTTCTAAAGAATTTGAGAAAGCTCTTGAGGGAAACGTGCAGTGGAAGCATCAACTGATTGCTAGGATTTCTAGGAGTAATTTGTTATCACATGTATTTTCTGCTATGATACTGAGGTTGAGAGTAATGATAAATGCATAATGCAAGGCCTTGCATAATGTACCCTTAAGTATTAAAAGATATTCCTTTAGGATCCTGACCATCCGTTTCCAAGTTCGTAGTCAAATTGTGTATTTCGTATCACACTTTTTTTATCTTGAATTTTAAAAGCCTTCCCTTTCCAGTATAATTATGGTCTGTGCTCTGCCAGCTTGTGTCTAACCAAACTCTTTGCCTTGGGGATTTGGGGATGTTGAATAAGTAGTGCTGTGGAGCAGCAATACATTTTCTCTAAAGATTCGAGCATAGAAATAAAAAACTAATGATGGAGAGGTAATCTCATGCAGTTCTTGAGTATTCTGTAATGATAAATAGGCATATATTTCCTTTTCAAAATAAAAAAAATTATGCAAAACTGAGCCTAACACTCATCTTTTAAGTGATGTTTATTATTCATTGTTAACAGATAAACGAAAAGCTGTTTGTAATAGTTACATATCTCATAGATACAGGCACATATTCAATAGTTATTCCCATCACAGCACATATTCAGTATTTATTCCCATCACCCCCTTTCATCTTTGTGGGCAGGAGAAGCCTTTCACTACAAGAGCATGGATCAAGAAGAACTAGCAAAGTTTGTTCATACAGTAACATCACAAGGCAATCAAAGTGTGAAACTCACACTGTGGGTTGAGCCCCTTTGCTGCCATCACACCAGACATGCAGAAAGAGCTTCAAATTGCAGCTGGCTTATTATATACAGTGCAGGGAGTTGGTGTTCTCCCTATGCTGGGGGCACAGCATCTGCACCAGTGGGCTGCCAAATGACATTTGGATACAGAGAGCTGGTCTGGAAGGGATATTTCTGTAGGGGTGAGTTTATGAACACACAAACGTTACAGGAGAGATGCCTTCCTTAGTGCAAAATCAAAGGGAAGGATTTAGAGGTAAAATTCAGCTTTGATTACATTGTTGAGGAGACCTGAGCTCACTCTGTCTTAAAACCACTCTGAAGATTGTTGATCAAGAATGATTTCTTGTCAAGTTGGCCTCTCTTCTAGTTTATTTGGGTTCTGATTGTCTTTTCTTCAACTTAATAGGAAATTTTCTTGCAAAATAATTAAATAACTTGTGATAGATTTTGGAATTACTGTAGTCTTTGCCTTCAGGAGTTGCAGAGTCAGAATGCAGCCCTGAAAATCCTACTTACATACTTCCTTAATGCAGTATGGCTTTTGTACAAGGCTATATAGACACTGTGGGAGTGGAGATCATTCTGAGGATCAGAGTGGTGAGGGAATTTATCCATGAGACTGTGTCTTTATTAAGCTCAGGTCCACACTATTAAAAATTCTCGAGATTGTCTGTCCTTTTAATGGGCTGTAAGTTCACTTTTAAAGTGAGATTGAAAAATTATTCCAAGCGTGTCTGCCCAAAATATGGAAGCTCTCATTCTGTATATTTGCCAAAGTGGTCAGGGTGCCATGTGAAAAATAAAAGTAAGGAAATGCCTTATACTTTCCTAGATATGTCATAGTTGAAGGGCATTCACATAAAAATACATGTGCTGAAAAGAACTAAGAAATAAGAAAAAAAAAATGTTCTTCTGAAAGCTCCTTAAGGAATTTCAAATGGTTCCAGTGATTCAAATGTGAACATCATTTTCACATTGGTGGTCCATTAGTCCATCTTTTTCAATGAACCTGAAGATAAGACATTGCAAATGCAGTCTGGACACGCTTTTCCCTCATCCTCTGTTACTAAGCAACTTCAGTGAAAATGGAAAGATGAACTCACTGGTATTGATGTGGTGGGTAGAAACACATCTAGGCTGCAAATCTGCCTGTTGCCTGTGGAGGAGAAAAAAATGATCATTTGGATTAACAATAGAAGCCCAAATCAGACCCAACTGAGCTGACTATAATGCACACTACTTCACAGTTTCTCTTAGTTTTTGTTTAAAAATGTAAGACAAGTCCAAGGAGGATTACAGTCTAACACCTCTCCAATTTCCTTGCTACCTCAGACAGAGGGTGGATGAAAAACTGTGACATGATGTGTGTGTTGAAAAGTGCAGTGTAGCAACCTGTCGCCTCTCTGCTCCTGATGTGGTTACGCTGCCGGTGCACTGAGATGTTCACTTCAAATTGTGCAGGTTATTCCCTTTATCTAATCATCAGGAGAGGATTTTGGCAGCAGCAAATAGTTCAAAAGGACCATGATGGGTGCAGAAAGAGAAGCCACTGCCATTGCCAGAGGAGAACGGGAAGGGAAGAGTAAAATGTTGGGTGTAAGATTGGAAACTTTTAAAGTGTAGTAGTAGAAGAGCTCACAAGTCAGCCTGAAAGCTTGGCTAAGAGAATTGGGAGGTAAATACAAGCATTCCCTGCAGTGCTTTATAGTTTCACTTTAGAAGGACTGGGGAGAAACAGAAAGATACTAAATGAATTGAGAACTTTAATCAAAAGGACTAAAAAAGAGATAAGCTGACTAGAGAAAAAAAAAATGCAGGTTAGCAAACAAAGAACAAAGGGAGTGTTTGAATACAATTACCAAGAAATAAGGAATAGAAATAGGGCACTCATGCAGACAGAGAACAGGGAGGGAAGGTTGAGTGAGACAGGATTTTTTTCAAGGGTCCATATGGAGTTGTACAGAAGGTATCGGAGAGAAAAAGGATGCAGAAGTTCATATGTCTCTGAGAACCTAATTGAAGTGATGGATGGAAATTGGGTCAGTAAAAATAACAAAACTCTCTCTCTCTTCCTCCCAATTTTCCTTCTCTTCCTTTAATATTTATGTGTGTTATTAAAGAAACATTTCTGGAAGGCACTAAAAGCAGAAGCCTAAAGTATCCCTGCAGTGACTACCTTGCTATAGGAAAAACTTTCAGCCTTTGAGACTGTCTCCCTCCAAACACAGAAACAGTGATTGTAAACTGCAAATGACAATTGGAAGATACATAAGAAAGGCCAGACTCAGATAAATGGCAGTGCTACCAGGGTAACAAAGGAGACATATGAGAGGGCAATGAGAAAAAACAGTATGTGTTTGACTGGGAAGGGGGGAAACAGGAGGCAGAGCATCACAATATACAGCAGCCTACCAGAGATAGGAGCTGACATCACCAGTGAATGGTTGGGTGAGTCTCTAAAGCTGCAAGGGACTGATCCTGAAGAGCTCTGGCTGACATGGAGGGGAGCTGCTCACTCTCACTTATAGTCTGCCAATAGGACCATAGTTTGTCGTGCTTAAGGGAACAAACAAAGCTTGCCTTTCTGAGATGAAAAGTAGGATACTGACAGTCTATTCTTAGATAAAACATCTTTCAGAGTAGCAGTTTAAAGCTGTTAAGTGGATTTGGTTGGTATCTTAAAGCTGTAGTTTGACAAACATTTCTTTTGGTGGCAGTACTGGCTTAAGCAGTTTGTATCTATCTCAGTGCCATCCTGTCCCTTAAGGTACTGTGCTGCTCAGGGCTGTGAGTGACAAGCCAGATCAGTGGCATGATACAGGGCACAAGTGATCCAGAAAATAAGTTGATTTTTAATCAGGATCCAAATCTTGATCCAGTTCAGAACAGAGTGCTAAAACCAACACTGGTCCAGTGTGTAGAAGGAGCAGGGGAAGGCAGAGCATCACAGTGTGAGTGAGTTTGAGCTGGCAGCATCAGGACAAGAAAGTGATTATATACAGCATTGGTTGTCTGATTGGAAAGAAAAATACAACTTGGTTCATTTAATTTGCAAATGTGGGTGGGAAGTAAACACAGATGTACCAGTGTATGTAAAGCTTAGAAAAAAATAATATTCTGGTACCAGTACAAAACAGAGATAAATGGCTTTAAAGTCTGATGTGCTGCTTTACAATGATTTGAATGTTTCTATGGGTAATAAAGCCTGCTCTATCATGAAATTTCCCTCTATTAACATTTTGTTGGATGTTGGGGAGTTAAAAATACGTATTTCATTATAAATCTCAGTGAACCAGGTTAGTTTACCAACTACTGTCCTTCTATACTGAGTGGGAGAGTAGTTATATGTCATTTAATTCAGGTTAGCTGAATTAGCTGAGGAAGTTAGACTTATTATCCAAAACACTGAACAACACTGAAAAGTCTAACTTAGAAAAAATTTAAATAAAGATTTCCATGAGCCTTGTTGCAGCTGCGGGAGTAGGGCTGTGGGTGGATGAGAAGTGTGTCAGATCTCAAGAGCAGTGAGTACAAGCACTGCCCCCAAAATAAGCTTGAGAATAGTTTCTTTTGACTTAGGGCTAATGGTAAGATGATTTGGATTTCTGAACAAGAAACTCATGAGCACTTTTAGGTTTCTTCCTTTTTATTTTCCCCTTTGCTTTTACAGAAAGAGAATTTTGCCTTTACTCTTTCTGTATACTGACTTGTTAAGATATAGGATCAGTACTTTATGGTGGGCTTATTGACATACTTTATTTGAGAGAAAAGACCATTTGTTTGCTTCCCAAGGATAAGTGCATTCTTCACACAATGGGAAGCTCTCAGCTGTGCTGCTTCCTCTGCAGAGACTCTCAAGATACTGAGACTTTGACATTCTGAAGCAGGGTTGTATCATGCTGCAGGATTATTTCTTAATGAAATGTGCATGATGGCCACAAAGTCTTATAGACAGTGACTTTCTAGACTGACAAAACTACCTCATTTATTTTGTGATCCCATGATAAAAACTTGGTTTGTTTCTCTTCTTCCATAAACTCGCCCTTGTAACAGCTACAAACATTCAATTTCTTACTCACCAGGTAGGCTTTATTCACATGCAGGCTTTCTGCCAAGGATTAGTGGTTGCAGTTGGCCAGACAGAATTTTAATTCAACCTTCTTTGGTCACCTAAGAAAAGTGGTGGTAACACCAAGAAAAATTGAAAAAATTCTGGCAAAAAGGAAATTCACAGGACTTCAAAAAAGAATATGTAAAACAATATAGAAAATGACAACATATAAAAGCTACAACAATCCCCTGAGGGTGCCCCATTTCTAGCTCAGAAAAGAAAAATGGTTAAGATCTAGTAAATACCAGATTACTTGATTTACTGCAAGCAGTTGAAAATTGCATTAATCAGGAGAGGTAGCTGTTGTGAAATGTCATCGTTTCAGTGAGCAAGTGAGAGTGTTTGTTTGTTTGCTTTTCTTTTTAATCAAACACACAGAATTAGGTGAAACAAATAGATTTGAAGCTAGAAATGAACAATGAAATTATTAATAGGCTAACAGCAGGCCCACTACTTGGGACGAGCCACACTCGTACTCTGCAGGTATCAGATGATCTGATTTAGGCATCCAGCAGATGATTCTTCATTACTACTCTAACCTGCTGAATCAATTAGCTCTCTCATTAGTGGCTTTGCCATCATATTCATCTCTCAGAGAGGCTACATTGTTGTTGGAGCTTTTTTTAAAGACCATTAATTATGTCTATCCTGACTGCTGCATTGAATGGTTCTTAGTTTATCCAGGGAGAGGTGACAATCTCTGGTGTGTGTCCCCCACATTCTCCCCACTCACTGGTGGGACCTATGAGCAGGTTCTGTTTAGTATGGTCATCACAGTGCCTAGTAAAATAATATGAAGATGCTCTGACTGCTGTTTTCATCTGCATGGGTACCTGAGTGAGGTATTTTAACTATATTTTTACATTTAGAATTGCATTTCTTTTTTCAAATGAAAATTTGAAAAAATTTGTACTGTATGCATTCTTTACAGAGAGCTGAGCTTTCAGCAGTTGGTTGTAAAGAGTCCTGTAAGATACTACCTGCTCTCCTAGGAAGAATTTCTTCCTCCTTGCTTTTTACTCCATTGCTTGGACCCATAATTTTGCTGTCTATCTTATAGAAGGACCATGAATTTCTTATTTTTTCTCTCTTTTCTTAGAGGATACTAAGATAAAAACATAGTTACAAGCATGGTTTCATGGTTGTTCATGAACCTAACAGAGTAATGGAAGTCAGAGGGGCACAGAGAGGAGTGAGGTCTCTGGAAAACAAAAGTGAAAAGCTGTCAGGAGTCATGTCAGTGAAATACTGAGGACCTGGAAGGTGAGAATGGGGCCAGATGTGGTGTAGCAACTGCACAGACTCTTCAGTATGTGCTGGGTGAAGAAGTCTTGCTCTTCTTTCAGCTCCTACTGTGTTCTTTAGCTCCAAGGCCACTACCCAGTTCTCAGGGCAGAGCTGGCTGGATTGGTGCAGGTCTAGCATGTTATTGGTTGGGTAGGGATGGCATTTATTGCTTTTGGATTCAAACTGTCTTGGAAATATTCACCCACAACAACATGTTTGGCCAGTTAGATACAGCTTTTCAACTATTTCACTTTAATCAGGGACATTATGATGCTAGCAAGGGAAAATGAGGGCAGTCACCCTCAATGCAAACATATTGTCCTATCTACTGAGACAACATTTCTGAACTTGAGAGAGGGAAAGAAATTTCACAGGGAGTTGTGCCTGAGTGAGCAGGACAAAATTGGGCCACCATTTGTAAACAGGAGAAAAATGGAAGGAAACACCTGCTTTAGTTTTCAGAGAGAGATTAGTGTTTGTGATGGACATGTTTTTGCAAGGCTAGTCTGGCAGGTCTCTGCAGACAGCACATCCTCCCCTCTGTCCTTTACATTTTCTGTAAGTATTTCAAATGAGTCTGAATGTCTCAGAGGCACTGAACACTCAGGAGCAAAAAGAAAGCATTCTCCTGCAGATCAGTAATGACTAAAATAGCTTAGATCTAAGAATAAAGAGCAGCCTGCAGTTTGTAACCTGGGCTAGCTGACTGCTGCTGGAGCTAGTCAGAGCAAGGATAACAAGAACATGTGGTCATTGGGGGGGAAGCAAGAAATCACCATGCACCAATACATGTTTTCAAGCTCTATTTTGGGATTGTCAAGGGTCTGACTCCTAGCAGCCTAGGCATGTCTATTGATTTGCATGCTGTGGTTTCTGCTTGATGGGTATGCTGTAGATTTTGGAATATTTGTAGGATAAAAGAAAACTCAGCAGCCAAGGAAAGCAATTTGGGTAGTGATCTCGCTTAAGGCTTCTCAGGCACAGTTCCTATCACAAGAGGAAGAGAAAGAAATGATATCAAATCAATAGAGAGAGATTGAGTCAAAAGAAGATTGTAGTGTATGAGGATGTAAGAGAAAGGAAAATAAGCTGGGAAATGTTCTGCTGCTTATGGGAAATGGTTTGACCAAATCCTGATGCTCTCTGAATCAGTATGAAGATAGCAGGCAGGATTTGGCCCTTGATTATTATTCCCCCTTCTCGGCAATTTACTGAAGCTTTCAGTGAAATTATTGCTCAAAAATAAAGACGTGTGTCAGTGTAAACACTGTGATCAGTTAAATGCTAGCTAGCAGAGGTTTGTGAAGTCTCATTCGTTAATCTTTCAGGCTGTATAAAAGAAGCAGCTTTTGAAGTGCAAAGTATTATCATCATCATTATATGTTCACGAAACGGGGTTTGTGCCTCATTGAAATGTGAGAATGCTGAAAGTGGCACACAAGGATGCCAGAACTGTGCCAGATCTTGTGTCTATGCTGAGTTCCCCATATTCTCCTCATCTGGAGAAATCTGAAGGGTGACAGGTTTTCTGACATGGAAAGCATTGGAGTTCTCTGTTTAATTTCCTGCTTTCTGTAGTTGAACTGTTGATTATTTTGTAATATTTTATGATTTTTGAGCTCAAATTCCTCTAAAGATAGAGAATCATAGAATGGTGTAGGTGAGAAGGGACTTCAAAGATTATCTAGTTCTGACCCCCATGCCATGGGCACAGAGATACTATTTAAATGTAATTTAATAGACTCTCCTTCTAAAATGCTTTTGTGCAGAGAAATAGGTACTAATGACTGGAAAACTAGTAGAAAGGGCAGATATCACATGGGGACATGAGTTACAATGAATTCATGCATTCAGATCTGTGAGCTTGCTCTGCCTGCACTCCTGATGAGCCAGTCAACAGCTCTACAGTCTGGTCACTGATCCTGAGCCATTGAATCCTGCCAGGAGTTAAATAATATTGACCTGGGCTCAGCAGCATGCCATATCAACATACACTAGTTATGAGTACAATCACTGTCTATTGTTCATTTTAAAGTTGTCTCCTGTTAAATACACTTAAACCAAGAAGGGAATAAAAATCAATGTGACTGATTCATGCAGGTCACCCATCTTGGCTGATATGAATTGCCTTCCTGATGCCTTGGAAAGGAACTAAAAAGCAGACCTTTACAGTCTAGGCAAGGAAAGCATCGTGTGCATAAGGAACAATATGGGAAAAGTTGAGTTTTAATGACTTGGACATCTCTGAATACATGCAGGCATGTTTGCCAGGCTTCCACAGTGCTTATGAAGTCAGCTGTGAAATTCTGGTGTCTTGTAGGAGCAAAGAACAACCTGTTGCTTTTTAAACCATTGCACTTCTCCCATCCGAAACCTCTGTGAGTCCTTTATCTTTATTCTTAAAGCAGCAGTAGCCAGCTTTTGAAAGCAGTACATCATAGTACAATGTAGCTACCTGGAAAGGAGCAGTACATCAGAGAACCTCACTGGGTTTTTTACCCCTCATTTTTCTTCTCTTCTTCAGACAAAACCTAGGTATGCCAAGCTTCTTGGAATAAAGCTGTGAGCGTCGGAGGGGGCAGAGAAAGGCGTAGCAGCTGAACTCCTGCTCAGCTCTCTCAGCCCCTGCTGTTCAGGAGGGAGGTTAAGGGAAAAGACTCTTATGGGTAATCTCAATCATTGATAAATAAGTGAAAATTGTTATTTAGCCCCGAGTTCAGTAGCTGAAAATGCCAATGAATTAAAGGGGGCTATGAAATCCCTGACTTAAACATCTGTCCTACTAAAGAATCTGTAAAGCATCGTGGCACAGACACGAGACATGCTTAATCTCAAGGGATGAGAGTAACTCTCAATAGAGCTGAGTGGAAATGAGAGTTCTCCCATGGGGATTTTGAGAGAAAATCTTACTGAAAACTTTCAAGAGAAGTAACTTTCTTCCTGTGTGAGAATTAAAAAGGGCAGTGACAGGCTGGGGGAAGGAGGAAAGCTTTTCTCATTTCTGTTACTTTTTTTTCCATCTGCTAGAAAACTAGATGCAATTACAAAATTGTTTTCTTCTACTCTTTTTTGTCCTTATTCTTTTTTAGATAGAAAATCTGTAAGAAATTCAAGAAGTGGGGAAAAACATAGGCTCAGTTTATTTACTGTTTTCCATGTAGAGAATGATGCAATCACAGGAAGCATAGGAGGTAAATTTTCTGTAGTTCACACTTTTCACTACTGAAACTTACTCTGCCAAAGTTGTAACTTTGTGAAAGAAAATCTTCCTTTACAAAATTGTTTTTAATTGTAGCAGGGAGGATCACAACAGTTGTCTTAGTTGTCTTTTTAGTTTTTTAACTTCATAGTAATTTTTTTTTTTTCCATTGTCTTACCTTGATTTTAAGGTTTGCTTTAGTAATCAAATTAATTTCATGGTTGGCTCTTCTGCTTCATGCCAGTCCTCCTGAGTTGCTTATTCATTAGCCAACCCTCTCCTTAGCCAAAAAAGATAAGAAAAACAGAAAGGCTGAGTATTTTCAAAATAAGTTAGACCTAGAGAAAGCAAACCAAAATGTTTCACTCTAATGATGAGTGAGTTGCATACAAATTCTGTGCATGATAGATCTCCTGAATAAGATGTGTTTTGCAGTTTTCAGCACTCTAAACAACAGAAAATTAATTTTAAAATCTCTCAGAAGCTCCTGTTGCATTTAGGAAAGTTTTTCAAATGTCTAAATACTTTGAGAAAAAATTAATGAGATGTCTGCCATTGGATCTTGCCTCTTCTTAATGTCCATCAGGACTGATTCATAATTCATTCATGCTGATCAACTTAAAAATACTACTTACCTTTATCTGCTTAACAAGTGAATCCTGAAAAGTGAGGTAGTTTTCTAGTGACTTTCAAAGCTTTAAAAGATAAGTAGTTAATTAATTAGTGAAATCCTGTGGAACCAAGAGAGATTTCCCAAACTTACTTTCTTTTGTCCTCAAACAAATGAAATCATTGAAGAAGTCTCTGCCTCTTGAAATAAGGAGCACTAACCCATATGAAAGTGTACAACAGCTTGAACAAAATGGCAACAGTCATTAAGTTTTTATGTGTTTGATAATAATTTTTTAAAATTTGCTTTCATCTGTTAATGTGAAAGTCATGCATGCATTGAGCTGATTGACACTCATGCCATTTAAGAGTTATTTTATGTAAACCGTATTTTCAGCATTATTATGTTCTTTTTTCATCCCCAAGTGTGAGAGAGGTATTTGGAGATGACATCATATTGCACCCAAAATCCAGTTCCCTGTCCTTAGGCTTTAACTGTTGTCACTCAGGATGCTTCCACAAAAACACTGAGCTATCAGATGTCATAATTTCTGCAAAGTTCTGCTCTTAGTGCGACATTTTGGCTGATTACTTTTTTTATTGACTTATTAAATGCAATTGGATGGCTGCAGGTAAGTGCTTTTCTTTGTTTTCCAGGAGAAAACAAAGCTCCCAATGGTTTCATGACTTACGTGGGAATCGGTTATTCAAGAGAAAAATCACTAGCTCAAAATTAAAAGTTAATATTAAAAGAAGGAATGGTAAAGCTGGTCTGACTGTTCCTTGTGGAGCACTGAGCTGGTGGGCTTGCTGGTGATTTATCATTTAGTGCTTTGCTTGTGTTTGCTTGTATTTCTTGTTTTCCCTTTTGTAAGTAGGTCCTGAAAGCAATTATGTTTCAGAAAATTTCCAGGCAAAGGTCCCCAAAGCTGCCTGGGCTTTCATGAGTAAATGCTTATCTGAGTAGATTGAGGCCCTGAGTTTGGATGGTGGCAGGTCACTCTGTGACTCAAGGGGACCTTGGAGGTCTCATTTAGTGTTAGTGTGCTGTGACTACCACAACAGCTCCATCTTGTTGTTTGTCATTTTCATACCTTGTAGGTGTCTTCAGCTCGAGGTAAGAGAGATCTGTCAGCAAGCAGGTTCAAAGAGGAAGGTTTTGTGAAGAGGAACACTCGTGCAACTGAGCTCATTTAAACTGTTTGCAGATTGTCTGAGGAGATCAAGACTGTTATGGATGTGTTTGTTCAAACCTGCTCAATTAATAGTTTTTATTTGATCTGGTGGATAAACTGTTTGCAGAGCAGTTCAGTGTGAGTGTTCCATCGATTATTTGATATTCTGTGTTTATCGTTAGGTTTACATTCCTTGTGTTATATACGAGGTGCAAGATTATTTAGGAAATGCCTCATCTATAATGTGCAATAGATACTTCATCAGGGTAATGAGCAGCAGCCCTCAGAGTTCAATAAAAGGAGTAGTTAATGTATTCATGATCACATAAGAGCACTATAACTTCATAACTCAGCTGAGTTATCTCTGTAATGAAATTGGTGGACACTCAGTTTTGTCCTCAAACTGTTATCCAGTTGCCAGTATCACTGGGGTGCAGAGAATATGAACAAGTAACAAGATGATAAGGAGGATTGTCTGTCCCAAAGGCTCTGCATTTTCCTGTTCAGGATGAAAAATGACTGAACAATGCTGAAAGGCCCTGTGTTTTCTTCTTTTCCTTACACGGGGAAAGGCCAAGAAGTTAATCTTCTGCTATAAAACTTGAATAGTCCCTATTCCCACAAAGAAGAAGTTCTCTAAAGATAGAGAGCACAACTTTGGACATTGCCAGACCCTAGGAGAGGAGCTACACAAGGAAAGGCTGCTCTAACCTGGCAGAGAAATACTGTTGCTGCAAAACAAATTACCAGCAGACATTCAGCCACTCTGGATGCTGTTCTCTCTACAGAAGCAATGGGACACCTCATAGCTCAGTCTTCTTGAGCCACATAAACCTTGTTATGAGTATGGTTATGGGGAAAAATCACCACAGAATGGCACTATATCATACACAGCATGTAGAAATATGTAAATGCATTAAAATATACATATACACATGTAAAATATGTAAATAAGTAAAAATATACATATACACATGTAGAAATATGTAAATAAGTAAAAATATATATATACACATGTAGAAATATGTAAATAAACACACACACAAACCACATATAGGTAATGCTATATCTGGTAGAGAAAGTGACTTCTCAACAAATTCTGGACATGTGAGGTGAGCTTAGGTGACAGCAGAGAAATGTGGCTAATGAGTAATTTTGCCGTAGGTACTGCTTTTACCCCACCTAATTGACTTCAAAGTTAGAACAAGGTGCCAGCCTGAGTGTGGGAAAAATCAAGGGCTGTATTTTTAGCTTGTCACTGCAGTCTGCACAGCCCAGCAAAGTAGGAGTATTGGCAGGGATTTATAACAGGTGTTGGTTTTAATGTAAGTTCTTGCTGTGATTAAGTATCTGGTGACGATTAGGGTTAGGGCTTTAGAAAAGATGTAAGTGTTAAATTATGAAATCTGTTCTTGTGGAGCCTTAAAACCTAAGGTGGGCACTACTGACTGCAATGGTCAGTTGAAAAAAGCCTAACTGAGGATGTGCTTGGCCTTAAAGGTGGGAAAATATGCATTTATACATCTCATTTGTGTTTCATTCAGCAACACATAGAAGTAAAGAAGGAACAGAGTTACTATAAAGGTTATGATTAAGATCCATTTTTGTCAAGAAGTAGTGTATGCCTGGATTTTAATTTCACATTCTGTATGGGATAAAATATGAGAAAGTAGTGAGGAAGGATTGATGCTTGTTTTTCCTCTGAGTGCAGATGCACATATCATTTCCAGGAGGTTTCTAGGTCTTCTGTCAAACAGAATGAATGACTAAGATGTTTTCTTCCCTGCCTTTGCCACACACATACAATTGACAAGCTGAGTTAAAGGTTGGAATTAGAGTTCAGGTTTAAGTTTAAAGAGAGCATGTCTACCTTTAGGATTTCTGTTTGGGAAGTATATTTTTTTATTTTTTAAAAAAAAAGGGAAATCAATGTAATTATTGCTACTGATCACCCTGAAGTAAATAAGAATGGCCTGTAAAAAATGTGCCTGGATTAGTTGAGTTTATTACTGCACTTTTGGAGGCTCAGAAATGCAGGATACATGCAACTCCTATCAGGAATGAGTGCCTGATGTTCAGGATTTGGCTAAGTAACAATCCCTCAGTTGCAGTGTAAGTTAGGGATAAGGGAAGTCTGGGGAATCGAGCATTTCTGAGTCTAATTTATTTCTGTATTCTCTAGGGCAGGGAAATTCAAGGATGAGTTTGCACTCATCTTAAATGTATGATGTTTGAGGGGCTGATATCAGCTTCCCTCTAGGTATCAGCTCCCTGATACGGTGAAGGTTAGCACTAGAGTGGTGGTTGTGGGATTATGATTAAAGAATTTGTGAACAGAGCTGTTTCTGAATCAGGCTGAATGCTGTTTCTATGTGGAGTGGAACTGTAGGATAAGTGAGGTTGTCAGCAGTGATAAATGACAAGTGTTTGTTTTTCTTTTGGATTCTGCTCTCCTGGGCATCATTAAGGCTAGTGATAGGATTAGGGACAGAGAAAAAAAGGTATTTATGAATCAGGTTTATTGGTGCAGTACTGCTGGTTTTCTAGGATAAATGTGAGTATGAATATGAAAGAATAGATAATGTTTGGTTTTCATCAGGGGCAAATCACCTGGTTTCAGATGAGGGAAGTGATTAGGTGAAGTTAGATTTTGCAAAGTAGAATTTGAGTTAGATTTATTGCCATATTCTCCCAGTCCATGAAATCTGGGATGAAGGCTGAGGTCAGTGAAGAGGAGTTGTTTGTGTATTCCCTGGTATGGTGATGCCTGTGGTTAAGGTAGAATTTCCCTGTTTTCTTCCTGCCCTATGTTTGTGTATTAAAAAATAAATAGCTAAATGCAATATATTCTGTTATGGCACATACTGATTATGGTCTCAAGTGAACAATAACTTTTGATTTTCTAAAAAAAATAGGACTTTTTTTTTTCCTTTTGTTTTACTTAGCATAAGAAAATTTCTGGAGGACAGTTATGCAACTGCTATTTAGTTACACAAGCATAAATTTAAAATTACATTGATGAAGACTGAGACAACCAAGAAATATTCTTGTGTGTGTTTAATCATTGCTAACAGGAGTTTGCAAATTGACAAAATGTGTATGTAGGATGATGCAACTTGTCATTAGTTTCATTGTAGAAGCACAATCCTTAACAGTTCTCATTTCTGGTCTATCTTTTTACAGCATTCAAAACATTGCAGTAATTAGAAAGTGTAGGGTTTTTCTCTCTACAGTTAATCTTAACTGGATATTAAGTGGATATTGCCTCAGCTCTTGCCTGTTTGAAAGCTGGCCCAGATCCTAACAAAGCACCCAAGGCATGCACCAGTGGCCAGGTTATGCAGACCCTGTAGTGCCTTATTTCTCCTTTGAATTTAAATTCCTTTCCTAGACAGGTGCTCAGTCTTTTGAGATTTGCTTTCTTTTGCCTTAGAGGACTTCACATTTGTGGACTTTAATGACTTATAGTTTCAATATCATAGACCCTCTTTTGAGGGAGGTATGTCTTAAATCTGTTTTTAGGGTTTTTTTTTAAAAAAACTACAGTATTACTTCATTTTCAAGCATGAAAAAGAATATATTTTCACCCTTCACTTTCCCATATTCACAATTGGTTCCTGTAGAACAAAATAACAGTTACATATGCAGTACACCTTTGGAAAAAGCAAAGAAAAGACTAGCTCAAGCATTAATAAAAGCCATTTGAAATGCCAGGTAGAAAACATCTTTTAGAGTGCAGTTCTTAATTGATCATTTTCTAAGAAAGAACCTAGACATTATCCTTAATTTCTCTGCAATAAACTTATTAAGTTTGAGGAGGTCAAGACTTTTTTTGGCTTGCTTAGGTAAGGGGCAGAAGGAGAGAAGGATTTTTTTAGCTTCGGGGTATTACTGGCAGATCAGAAGAGTTACTTTAGGCCAGCTGAATGTCAGCTGCATGATCAAACTGGTGATCACAATCCATGTCACAGTGAACAATTGTATCTTCCCAAAGCCCTGTCTGAAGAACTTAACAGGCAGGGGCCAGTTTTATCAGAATCAAGGGATTGTGGCTTTAATCCAGCAAAACACTTAAATACAAGGGAAAATTTAAGCATATAATAGTTCCACTGAAATCAATCAGACTGTGGATGTACTCAAGTGCTCTGCTGGATCAGTGCCTGCAGAGATGGGGAGAGAGGTCTACCTCTTATAGTTTAAATATGGTTTCTCCCTGGGCTATTCCTGAGGCAGAATGAACAAATGGCATTGGGAAATGTGTGTTGCTTGTGCTGTACCTTGTCACTGGATACATGGGCTTAATTCTTCTGTGTTGCCTGTTTCACAGTGCTCTTAGCTTTGAATTCAATGGGAGAAAGAAGTTATTGTGTGGTGTTGCTGGTTTGATAAAAAAATTTCAAGTGTGACTTAAATTGTAGGGTTCAAAGGGGAGGTCATAGGTTGATTTCCTCCCCAGTTTGCAGACATCAGAATTTTCAAGATGGGACTGGGAGCTGACATGGGGAAGTTGCACTTTTCAGGATTGTTCAAGGCATTTGATGGCACTTTGCCTGGACTGCAATGAAAACAGCCTCAAACAGCTACAGGAGACAGGAGGATGATGGGGATCAAATCTCTTAGACAGTGTGTCCAATTATCATAATACAGAGTAAAATAAAAGGGAAATAAAAATAATTCATAGCACGTCAGACGCCAGATAACTGCAGTAGCCAGGAGTTGAGCAAAAGCTAATGTGGAGGGTCATGTTAAAATCTCAAGCCATCAAGTTATGTCTGTAGGGATATAGCAGTGTGGAGGTGGGGAGAATTGAAATTTGTTACTGTCTGACACAGGCAAAGGACTGTTACAGCACTGAAATGTATTTGTCTGTGAAAAGAAAAGGAAGGAAAAAGGAGTAAAAAAGTCAGGGAGTTTCTACTCAAATTTTTGCTGAGGCAAGTCAGGAAAAAGATCGTTTTCAGTAGAGTTACTCTGGAATGAGAGAGGAGAATCCATCTCTGAGAGGTCTGTAATGGAATCAAATTGATCGAATTGGCAGAGAAGAACTACATTTGAGCAGAAAAAATAATGTGTAGAATGTGTGCTTTTGAAGCACAACAAAGAACCACAATGGCCAAGCAGGACAATGAACAGGAGAAGAGAAATCACCACAAGTGGTAGCAGCTGAAGGATGGCTTTAAATCTGAAACCTGCAGAATGGTAATAGTAATTATGCTTTGTTCTTATTGTTAGGAAGGGGAAAAACCATTGAAGTAAGGTGACATAAAATCTAAGAATCAGGGAGCAGGGCAGGCTGTGTAATTTAGAGCTATTTCAAAAGGATGCTAAATGGAAAGATGGAAAATAATAGCAGGAGCTAAATTTTCCCTCCTGCAAATGACAGCAGTTTCGGTCAGTCTCCTTTAAGTGCTTCTTGTAGGGAAAAAAAAAGAAAAGAAATTGTCTTTTAAAAAAGCAGTTTCAACCAACAATTGCATGTGTTGATAATGTAGGGATTTCTTGCCAGTTTATTCTGCATGGCTACTTCTCAACAAATCACAAAGCTGCTGTTTTCTACCTGTGTTTCCAAAAAAGTAATCCCCAAAACCTCATATCATTGCTACATTGAGCACCCTGAGAGCCTTAAAACAAGATGTTGCTCATTTGAAATGAATATAATCAGAAAAAAAGTTTATCCTAAGAAGTTTATTCACTGAATCTTTGTCAGAGGTGATGTTGGAAACTTGAACAAATTAAACAAACAAAAGAAAGAGATTGTAAAAAAGCAAAAGAACCAACAAATAAACCCACAAAACAAAAACCAACCTGATTGGATTCTTTGGAATGAGATTCATTTTCAGCTTGGATAGCATCCATCTAAAGATTTTTTTCCCCCTACAAATTAATAGCATAAAAGTCCCAGGCTGTGATAAGTCTTATTCAGAGCTATTTTGTGTTTGCTAAATGGAATGTGACTGAGATCTGAAACACTGCTATACTACAGAAAATAATTAGTTGAGAAGTAACTTGATAATTTTACCACTGTGAAGAATGAATGGAAATCAACCTTCACTTTAATTATGTGCGAAGGAGAAGTATAATTACCTGCACAAGATACTAATCAGAGAAAATGATAATACATTCCTCTCTTATCTGGTAGATAGCAAACTAGCTTGCTCAATCTGCTCACCTCTGTTATATCAAAGATAGCAAATTAGTTACTGCCGAGTTATCTATTTTCTAAGGTTACTTGAATCATTTGTTTGAGTCCTTGAGATAAAAGCTTATGTAGAAATTTTGAAATATAAAATGATTTGCCACTCTTTGAAAAGTTAAAATGAAAGCTACAGAGCATCAACAACCTGCAGAAATGTAGATGACCCTGAGGTAAGAGGTTGTCCAGAAACAAAGATACTACCTATAGCTAATTTATCACAACTTTCATTTTCCCTGAACATGGCTGCTGGAGGTGGTTCTGTAGAGTTTTATTTTCATTGGTAAGATTACTTATGCTTTTCTACTTCCTGTAGGGCCATTGATCTTGAAAGTATAGTTCCTAGTTCCATGCTTCCAAAGCAGTGTTTGTGGTGGCAAACATCCCAAAGATCATTTTGATTGGAAAAGAGCTCTAAGATCATGAGGCCAAACCATTCCAGGACTGCCATGTTACCTCTAAACCATGTCCTTCAACATCACAGGAAGTGATGATGACTCAGACCTGAGAAGCCTATTCTGATGCTTGAAAACACTTTTAGTAAAGAAATTTGTCCTAATACCTTGTCTGAATCTCCCCTGATGTAACCTGAGGCCATTTTCTTGTCTTCTATTGCCTGTTACTTGGGAGAAGAGACAGATCTTCCCCTTTGCTACAACCTCCCAATACTTAAGCATAGGGAAGTGAGCTCTTTTGTCTTCCCTGTCAAAGGCA
>VZTY01001061.1:183314-224323 GCA_013400935.1 Turnix velox | reverse complement strand
CCTCCAATCGACAGTGGCGGGGGGGGGTGGGCTAACAGGTTTTATCACACAGAGGAAGATGCAGCACTTAAAGGGCTTCTTTAAGTTCCATTCTTCTCTAAGTTCCATCTTAGATATATGCTATAGCAACAAGCAAAAGTCTCTGAGAATTTAACATGAAGCTTGGTAGTTCCACATATGTTGTTACAACACAGTAGCAGCCAAGGAAATGGAGTGACCAGGAATGTTCCCTCCATGAAAAAGCTCTCCACTAAGCTTTCTTGTAAATGCAGTGATGTTTGGCTAATGAAGCCAAATAGCAGCTGAAGGCACCCTCATGCCTGTCTCCATTAAAAGAGTAAAGAACAAATCGATAAAGTGAATCAGAAGATCATGTAGTTATATTATGGCAGTAGCCAGAGAACACCACAAGGTCAGGAAATGTTGCAGACTGGTATTGGGGCATTCCCTGCATCATGAATCTTCTGCAGTCGGATCTATAGAAACCTGCTAAACACAACAGAGCTTTGAGGATGAGGAAAATACTTACATGGTTTAAACAGAGTCTGTTTGTAACCCACTGAAAATGTTACATTCAATCTAAATGAGAGTCTATTTAATCTTTGGCAAGGAGTTACTGCAATCTGCATTTGCCTTCTGTATAATTGTTGAGAGATCTTGACTGTGTGCTTTATGACACCTTGTTGGGTCACCAGAAATCTAGTGGTAGTGTCAAATTGAAAGCATCAGCTTCAGGGTTTGGAGAAGAAATAATGAAACAAAATTCACCATTGTTCTTATTTTCTTCTTTAAGTCACGTTGGCTTATTTGTGGAGTAAAACTGTATCCAGTTTCAATTCTGGCTCTCATAATGACCTCATGCCATCTTGAACAAGAGGAGAAATACATTAAATGTATCCCTTGCGTCATCTCAAGCTTGGCAGGGTTGTACTAGAGGTGTCTTTGTCCCAGTGTGCATTTATCCATCAGGATGTTCTGTTTTGTAACTCCAGTCTGTCCCTGCTTTGGAAAAATAAGGGGAAGTTTAATCAGCCAAGTCACATTTCAGACTCAACCTATTCTGAAACTCAAAACATGCTGCCAGAGTTGCCACAGAATGTGCTGTGAAGTTAGCTAAGACTGGCATGATGGAGATGAGGTTAGCTGAGACATGTAGGCAAGATAAAACTTATTTTAAAATAATAGTTTTGAAATTTGCTATAGGCCACCAGTGTAATGTTTTCAAGAAATGTTATAATCTGCTTGTTTTTGTTAAAAACTAAATATAGTTTGAAATGGGAACTGTCTCGACAATGCAGCATTGCACCATTGACCATGGCCATGTGTGGGATGAATGCAAAATAACAGTGAACTGCTGGAGCTCAGAAAAGATAGTTACTAGCCCTCTCTTCCTCCTCCTTCTCTGTTTGAAAACTGTAATCATCATCTTTCCAAGAATGCATGTTGCTTTCTGAGCTGAGAGAAAGCTTTTTTCCTTCTTGGTCTTTGACATACGTGACAAGCTACTGATGCACAGCAGTGAGTGAGGACCAACTGAAAACATCCCCTTTGATGGCACACCTTTTCCCTCTCCTTCCTCCCATTTTGCTTATGTTTTTTTGTACTTGTAACTTATTTTAGCCCACTCCAGTGTAAATTATTGAGGCAGAGATTATTATGCATACTATGATTAGAATGATAGAGCTCTTATCCCTGCTCAGTATTTCCAGCTACTACCCTGAAATAAATAAATTCCTGAAGAATTGACACCAAACCATCAAGATTTCTACCTCTTTCATTGCAGTAGCAGTTAATTCTTTTGGAGACACTGTTCTGTGTTTTTATTATTACTTATATATTAGCCCTTCATCCAATTCTGAAAAAAAAGAACTGATTTTCTCCACTTTTCCCAAATCATTACTTAGAGTATATTAATTTTCTATTTTCTTTTAATTTTTAAAGAAAATTCTGCCTGCAGGTCTGATCCTCTAGCTTGTAGATGCAGCATGTTCCCTTTTAAAGACAGATCTTTTATATCCTTCTGCCACTGCCTCTGTGCTTCCAAATTGACCTTAGGTGTTTTTCTCTGAAAAATTCATTCTCCTTCTATGGAAATAGAAGCAAATATTGTTCTTTATGCATTAATCCTAGAAGCTGAGAGTCAAGGAAAATAATCAATTTAATTTCTTTTTATTGCCCGTGTAATTATTTATATGTCATAAAAGATCAGATTGCATCTGGAGTTAATTCCCTGAGCTTCATCTTATGTTTTCTCATCAACATTATATTAATCCTACACATCCTTTATGTTCCCTCACCTCCAACTTCCACTGACATTTCACCATACAGGAACTTCTAAATCTTTCCAGACTTAACTTAGTGGCAATTAAGGATTGCTGTACTAAGTCCATGTCTAGTGGACCAGATTTGTAGACTATCCATCTTCTCTTGTGACAGTTTTGTGCTTAACATTTGTAGCACTGGAGATGATAAACTGGTGGAGGACATGTGAATGTTAGATTACATTTTTTTTCTTGATTTAAGTACTTGGCACCTTTTCTTCTCATAACTCTGTCTACATAATACCATCAGGCTGTAGGATCTCAGGGTTTTGCTTAATCCTAGTGGAGTTTTTCCAGAGCTTCATATAATTTCCTGGGTTCTGTGCTGTGTGCTGTCTTGTACAGCATGAGGGGTTAAAAAAAATAAAATCAAGGGAAGGAAGCAGAGAGGAGGAGTACCATCCAAAGCAGTGTGAAAGTGTCTTTCTAAGCTTTGTCTGGCAATGAAAAGAAAACCTTGGGTTTACTTTATAAGGAATGAATGAGGTTGATCACAGAGAGAGATGAAATAGAAAGTGAGTGAGAAACCAGGGAGACTTAGGAAAAAAAATAGAAGTGGATAATGTGAGAAGCATGAGACTTCCATTTTCGTAAGGACAATTTCAAAGAGACATTAAGAAAGTGTTTATTCTGGTAGCAGCAGTTCTGAAGGTTATAGGTTTTCAACTCGCAAAATTTTAAAAGCAATTCAGATAAAAATCTCTCAGGAATGTCTTGGATGGGGTTACTCTAGATCTGCTTTATGAGATTTGATAAGGTGGGAAGTAAATAGGAGGAAGGACCAGGAATGAAGAACAAATGGAAATGGGAAAAGCCCAGTGAGGAGAATGATTTGTTGATTAGCTGTGGTGGCACAGGGCCAGATAAAAACCAAGTACAGTCACAAGGAAGGCTACAGCAGAAAAAGTATTGGAGTATCAGTTTAGAGTCCCACTTTTAGTGCTTTCTGGGAATATCATTGTGATATGCTGCTTGCCTAAGCTGTTTCTTCCTCAAGTTTCTCCTTATGGTTACTAAGAACTCTGTATGGTCTTGTGTAGTTCTTGTCTTTTATATGATAAAATCTGTCTCCTCTTCTGTGTTCTTATCAGCACTGATGTGAGCTTGTATAGCTGCTTTCAACTTTCCATTTGGAGGAAGAAGTTTTAGAGCATACTTTCATTATCCAGCTGTATGGAATCCATCACAGCTATAGGTTTTCAACTCTTTGTCACGCTCCTCTGCCAAGCAAAGACTTTTTCCTCAGACCAGTTTCTTATCATCATCCCCTATAAAAGCAGAGTTAACATATTGCTGCATTTGCAAAGAGTCTTTCTTTTGGGTGATGGAAAACATAAGTATGTATCCATGTCCATTTGCTAATGAGTAGGAGGTAAACAGGCAATTAAACAGTTTATGGGCACATCTGGTGATCCTGATTGAACTGAGAAATGTTATGTTCAGTTCTTTAACTATATACAAATTTATCAGACACTAGAGATTTTACTTAACAGGGCTATTTTCTATCATTGGTTATGGGGAAAAAAAGTAAAAATTAAAAAAAAATTCAAACTGTTTTCCAGATTAGACAGAAGAAAACCCTTGGGCTCTTGCATTAAGCCTTTAAGACAGAGTAGAAAGCTCTAGAAATTGTGTGTACAGTTGTTCCATGTACAGTTTCTCATTTCAGTGAATCAGGGGTGATAGTGGGATTTCTTATCACCGCATTTATATGGTGCAAATACAAGTGTTGCTGCACTGAGATTTGTTCTGAACTTTCCAGATTGTAAGCCCTGAAAAGCCTGCCTTATTTCATGATAATTATGCAAAATGGTGTCATTTTTGTGCACAAGTTCTTAGCTGATAAGCAGGCACTTTGCCACTTGTAACAATAGAAATTAGTTGCTCTCAGAGAAAGAGGAGATGGGAAGCAGGTAATTGATGCTTACAAAATATTTCACCTGCAGAACATGCTGGGGAACATTTTAGAGGGTGAGTTTCAGATGGAGACAAATAGCACAGAAGGGCAAGGATTAACAATATACAAATGAAAAAGCTACTGAAGTAGTTCAGACTGGAGGACATCACACCTAGTATGATATCTTTATGTTATGATGTCTAAATATTTTTTTACTGCATTTTTATTTCAGTGTTTATGTGAAGGAGTGTGAGGACTGTAGTTTATTATAGTTATTTGTTGAGTTTTCTGTATAAGCTAAACTAGAATTTATTTAGTCATACACACTAGGCTCCTACATGTAACATAAGTTAAATCAAACTTTTGATAAGAGGAGGGACAGTGATTCTAAATGAAATTCAGTGTCTGGCTTCGTGGAAATTCATCACCAGTTTGTCAAGAGGAATAACCAGCCCAAAATTTTACCAGAAATTCAGAGTGAATCTGTGGATTCTGGAAGAGATCTGTCACGTTCTCTCCTGTCACACTGTTTTCATGTTCCCTTGCTGCCAGCTTCAGTTCCTACAAAGTGTTGAAGAACCATTAGAAAGTCTCTCTTGACAGCTTGACTAACCTGACCAGATGTGGGTAATATTTGGAATCTTATGCTAAACCAGAACTAAAAAAGTTTCTCTGTGAAATTTTGAAAAGCAAAAGGATTGGGAACTAGTTGAGATGCAGGTCTGGGAAGGGACACTCTTTTTTTGGCTTTTATCCACATTCTCACTTCCAAACTTTGAGACTTTGTCATTTATTCTTTAAATCTATATTCATGCCCTTTTATAATAGCTAAAATCTGGTGCTGATACAGACTTTTACAATGATTTTAAATATAACAATGAAAAGCTCATCACTTTTTAAAATAAGAGAAATAATAAAACTAAGAATTAATTGAAAATACACAGAGACACAAAGCACCAAAAATTTGTGAGAACACAGGTATTGAGAGATAATGGGGGAAAAAAAAATGTTAAAACAGCAAATGAAGCATTACCACCTGTCAGCCCAAATCAAGATGAAGACACTGAAACTGGAAAAATATATCAGGGTTTATCTGCCTTATGTTCAAGGAGGTCATCCTGGTCTTGCTGAGTATGTGTCATCCACCTCCTTCTATGCTACTAGTGAAAATGTGACAAATGAAGTTATGACTTTTCCACAGAAATGCCATTTAACAAGGTAAACACAGTCAGCAATGTCCAATATCAACAGTGGCTGTTTCCCAGTATGTTGTTTTCTTTTTTAATAACTCCATATTCAGGCTCACATCTAGTCAAAATACAGTAGCTTGTCTGTTTCCTGAGAGAAGAGTTTGATCGATTTCTTGCTCACTTGTTTAGGTAGGAACCCACAGTAGGTTTGCTTGTCGTTTTTGCTGTACTGTGGAATGTGAGTTCTTAAGTGTTTTTCCATATTTTGGAAGCAAAGGGATTCATGTCACTCTACTGACTAAACAGCAGTTTTGACATTGCTCTTAGTTCTGTTCCAGAGCCTGCAAATACAACTCCCTGAAAGCCTCAGGTTCTGTTTGCAGTGGTGTAACTCCACTGAGCAGTGGGCTTTCATTTGTGCAAGATGATGTGTGGCATTACCTAGGTCACCACTCAGTGCAACCTGTTGTCATAGAGAACACAAGCACACTTCGAGAATCAAAAGCACATCTCTCTCTCATGAAAATGCCATGATTCATTACTTAGAAATTTCATAAATAATTGACTCTTGGCTAGGGAAGCAGATGAGGGATTCATCGCAATAGGGTTTTGTTCCTTGTGATCGAAGAGCAGTGTATTTTTCTGAAATAGCTTTGTTAATGTATGTATCATATACAGCCTGTTTGCTTTGAAGAAGTAATAAAGCCAAGCATGTCTTGCTGCACACTTTTGTCACCTGCAGTATTTTACACAATTCTTTTTCCCTGATAACTAATCCCAAATCCTCTTTGCTGCTTTTTAGACAACTCATGCTGAGTTTTTTACTTCCCTGATAAAAGAAAGCCATTTGAAAACAAATTTAAGTTGTTTATGGAAGAAAAATATTTTTCTGCATTGTATTCTCTGATAAATTTTCACTTGAGAGTCACAAATCCTTTCAGTTCTTGGTGAATGAAGCTGTAGAATTATTTAGGTATTTATATAAAAGTATAATTGAAGTTTATACTCATGGAATTTGCCAGCTTTTCAAAGAAGGACAGATTATTTTGATGATATTGGAATCCTATTATTTTATGTTACCTGTGTCCATATGCTGAAATCTTTATCTTCTGGAAATGCCCATCAGCATCAGTTCTCCTCTAAGTATAATTTGAGATACTTCTGCAGCCCTGATTTGTGTGTGTCTGTGTTTCTCCAAGGTAAAAACAGCAGGCTTGAAAGGAGGCTGCACCCATTGTGTTGAGCAGAGTGTTTTGACAGAGCGAGTTCCCACCGTGTATAAAACTTTAAACTGTATTTTAAATTAAACTAAGCCTTGTGTTGGTGGCAAGGAGACCATGTTGCTGAAAAGAGACATCATTTGTGACAAAAGCATTACAGACGTTGAATGTCAGACATGGTAAAACAGTTTCCCTTCTGCTTTAATTAAGTGAGTGCTTTCTCAAACAGCTGAACCTCAAAGGAAATCTCTGTGATTCCCATTTTTCCACTAGCAAGTTGAGCTGCTTTAAACTTTGCTTAAAAAAACCTAAACTGGGAGTTGTTTTCAGGATCTCAATTTAAAATATTTTCTAGGCTGTGGTAAGGGAGACTAAATAGTTCCCAGAACAGCAACGGGAATGAATAACAACAGTCCAAGGGAGTTTTAGTTACCATTGCAGCTATAGCTGTTTTACTGGGTCTTTTATAATATGAATTTAAAGAAGGAAATTTACTGCTTCCTCCCCCCTCGCTTCATTCCATTGCTTTTAAGGTCTAAATTCCCCCTTTTCCATTGTGTGCACATGCATTTTTTTAGCTTGAGTGATCACCTGGCATCCAGAGATCAATGGAAAGTGTTACACAGCCGTGTCATTACATATATTTCAACAAGCAGATGCTAGTAAGAGGAGTTCTTTGACCAGTTTTTGAAGCTGTTGTCAAATTGTGGCTTAAACATCAGAAGAACATTCTGCAAATTTACATAACCTCTACAAAGCTTGAAAAATTAATTTATGGTGAGCATCACTCAGCACTCATTTCCAGAGGAAAAAAAAAAAAGCCCAAACCCAACTCCTTTGAATGTTCTTTTCAGTCAAACTCCTATATATAAAACTGCAAAGATAATAAGGAAGCAGATTAAAATTAACATCAACTGCAAGTGTGCAAGTGCTCCTTTGGATGAATATGTTACAGAAGTCACAGTGAATTAGAACCATGAGAAATGTTGCAGCCTAGCACTGGAGCTGGGATGTAATGGTGTCATCCTTGAGGCTAGAAGCAGGGAAGCAAAATCACTGGCAAGCAGGTTGCTGCTAATCTGCAGATAGGCATATGCTCTGCTTGTGGTTTTCTGAAGTGAACATCAAGGTCTCATTCTCAGAATTATTTTCTACCTGGTTTGTTTTTCTTTTTCCATCTCCTCTCTTTTCAGCCTGTCTCCAGTGAAAAAATTTTAAAAAAAAAGTATCTCATTTGTAAACTTCAAAGTTGAGTGTTAAATTAAAAGTGGTGATGGACAGGAGAGACTGTTCTGATCTAGATTAGTACTGTGTCTTCAGTGTTTTTTAAAATCCTGGGAGGAAGTATGAGTCAAGTCTGGCTTCTTCCATGGTGAAAAGGATTTCATAAGCTCTGAACAGAAGTGATGAAATCCTCACAATGTCTCCTGAGCCTGACAGAGATTGCTTCCATTTTGAATCTGAACATTGGAAGAATTGGTCTTTGAGTTTGTACATTTTAAGGCTAGAAGGGGTTAGATCATCTGGTCTGACCTCCTAAATAGCACAGCTAGTTATTTAGATACTCTGAGTCCAATAAATTGTGTGTGATTTAAGCTTGTATCAAAAAAGACACTGAAACCAGGCTCAGAAGATGCACAGGTCACTTTTGTATCCTAGATACCAACCCAGAGGAACAGGTTTCTCCGTGTGTTTGGATTCTATATCCTCCTTTGTTTCTCCATGACAAGGTACAAAATTTCTATTTCTAAATTCTGCATTTGCTTCTTTCCCTCAAACACAGGAGGACAAGAAAATTAGAATTTCTTTCCAGTGCAGTAGAAGAAACATTTTGATGTTTTCCAAGTGCTAAAATGTCAGGGATAAAAGGTCTTGTTTTGTTTTAGTCCAGGGGAGAGAGTTAGAAAACTTAATATTAGCAGAAATGCTTTTGTGCATTTTTAAGCACTTCAATAAATGTGTTCTTGATTGGATGTAAACTTTCCCCTATAGTGTTTGCAACCCAAGAGAATATTAAAGTAAAAAATCTCTTTAAAAAGTTAGAGGACTGTAAATGATTTTACTTACATTCCAGTCTTTAGGGTCCTAATTTTTTCTAACTCATATTAATTTTATTCCATATTTTATAGCTGAAGAGAGAAGAGAATCAAATTCAAGAGGTCCATAACTACATATAAATAATTGCTGTTTATGAATATTACTACATGAATTATAAAGAGGATAGCAAATCAAGGGAGATGAAGTTAAAAATTCTCCTCAAATATATCTAGGTGTTTAGCTCACAGTGTTGTCCTAGAAAAGGCTTAGAAGTATAAGCACTTTCTGCATTTTCAAGTTGTCTCTTTGCCATTGGGCCACTAGAAGAAAATTTTCCCATCTAATTTTGAGCATTTAATTGAGGAGCTTGTGTGATGGAAGCAGTTGCATGAATAATCATGGAACAGGCACCTTTAGCTTAGGTTGACATCCACCAGAGGCTGATTTGGCTGCTGGAGCTGGCAGTCATCCTCCTCTGCATTAATGCTCTTCACACAGTACCTTAGGTAGATGGTATGAAACTCTCTCTCGTTCATTTGCTCTGAGCAGGAGACTTAAAAGGAAATTCCTTGTTGGACATTGATCTGCTGGTCATTATTCCTTCATTTCTCTGAGCAGAGCACAACCCACTGAGCCAAGAGGCCAGAAACAGAAGGCTCTCCCTTATCTCAGTGAGAAATTGTTTCTTCTCTTGTCTACTGTTATTTTTTTGGAGGTACTAAAGGCAGAGTTATGGTTTTGTCTGAATTACTGGGAGTGCAAGCCAGGGCATTTAGCCCCTCACCTCTGGACTAGCTACTTAAACCATCAGGGAACCACAGAGGAGAGGAAGGGTAGGGAAGGAATTTTTAACATAATATCGGATGAGAGAACTAGAAACAACGGATGGAAATTGGAGGGGGGTAGGTTTAGACTCGACGTAAGAAAGAAATTCTTTACAGTGAGCGTGGTGAAACACTGGAACAGGTTGCCCAGAGAGGTTGTGGATGCCCCCTCTCTGGAGGTGTTCAAGACTAGGCTGGACAGGGCACTGAGCAGCCTGGTCTAGTGGGAGGTGTCCCTGCCTATGGCAGGGGGGTTGGAACTCAATGATCTTTAAGGTCCCTTCCAACCCAAACTATTCTATGATTCTAGGCTGAAAGAATAAGGAATATCATGTAGAGGGTTAGTCTAGGAAGGTTGCTCTCAGAGGCTTGTACTTGTAAGATTCTCCACCCACCCCTGTGATCAGTTGGAGCAAATAGTCTTCAACTATTAAAAGGTCTAAAGTGTATTTAACAAAGCAAAGACCAACAAAGTTTAAAAATGGATGCATAAATATTTATGAAATTACAGCACAAATAAATATTACAAAAGCTCATCTGATTAAGACAAGAGCTGTGACAATTCTTGTGAATTTTTAATATTAAAAATAAACATTACATTAATGAGTCTTCATTATATCATTAAACTTTTTACTTTGTTTTCTGTAGAGAATTTTGGTTTTACTTGACATACTTTCTTAAGTGTCTAATGGGCTCTTATGACATTTGTAAATGAGGCAAAACATAAGGAATATAAGAGTTAATTCTGTATATTCATCACTAATTCAGGCTAATTTATCATAGGGGAAATAATAAGGAAGTAATCTTTTTCTTTCTTTAATTTACATATAAATAGGTCTAAATCACAAAATTTGGATACAGATTTTAAATACTCTAGAGTCCAAACTGACTTAATGGTAGGTTTCACTTTAATTTATTGTAGCATAGCAAGAACCTTGATTTTTATTTTTTTTTCTTTTAAAACTATTTCAAACCATTCAGAGCAGCTGGAACTTGGAGGCTGCACAGAGATATTTACAGTAGCTTGTGTGGAACCAGCAAATACCATTTGCTTGAACCCAGATCTTTTGTGGCTGAAAGTTTTTTCTATTGTAGGATGGTTTTGTCTCAGCACATTTGTCCTACAGTATTTATGTTAGACTCGAATGCAGAGGTTCTTTCCCTTGCAGTAGAGAATAAGCAGTTCTGAGAATTGAGAGCCTGACAGTTTTTAATTCTTAGGAACCCAGTTGGCTGACTGCTTTCAAGTGGGATGAATTGACAAGGTCAGTTTGTCTGCTTAGGTAGCAGCAGTGATCGTGCAGAAAGGTTTTACTATTTAGAGTGAATCATTACTCTCCAGTCCTCTCACCTAACTTTGTATTTTTCCTGTGCTGGCTACAGTGTTTTATAGTGATACAAGTGAGAGATTTACAGTGACTGTATATTTGTTTGCAAATGTGCTGGAGATGTGATTTTTAGCTCTCCAGCAATAATGGAAGCAGTAACGTGATGAACTCAGGAGTGACTGTGATCATGCATTTATATAGCTTGTCTAGCACAAATGGCCACTAGCCTGGCTAGCTCTTCATCCTGCCTTGCACAGTGATTTGGGCTGCTGGCTCCTCAATAAACTGTACCAGATGGATGTTGGATAGAAAGTGTGATCCCTCTTTTGGTAAAATCAGTCTTTTGCCATCTCCTGTCCATGGGGATTAATGAGAAAAGGCATCTTTAGTAAGCAAGACTTGTGAAACATAAGTGAGGTGTTTAAGGCCAGGCTGGATGAGGCACTGAGCAACCTGGTGTGGTGGGAGGTGTCCCTGCCCATGGCAGGGGGTTGGAACTAGATGATCTTTAAGGTCCCTTCCATCCCAAACCATTCTAAGATTTCAAATGCCCTTCTGCACCTTTATCCCACAGGGTTGCTAGCTAAGAAATTCTCAGTTCAGTGGCAGACCTTCACATCCAGTTGTCTTGATCCCCCAATAAACCTGCCTGGAGGTTGCTGGCCTTTGTGCTCATGTGAGGAGCCTGATTTCGGGCAGCAGTATCATTAATCCTCCTGCATTTCATAGTGATAGCTCCATGCATGATATCCATCCCAAGTGCTGCCAAAGAGATTGAGCTGCCCAGGACAAGTGGTGTTATCTTCTTAAAAGCAGAATCTGATCCAAGACAGTTTCTTTAACTTTTTTATTTAGGATGTTACCTATCTCTTTGTCATTTCCCTGGGCTGTATCTTCTGTGTGGCAATTTACACCACAGTACTTCCATTACCATGCTCCCATCAGTGCACTCTCTGGTAATTTACTGGATTAAGCAATATCTTTGAAAACCTAGGCTTGCCCCAGTGCACAGCATCCGTGTTAGAGGTTTGCACTGTGCATTTGCAAGGATGTTAGAGGGGACTGCAGTTCTTTAATAGGCAAAAGGACATTGGATTTGTGAATTTGTCTCAAATCTAACACTGCCTTAAGACCTCTTCCGCCATCACATTTATGCACCCAACTAAGCAAAGCAAACACTGATGCTTTCTGTGCAGGGAATAACAAACCCATTTCCTCACAAACATTCGGATTTCTGTCAGACATTTTAGCACATTTACTTTCTGCTTTGCCCTCCCTCTTTGTGCATTTTTTAAGCAAATTAACTCAGAAGAAAAAAAGTAGTTTACAGATCAAAAGGAAATGTTGAATTATACACTTTCTTATTCTCTCTCTCCCAAGACTGGTAAATGCTTCTTCTCAAATAGAAACTTGAATGCTGCCACATTTTTCACACTTCTCCACTGATCCAGTTCCAATGTGATTATCTTTCACTGTTCATGCAGTAAGGCAATTTTACAAGAAAGGCAAGGACTAGAAATCTCTTTAGTCCACAGAAAAGGTGAGTTGCTTTGGGAAGCTAACTGACCAATCTTACCAGTAGTTTCATCCTGGCTATAGCTTCACCCAGCTTTTCTTTATGGTTCCCACTTGTTGGAAGCATCAGACACCTCTGCTGATTATTGATCTTTTTTTCTGATGTCTCAGAAATTCTGGTTGGGGCTGACTGCTGTGTGTATTGGAATAAACTGAGACTCTGACAAAAGAAGAGAAATCCCTCCTCAAAACCCTGCTTTCTTTTCAGATCAGTTTCTGTAGGGTTTCCAATAAAATGAACCAAGTAAAAACTTCTCAAGCTTTTGAGAGGCAGAGTTATTAGATACTATAGATATATCCTTCATTTATGTTATTTTTATAAAATTCTTGCTGTATAACATCATGATGCTTGACAAAGACCTGTAAAATAGGGGCCCTCCTGTGCTTTTATTTTCCTCCTTGAGTTTTTCCTCACTTGACCTCATCCTCTCTTTGGCCCAGCTCTTCAGTGACTTTTGGGCTCCAGGGTAGGCATTGTACAGAGGCTAAATCCTGCATCAGGTTATGAACTGGGAGTAGGAAGAGGGACAAGGGAGATGAAGACTCATACAAGCCTTCCTTCTATATCATAATTCTTTAGTGTCCCAATCTTCTTGTGTAATGAGAAATTATTCACCCTGTTTGGATAATATTAGGGGAGATGAGGTTGTTTCTAGCAGTCAGATTACCTCAGTTCTTTACCTTTTCCTGCTTTTGTTTTTCCTCAAACTTTAAGGAGAATGCCTGGCTTTCCAGGACAATGACAATGCTATGTAGAAAACGAAGCTAGAGCAAGAATGCTGCTGTTTATGAAGCTTTTTCAGAGCTTCCTAAGAAAGGGCAGCGTGCTATTTTGTCTAAGATCATGGAACAAGGTCTCCTGATTTGTTATTGCTCCAAAACATGACCATGACCCTAAAGAAGCTATTAGGATTTGGTAAAATTACATCTCAAATAATGTCAATGCCTGAGCCCCAGAAGCTCCTAACAAAATTTTAAGAAAAAAAAAAGAAAAGGAAACAAAATGTTAAACATTTTATTTGGAAGGAAATCAGAGGTCAGAAGAGGGCAAGGACTGAATACATTCACAGATTCTGTTATGCTGGCCTTAATGTAACTTCTGAAGCATATTTGAAATAATTGGGACTGCTGGAAACCTTCCAAAGTATTTCAAGGGGCCAACAGAAGAATTGGCTATGCTGTATCTAAACTTTAGTTACAGAGTCTTAATTCTTAGATGTATAAAAGTCTTCAAAAAAGAAAAAAAAAAAAGGAAAAGATTTTCTCTCAGAACTCTTCACTTGGTCTTATTAAAATAGCACTTCTCTGTAGAGATGAGTTAATCATGATTGCCAGACTAAAGATTCTGTTAAACATAAAAGCTGTCACAGCCCTTGTAGTGAACTGCAGCTTAAAGAGAAAAAAGACCGAGATGATGCTGTTAGAGAAAAGGTTGTTCAAATTGTACAGACACCCATCATAATTCCTGCTAATGATAAATAAACATCTGGCAGAATAAGAAAAAGATCTGCAAAAGGCAAAGAAGTCCCTGCCATGCTGCTCTCTCAGTCCAAATGTGCTCAAAGACAGAATGTGCCTTATCTAGAAGGATGCTGGAGATGTTAAAAACTAGAAAATATCCAGATTTATTGCAGTTAGCTGGGCTGGTATGATTACTCTGTGTTATCTTTGAACTGCGTGCTTCTACAGCAATGTCTTCTTCAAGATCAAATGCCACCAAAAAAGCATTGCTTCTGGGGTGAGATCAGTCTGCTGATTGTTCAGTTCTACAAAGTACAACAGCATGAAAACAGAAGTGACTTGACATCTAATTTACTCACACGAATAGCCACGCTTTAACTGACTGGCAGTTTCCCTTAGGCAACAGCAGCTGGCTTGCTGTAGACTACCTGGTTTGGTTCTCTGCATCCTTCTGAAATCAGTCCGACCTTACCTGGAGTTGTCTCTAGTGGGAAATTACTTGAGCTGTGGTAGATGATGTTTTACCTGTTATCTTTTAATGGGCAAATAGTAAATCATTGCTTTACTAGGACCTAGTAGCAGCTTCAAGAATTCATAGTAACCACGACACCTCTTCAGAAATCTTGTCTAAGCCAAGGAGTCTGAAGAGGCATTAGGTTGAGAACAGTCTTTGACTGACTGGTCTGGCTTTGTCAGATACTATGGAAAGTGTTATTGTGAAGAGGCATTGCTGTGAGACAAGTGGAACTCCATTTTATACTGTGCACTAGGTAAGAGATATTGGAACATATCAGAGGACTGATCAGTGAGAACAGTCATTTTTAGAGTGTTAGTATTTCGAGTTAATTTTATATTCAGGTTTGAGAAGTGCTGCACTTCTCGCAAAAGGAATTCTATAAGAGCAGTTTTAAAAATTACAAAAGAAAGGTGAAAAAGGCAAATTGCACTAATCCGAGTTTGAAGAGTCCTTCTTGTGATCTTTAGGTATTGAGTCCCAAAGGAAAGATCAGCTTGTGACTGAAATCTCTAACAGGGTTTTCTCAAGTTTCTACTCAAAGATGCAGAACAAACCCCTTGGGAAAGCAGAAAGAATGTGCCAAGCAAAGGAACTTGCCCCACATGGGCTGAAGTTTCTGGAGATGCTTTGGGTGCTAACACAGGGTGAGTGTGATGGTGAATTCAAATGAGGGTGACACAGGAGAGCTAAGGCAACTACCTCTGACAAGTGTGCTAAGCCTCCAGGAGCTGGCACAGATTACCCTGCTGTAAGAAGGTGCCACAGGAGCCTGTCTATCAAAAGTTCTGCTGGCAGTACTGAGCTGTCATGTAGTCTTTGTGAAGACATGAGGAAATAGTAGCTAAAATTTGTGGAAAATACCACTCACCATCATTTAGTAAACAGCAAGTGTGAAAAAATGGGATGAGTAGTGAGGATGGGTTATTATTGTATGGTTTTCCACCCTCACTCTGTTGCAGGATGTGGGTCACTTTTGTCAATCTCCTTTTGTCCAGTCCAGGAGAATGAGTGTTGGTGAGAGTGCTTTGACCCACACTTCTATTAGCATTGTCACACTCTATTTGTGCAGTGCCACTGTTGTACACCCTGCTTTGCCTTGAAGGGACAGGACAGTACTTTGGCAGAGGCAGGAGGTGCTTAACCAAGAGAAGAAGGATCACTGTGAAATCTTGACTTAACTTGTATGTCTGGAGGACAGAAGCTGAGAATTTTTCTCACCTCAAGGCAATTCACAAGTGCTAATTATTAAGGCAGGAATAAAACAATTAAAAGCAGGTTTCTGTAGTTAAGGAAAAAGTTTTCTTTGTGTTTCTATGGCCTTTCAAGACACATTGTGTTCCCCTCCCACTACTGGACCACCAAAGGCTTCAGACCCACTGTGATAATTAGAACTTCTCTGATTGTCTCTGCTAAATGTTACACTTCCATCATTTCAACAAAGGAAGACAGAAGAGTGTGGTAAAATGGGTGTTTGTGCATGTGTGTGTGGAGGGAGATTTAGATATTGCTGTCACATCCCCAGTGTGACACTTCAGAGATCCTGCACCTCTGCTGGATGCCTTCCACTCCTACAACTTGTTTTTTCAGAGGTGGTGACTCCCTCTGGGTTTGATTTTGGTGGAACTGTGGTTGCTCAGCACTTTTGCAAAGTCTGTGCTCAGCACCTTGCCACATCAGGCTTCTCCCAGCACATTTTCCATCTTCCATCGGGATAAAATAAAACTGCCAACAGCCTTTTTGGTGGTTTTATCAGTCCCACATCACACAATGAAAAGTACTTATTCCTTAGTAGCTCACGACGGGTGATGAATACTAGTTTTGATAAAAAGTTCAGGAATATCATGTATCTCCTTCCTTTTCCCATCATTCAGATGCTCTGTACAGTAATTCTCCTCCTTCTTGTATCTCTCAAATGCCTTCTGTCCCTTGATGCTGAGTGCTCTTTAGAGTATTATGTCAGTGATCCCCTTACACTGCATATCTGTTCCTCGTCCTGCCTCTCAAATACTTCTTATAATACCACATCTCCCTTCTCTGTAATCTCTCTGAGATACTTATAACATCTCCCTTCCTTGTCGTACCTTTCAGATGCTCCACGTATTATAACCTGAACATTTCTGTGCTCACCTAGCCAGAAAGATTGCCAATGCTCTGAATGACAAAAATGATCTAAAGAAAGAAGATGTAGCAAAAAAAGTAAAGGTTACATCTTACTGCACTCAAGAAGGATCAGTGTGGCTTTTCAGGTCTGCCAGCCAAGCAAAGACTACAGCTACAGCATCATTTGTAGTTCCAATTTGCCTGGCAAATATCATGAAATTTCACAGCTCTGGCCATTGTGTTAGGAGAAACCTGCACTGGCAGCATACAAGAAAAGCTAGACATTGATATAATTCACTGAAAGGATTTTCCTGTCTATCAGACAGAGAATTAAGTCTCCACTAGAAACTAAGTTGTATATCTTCATTCAAACTATGGAAATAGTTCTCCACAGCTTAATTTGGCAAAACATGCTCAGAAAGATAAATTCTCAGTCAGTGGGGACTAAGTTTAAAGCAGCCCCCCAGTTTGAAGTAAGGGCTTCTGGAAGTTATTAGACTAAAACTGTTACTTGAATTGCAGTGCAAGGATTCCATGTTATTCCCAGTATTTTGGTGTGTTTTCAGACATTCCCATCAGATATTGTTAAAGCTGAGTGAGGTGAAATCCCAGTGCACCAGCTAAACAGGGAGGAATGGGAGTTGTAGGGTTGTGCTGATTTCTTTTAGTCAAAAAGCAGAAAGGGAGCTATTTTCATTGTGGATTCTCTTGCAGAGAAAAGTTACTAGTTCTACTTGTAGTCTCTTCAGTTACCCAGGTACTGAAGGTCATGGGTAGGATGTAAATATAGGACTACTCATGACAGTGGCTCTATAGTGTATGGTACTAGGTGACATTTCTGCCCCCTGTGATCATGACAAGTGATTGCCCCGCTTCAAACCTATTCCTCTGGGGTTCCTCAGGCACCTTCTTTGCAGCTTACTTGGCTACATTGAGAAGTAGAGGCAAACTAAATCACAAAAAAGTAATAATATAACTCCCTTGTCTTCATATGTCTTTGTTTCCAAACTTCAGCTGAACCAATTAGCCCTTAGAATGATTGCCAGAGATGAAAGTCTTATGTCCTTTAGGTATTTTGTTGTTCCTTCTGCTAAGCAATATGATACCTTCATCACTTTCTTTAAGTCTGATGCATTCAGTTCTGACTTTCCCTCATGTGTCATGTTTTTCTTTTCTTTTTGGCCAGCAGAGGTACATTTTCATCTTACTTTACTCTTTCATGGCACTGAGAGCCATCCCTGTCTGTGCTCTTGCTTCCATTGAGGTGTTTTGCTGCATCTGCTTTGAAGTGATGATGCAGGAGTTGTCTAATCAGAACTTGATTATCCTTTGGTGTGGAGGTGGGACCCTTTGGATGGGCTCTAATCTCATTAGCACTCTCCTTGTCTCCATCCCACTGATGGCATCTGCAGTCCCGCCAGTGTGATTAACATCCAGGTCTGCCTTTTGTCATTTTTACTCCTGATTTATGTCTGTATGGGATGAAAACATGGCTATCTGACTTTCTCCATCTTGGGAATTTTATCATTCTAGATAGGATTGGGGTTGTTTCTGCTTCTCTTTAATGCATGATCCAGCTGTTGTTTTCTCCATTCGTTCATATTATCTGGCCAATGGAAATGGCATTTTTCCTCTAAAACGGAGGATTTTATTACTGTCACACAAATCTAAGCTTGCTTGTTGCACATCTTCCCTTTGAAGATTGAAGTTATAAATCAGTTAAGAAAGTAGCATGGTATTGGTGGGTTTGCTTCATTTCTGTAAATATTTTTGTCTGTGCCCTCTATATTGAGCTGCACTAAGAGACGACTTGGAAACTACTGATTTTATGAGTGACAGATAATCTAGTGTGGTGAATGCACTGTGATTTAGTTCCACAGCAGACTTGTTACCAAGACTTTGCAAATTCCTTTCCTGAAGAATTTGACATTCACTGTTATTAAGTCAAAAAAGCGGCGCTCGCTCCAGATTGCAGAGCTGACATCACACTTATGAATATTTCTCTGTTGAATCTTTATTCTTTGTTATCCTGGAAGTTGTGTTTTTAAGTAGACCTCCTTCTTTTTTTAATTCCAATTTTAATTTCACTGGGGTTTTGTGGAAACTTGGCTTTGCGGGGGTATCTTAGCCCAGCATGCGCTGTGGATCAAGTCTTTGCAATAAAGGAATATGTTTGAAATGAATGGTAATTTTCAGTGGATGTCAATCTTACTGTGAACTACAAGAAGAATAGCTGGCTTTCTTTATTCCAGAAAGTTGTTATCTGAAAAATAGAAAGTTAATTTGTTTGTAGAGCATGCCTAGGATTCTTTTGTGATGGTACTTGTGATGCATGTACACTGAGAGACAGGGAGGCAGAGATGTTGAGGAGATGCAGAGAGATTGTTCACTCAACCTCCATGCCCATGACAGAAAAAACAGGAAGAAAAAGCATCAATTAGTCAGGGAACACTTGGAAAGAAGGTTTAGAGCACAGAATAGAATGAGAGAAGTGTGTGGAAGCATGGTGTTGAGCAGATGTCTTCAAGCTCCTTTAGATATTACAAAGATTAGAAGATTTTACTTTTGTGATTTCTTAGCATCACCACGTTGCAAAAACATTCAATTTCTGCCCTGCTGACCAAAAAAATCATCCCCTCCTTCTCCAGCTAGAAATGTTCCTGCCTTCTGGGAGCAGTATATTTCTGAAAATAAATTTTGGGTAGAAAGCAATAAGGTATTCACTTCCAGTCCACTCACTTGGTGAAAACTGAAACAGATTTGGTCTCTGTTATCAGCTGACAAACATAATTGCAGCTTACAAATCAAGCATGGACACTTCAGAATTTGGCAGTTCTTCTGGTTCAAGATGTTTCTTGAAACTGCCAATATGATAGCACAAGGAAAGTTATATATAAGTTATTTGGTTTGTTCTTAAATAAAAATAACAGCCTTCTATAATTGTTTCTCCTTGGAAAGAAACAGCATCTAAATGTGGAAGTGAAGCTGGAATAGTGAAGCTGGCTGCCCACTTTGTTCTCTCCAGCTGAAGCTGGAAGAATAGGGTAAAGATGGCGTGTACCTGGCTGTGGCCAGTTGCCATGGCCACTGTGGAAGTGAGAGTACCTAAGGATTAACTCTGGGAAGCAAGAAAAAAGCAAAAGGGAAGGGAGATTTTGGCACAGGGAAGAGCAGAGGAACAGAGCTGTTACTGGTGTTTGTGTTATGTCAGAAATTAGCTCGTGCTGAGGCTAGAGCCTTTCTTGACCTGCTCTTTAGTGCTCCACAGAAAGGTAGAATAATCTTGTGCTGCAGCATTTATAATCTGAATAGGTAGTGAATAGGGGGAAATTATCGACTGCTCTCCAGTTTTTCAGACAGGTAAGCAGAAGCAAATTGAATTTAAGTAACTCATCTGGAGTTACATGGGGATTCTGTAGCACAGCTGGGAATAAACCCAAATAATTTTTCCTTCACGGAGCTGGCAGTGTTACCCATCTCATTTTATAGTCAGGTCGTTGAACCCAGCCCAATGCCTTTGCTGGCACTCAGAAATCTGTCTTAAATGCATCCCAGATCTGTCTCTCTTTCCTGATGCAGAAACGTTTCCAGAAATCTCTCACAGTTTCTCTCAAATGCAAGTGATTTTTCTTTCTTTGCTTTTTGCAGGAATTATGTAGCTCAGTTGTTTTCAGCTCTGGCAGTGTTTTGAACTGCTTGCTTTTCTCCAGTGAAGGTGAAAGAAACCCTTCAGCATTGCTAAGAGTGAATTACTGAAGGGGATAATGTTTTTCCTCCACTCTCTCCCACCAGTTCTTCTAGAGATGGTTCTGTCATCTAACAGCTGCATAAAATGGCTAGAGAATGACAAGCATTTTAGAGCCAGCTACAAACTGGAGGTTAAGAACAGCTATTATTAAACAAAAGAGGTCATAAGCCAAAGGGCACGAGAGATATGAATGTTTTCATCTCAGCTTTTTAGCTCCTGGTCTCTACTGAGCTTTTAACAGCACTAAAAGCAGCACAGAGACTACTGCTCAGATTCTTCCTGTATTACCATATCCATGTCTGTCACAGAGAAAAACACTTTCTTCGTTACCTGTGAGTTACCAGACATGTACATTAAGTACATGCAAAAAAAAACCAAGGAAAACAATCCCACTTACACTCTCTGTTAGAAAAGACAATGCAGATTGAAGAGTTAAAGGAGGAATGGAGCAGGAGAAGCTGAGCAGCCCCTGAAAAGATTTCTATCAGTTTCTGAAAAATGCTTTTAATTGCAATCAAGGTGTCTGCAAAAGATAAATCTTGTGACCCAGCTCAGCCTTTCCCAGTTTGGTACTTTCCACAAGAATAATGAAGCAGTAGGTAAACTGGCAAAGGACAGCAGAGGCCAGAAACATGCAGTTCTTCCTTTTATTGCTGACTGCCAAGGGAGTTGTGGTGGGTTGTTGCAATCTCATCTGCTGCAGGACTTCAGAACAAAGCTGAGTCTGTCCCAGATTCAGGCAGCTGATGTATTTCCCTGCATGTCATGGAAGGTGAGGTCCACACGACCTCATCCTGCCTAAGAGTAGGAATGCTAAAGGATGTGGTGAAAAGCAGGCATCTTAACTCAGCAATGAAAGAATGGGCTTCTGGACCAGATCTGGTGAATCTACACAGTGCTTTGTATTTTTAGCCTCTCTATATGTGGGAGCTATCAGCTCAGTTCAGTGAAGAAGCCCACTAAAGCTTTATGTGGTCAGCAGATGTACTAGTTGTTCAGCACTGAGTGCCATTGCTTCTATGTGTACTGGATCTTAGGTTCTTCCTCTTATGAGTTAATTCAGTTTGAATTCAACAAAAGAGGTCATAAGTCAAAGGGTTTGATTCAATTTGAAAACCAAAAGGATGCCTTTACAATTAGAACCCCTCTGAATTCAATATGGAATCTGAAATTCTTGCTAGNCAGATGTACTAGTTGTTCAGCACTAAGAGAGTGCCATTGCTTCTACCTGTACTGGATCTTAGGTGCTTCCACTTATGAATTGATTCAGTTTGAATACCAGAAGGATGCCTTTACAATTAGAATCCCTCTGAAATCAATATGGGGTCTGAAATTCTTGCTAGTTTTTATTATTTTCTGCACTGTCACAGCAAGCTGAAGGTGGCCAATGTTATCACTGATAGCTCTCAGGGGAGTCCAGGCTCCCACTTGACCTTTTTTTGTTCTGTGGAGTCTGTTGTGCTGCCTTCTGTGGACATGAAATCCTCAGCATTCACTGTCTGTGTGATGAGCTCTGCAGCTGTAATTAGGAATCTTGTCCCGTGTCTTTAAGAAACTTAAGTGCAGAAGTAATCAGTATTTATATGAGGCATAAATTAACAATGTGCCACTTAGAGGAATAGATTTATGGGTGCTGCCTGTTTAAATAGAATGTAAATGTAGTCAGTAATCCACATACTGAGAACCTGCAAACAAGTGTCTTAAACACTTTCCCATTTTTTCAGCTCATGTAAATTGGCTATACTTTACTGTATGCTATAGCTCCACTGAATTTGAGACACTTCAGTCAATGGAACTAATCCAGTTCACTTCAGCCCAGGATATAATCCACAATTAAGACTGGGTTTACACTAAAGGCTTTTACAAAGCAAAGTTCTTGTATGGAGCTTGACGTGATCAAAATTTTCCCTTGTCTGCTTCTTGGTTCCTTAATCCCCAATTAATCTTTAGATCTAAACACACATGTGACTTTTTCAGAGAACTTTTAAAGAACACTCTGAGTCACTCCAATCAGTTCTGAAGCACAAAATACCCCTTGGTTGACATTCTGAGATCATGAGCTGTGGTTATGTGTATTTCACTGTTCACATGGTAACAGAATCAAAAGAAAATCATAATGAAACACAATGGTTGGATTCAGAAATAGGTTACAAAAACATTCTTTTGAGCAATCTTAACAATGGGGAAGAGATGGTTTCACATTGGGCCAAATTCATCCTTGTTGAAGGGCAAATTAACTCACTGAGGTAGCACCTTGGAATAACTCATTAATTAAGTAAAATTATTTCAGTTAGAATAGTGCCACCCCCACCATCCCTCCAAAGTAATTTGACTGAGGAAAATCAGGAGTTGGTACTTTTGTTAACTCTTTGTAAGAATTCGTTTTTTCAATCATTAAATATTTAATGCAAATTTGCATTAGAAATTTATGTTGAAGCTGGATTTATCAGAAAAGATGAGCCTCTGATGGTTTAAAACAGAAACACCTTCTGCATAAGCATGAGAAGAAAGGGATGAAAAAGACTTAATTCTTTAATTCTGTAGCTCTAAGCTGTCCTTTGTCTTAAAAGGTAAGAAAAGAATTACCATGGAAACCTGCTCACTCACTTCTTTTCATAGAAAAAGAGTTTGACTTAATTACTATGAACTTATACTATCTTATCTTAAAAATAGTATTCCAGGTCCTTTTTTTCCAGGCAGAGTATTTGTATGTGTCAGAAAGAACTGAGGAAAAAAGCTATCGAAAGGGAAATAAGCATTTGTCTGTGTTTAAATCAGAGCTTTGGCTCTGTAGAAAACATTTTTATTGCTGTTGTGAAATTCACACCTCTCAGGAGGAAACCTTCTTATAGAATCTGCTGCTTTCTTTCGGCTCCTATACGTGTGTATAAGCAACTGTAGCAAATCTCTTTTAACTGGCAACAATAAAGAACAGTAATTGCACACTTCCATTTAAAATTACAACAATGTTCCTTCCTTTTCTAGAGGGAAACCTCTTCTGTGGGCCACTTTCCAGACCTAAATGCCTGATTCTCAGAAGAGAAAAGCCTTGTCTTGTTCAGATTTGCAGAGAGCACTGCAGTCTAAAGGCAAGATTCAACAAATAGCTTTGAGTTCTTGCTCTTCCTTGTGTTTGCTCCATTTGTCCTGTCAGCTCAGGTGCTAATGAAATATTAGAAGGCTGTGATGTTGTTAATTTATACCTGCAGTTCTTGGTTCCAGCTTTGAGCTGGGTTTATTCCTGGAGCTGCGTGCTGTGGTTTGGGCCAGGTTGGCCAATGGCCAATGACAGATGCTTTCCCCTTCTCAGCTTTGCTCATGGACAGGAGGAGAAGACGTGAAGAGATTTATGAGTTTAGAAGAATCTAAACTTACTTTATGAAATATCTGGGGGGAAGGATAAGATCCTACAGCTTTAGAAGGTGTAAATTTCTTCATGGATTTCTACTAAAATAACTTACCTTAGCCAGAAAGACCTGCACCTGAATGAAGCTCTCCTGTATCTGGCAGTTTTACCCAGCTCAGGAGCTTTTGAAAGCAAAATTGGCTCTTTTACTGGAACTTTGACAGTCAGACCCACAGTAAGTGTATCTTACATTTCACATCTAAAACAGTAGCTTCTAGTAAGTGTATCTTACATTTCACATCTAAAACAGTAGCTTCTCTTGCATCTCAAAGTACAGTGCAGGCTTTTGGTAGTGGAGCCTGAAAAATTTTATTCCAACTAGGTGGCCCCAGTAAGGATGGATCCTGCTTTACTTGGTGATTATAGAAGAGACTATATCTCTGAGATAATCCTTGGAATTCACATCACTTCTGTGAGGCCAGATCTCCTGTGATTAGACTGCCAAAAATTGTATCTGTGAGAATTACAAAGACAAAAAATGTTCAAAACATTAGAATGGGAATGTACCATCTGAGCAGTGTGTTCCCCTCTGTCATCTTTATTTTCCAGGAAAGTTCATCTAGTCCACTTTTACATCCACCAAAGCTGTGAAAACTTCAACTTTCAACAATTTAATTCATCTGGTTTTAATAATGCTTACAACATACAAAGATCTGCTTCAACTTTACTGGGGGGAAGAAAAAAAAAACCTGTATTTTCTGGTATCTGCTAAGCTGTGTGTCAGGAGTTTGTGTAATAAGTAGCAGGGATTAGGTTAATAGCATTACTGCTGGAAGTGGTGCTTCTGCCTTTGTGAGAGACCTGTTTACAATTTACAAGGTTGGAGTGATTAGTAGTGCAGATGCAGACTCTGCTGGTGACAAAAGCTTATGATGTCTGGGAAGCATAGTGGGTTCATTTTCTGGAAGAAAAATATGCAGTGTGTTACAGTGAAGTGTTGCTGGGTATGGAGAATCTGGGGCTAGTTAAGGATCCATTCACAGAAGTGAAATAATGGTTGATAACAGCCTGTAAGGATTCCCCTGCTGTTACTGGGATGTCACATGGCCAGAAGCTTTCCAGGACTTCATGAAATGAGCTGGTTCTGAAAGCTCTTAAGTGGCAAACCCCTATAATTCACACGAGACAATAAATTGGATCTTCTGGAAGCCTGGTCCCATGGAAAATGTTCTTTGTTATGAAGCATAGCTGAGACTCTACAAGTTACTATAAAGTCTGGTTGGATTTTATTCTGGAGAGTATCTGTGGTCATTACTTACTTGAGACAGCCTTAAAAAGAACATAGTGATACCATAGAACAGCATGAAACTTGTGCAGATAATTCTTGTTTTCCATTTTACCTATGCAGGTAGACACTTCTAGTTGCCCTTCTAGACTCTTCACATCTCAGCTAGGCTTCCAGCCATGAGAGACTTTCATATAATGTCTTGATCAGATGTGATTTTTGCATTAGAATTTAGAAATTAGAAATTAGCAAAGTGTCAGCTAAATAGATGCTAACCATCATTTACTGTTGCCAATTCAAACTTTATGATCTTAAACTTTGAATCCAAGTAAAGAAGTTTTTTCACATCCTTGGAGTCTTGATAATATGAAGAGTAAATTCTGACAACTTTTTTATTAATCTTTCTCCTCTAAATGGCTGGCATTGATGTCCATGGCATTGCTAACCATGATTTACTCTCTCAGAGGCCAGCTAATGCTGTCCTTCTATTCAAGGGTTTTGTCAGCTTTCTGGTAATTTCAGATTGGTTTCTTTGCTCAGAAGTGCTTTCCAAAGATGGACATTTTCCCTTGGATTCCTATAAAATGGAACATTACTGATTCACACTGACTGTTCTTCAAAGCATGGGAAGGAATGATTAAACTCTTACCACAATGGTGAAAAACCCTATGTATCATTTAATTCTCTCTGCTGCATTTTTCTTAAAGATATCTTAGTAGCTACAGCTTCCTTTAGATAAACAGGCACCGTGTTGGAAAATTTCACACTCAAAGTGAAGCCTCTGAGATTTGCATTTGTCAAATTTAACAATGAGGTGGGAAAACAGCACTCTCTGCACAGAACAAACTTGAGGCTTAATTACTTGTAAACTAAGAAGATACCAAATTCTTTTGGTCATGTGTTAAGTTGTGCTTTGGTTTTGCATATTGCAGCCCTCAAAAAAGGTCTGTAAAGGTCTGTAGTAAACAAATGTTTACTACATTTGTTGGGGGAGGGATAATATAATTTGAAAAAAATGGGTAGAATATGATGTGACTGATAAAATACCAGGATGCCTGTACCTTCTTCAGACATGAAGTCAGCCTGACTCTTCCCAGACTTCTGGACCTACCAAATGTTGCCCAGTTACAAGGACAGTTGTGATCATGGTGCTTACTTCAACCAATCTGTCCAGCAAACTAAACATTTGCAAAATAAATAGGCTCCTTCTGAAGACCTTTAATCCAAAGAGCATCCTAAATTTATCCTCCAAGACAGTAAAAGATTGCGTGAGTTGGAAATTCAGTGCAGCTCTCCAGGAGGGTTCCTGACACTGCTGCTGGGATACTTCCATGCCAAATGGCAGCTGTGATTAAAAGCATGACAGTCAGTGACCCTGAGATTGCTCTGATAGCATGGGACCTTAAAAATGCTTCAGTGAACCTCAGAGGAAATTCAGATCACAACTGAGACACTCCTTCAAATTTGCCTAAAGGAACAGAGTTGTTTGGGTTTGTTTAGTTGTTTTTGCCTTCTTTTTTTTTATTCCTTTCAGAATACATTTTTCTTGGAGAAAAAAAAAAAAAAAGAGGCAAAGACTGTATTGTCCCAGGGAAAGGTGGTTATGGCACAAAGAAAGGGTAATGGGGAGTGGAGGGGATTTACAAGTGTTTTTTGTTTGCTTGTGTTTTAAGTGCTGTGTTGCTGATGCTTCTTGTGCCATATGGTGCAACAGCTGATGGTTAAATGCTGATGCTGAAACATGATGCTGACACAGCAGATGCTAAAACGTGATTGTGGCAAAGATGATAGCAAAACACTGAAGGTGAAACACCAGTGCAGAAAATGTTGATGATAAAATAGAAACCTCTCATGTTCCTCTGTTAGAAATTATGTTTCTGGAGCTGGCAATGACTGTAGCAGCCCAGATGATGTTTGGAAGGCCAGGCTGGAGAGTTGCCAAATTCAAGGGAAGCTAGAAGAGCTCCTAGGTCTTTGTTGGTAGGAGATATTGAGCAAAGTTTCTTGCTTTAAAGGGAAGGACATAAACCCTTTAGGAAGAAATAAACCAGTTGTGAAACTTTCTACCTCTCCCAGTCCATCCAGCAGCAGCTCCCATCAGTTCCACGTTGGACTTTCAGACATGAGAGGCTGGATGCAAACCAGCAGGTTTCCAGCTGGTCACAGTGGAATAATGAGGTCATCCAATACACACAGCCTGTTTGCTGCCTTGTTCTCTTTAACATTTATGTATTTTTTATGGTTCTAAACATTTAGAACAAGAGTTTTAAACATTTACTTGCAACAAAATGTGGTCCAGGATTTTTTTAACAGGAAAAGTCATCCAGGGGTGTGTTTGCCTGAATTTCTGAAAGATGGCTCTGACCCTGTTGGCTGTGATCTTGAGAGGCTTTAGGATGACATTTTGTTTATCAGGTACCCAAGTTGTTCTAGCAAACTGAGGTAATTTAAAAAACTGTAAAAGGGCCAAATAACTTAAGCGGCAGCAATGTAAAAGTCACAATAAGATGCATTTTCAGATATTAAATATTATCTGGTCCAGTGGTTTGTGCCCCTCAGAAAATCACAGGTAAATTAAGCAACTCTCTGGTATCAGGAAAATTTCCACTGTTTCCTGCAGACCACATTATGTTCTGCCCCGTAGCTTGCTGTTTGAATGTAGATTGAATTTTAGAATATAAAATTCACATTATAAAAATATTTTGTGGTTGTTTCAGTGACCATTTACTTGTCAAAGGAGATGGAGAAAATTTAACCACTAGCATGTGATCATTTGGGAGGAGGGAATGTGCCATCAGCATCTCTCCAAAATGTTGTGAAGTTTGATTAGAAGCCTTCAAGTTGTGCCTTTCCTTTGAGGGTCCTGGCATGTGTTTTACTTGTTTGTTTGCAGCTTACTGTGTCCTCTAAAAGCATCTAGTTAGGCAGCAGGGAGGGGGACTTGTTTCTCTCTGTGGTACCATCTGCTGTGGTTTGGGTAGATGAGCTCTGTGAACAGAGGCAGACCTGAGGGATGTACCCAAAGTACAGAGAGATGAGAGATTTTAGTTCCAACTGGTGAGAAGAGAGGAGGTAAAACTCAGACATGTTGCAAAGCATGAGAATCACTCACCTATTAACTGATTCGCAGTGTGCTTTTAAACACCTAAAGGCATTGAGCTTTCTGTAAGGTTCCTCTAGGACACTTGCATGAACCCTCTGAAGACTTGGTCTCTCAGATGCCCTGTGGCTTCTCAAAAGCCATAGCATGTCACTGCAGAGCTACACGTGTCCCTCCCAGTAGCTTTCTCTCACCAGTAAGTAGCTTGTTTGCAGCAAAAGAAGCCGACAAATACTGGAATACTCGATGTGAGAAGAGAAACACAGGAGGGAAGGCAGAGGGAGATCTACTTTCAAACTCTTTGATTCTGTTTCGTGTTTAAGAGCAGGATATTCCAGTTCACTTTTAGAGATTCAAAATCCTTCTGAGGTCTTTGTTTTAAGGACAAAGACTCAGCAGTTCTGCCCCAGGCTCTGCCAAACCTCCTTTGATCTGGAGAAGGGTGTTTCCAGAGGAAGCATCAAGTTCTCTCACCGGAGAAGTGAGTAGGTTGACTGCCCTTAGGGTAACTGTGAGTAATTTAAGGGGTAGAACACCAACAAGGAGTAATAGGGGTGCATATTTTACAGATTCTTACTTTCTGTAGTAGTGAGCCCTATACAATAATGTTGATATTAGTAGGGGACTGATAGTAGCTTTATCTAGACCTCGATCTGAACTCTAGAAAGATACCACCATAACTTTATTCCAGATATAAACTTCCATGGTTGCACAGTAAAAGTGTGAGTTATTAATTAGTTGTTTTACAGTGAATTTAATTCTGGTGGGCATTCATTTTCATCTCATGCCTTTCCTGATTCCATGCTTGCAGTCTTTGTCCCAGACTAAAATTTCATTTGGAGTTCTGCTGGGAGGTGTGGTAGTGGCTGTTGTTTTGTTTTGTCTAAGTGACAAAAGCTTTGGAAAAAAGATCCCCATGGAATATGAGATAGAGTCTACACATATAAATCCAGGAAATCAGCTCCAGATTCAGGCAGGTGTGGATAACTAGACAGAAGTCTCTAGCACAGAGCCTGAGGGAAGGAACATCACTGCTGTCCCTGGGAAAGTTCATTCCAGTGTGAAAGCTTCTGCCTGGATGCATTCCAAAAATGTTTTTGAAGAGTAATTTGCACCCCAGTGACTTGGGAAGAGGTTCAGTGTTCGGTACCTAATAAAGATAGCTGGCATTGGAGGGGATGTTATTTTAATTATAACAACATGGTGATGGCATTTTCAGGAAGGGATCCCACAGAGTTCTGACTGCAGACGTTTCTGTACTCACAGCATTTAAATAGCTGCCAAAGGGTTTTCATTAATAGGTTATTTGGATACAGTATATACAGGCTTATGCTGTGCTATCGCTGCTTCACAGCCCTTCTTTCACTTCCTTGACTTTCCTGGAAAGATGAGCCAAATAGATTTGGCCAGAGCCAGTGTCTCAGATTAGAAAGCAAGAAGGCAAGCAGTGAGAGGCAGCTGGCATTGCAGCTCAGGGTGAGAACCTCAGCCCTCCAGATCCCCAGCCCCTCTAATCCCACTCCATATGCAGAGCATTTCCTGGGCAGCTTTTGGTGTCTGCACACCCGTGTTGGCTGATACAGTAAAAGCCCTTCTAAAGTTTGTAACCTGACTATACCAAAGGACTGGGAAACTCCAGTCTTCATGAGAGGGCTCTCTAACTGCCCTTTGTTTTTGGAAATCATACCAGTTTGTGCTTTGTTGCCATTTATTGTGTTGGTCTAACTAATTGCCCGTGACCTTGCTGCCACTTTGAACAGCTGAGGATCTTGCTCAAGGGCAGCAGGTGAGAGGCAACATTCTTCTGANACCCTCCTAAAGTTTGTAACCTGACTATACCAAAGGACTGGGAAACTCCAGTCTTCATGAGAGGGCTCTCTAACTGCCCTTTGTTTTTGGAAATCATACCAGTTTGTGCTTTGTTGCCATTTATTGTGTTGGTCTAACTAATTGCCCGTGACCTTGCTGCCACTTTGAACAGCTGAGGATCTTGCTCAAGGGCAGCAGGTGAGAGGCAGCATTCTTCTGAACCAAGTGCTGCATGGCCAGATCTCATCTTCCATGTGTAGTAATAGGATAGGAATCCTGGAATCAAACCAGTACAAAGTGAGAATGATGGCCCAGCTACTGGTGCTTGCAAAGGCACTTCTTTGGAAAACCTGCATCTCTTCTTGTATGGCCTCAGCACTCTTTTGGGAAGGGAAGAACCAGGGTTTGTCTGACCTGAGGTTTGTCAGAGCCTGCAGCTCTTCTCAGCTCCCTACAGCTACGTATTCACATTGCTTAGAGGGTTTTGCAAAAAGTATTACCATCCCAATAAGATTGTAGTGCTTTTCTATATATTAGAGTCTCTAACCAACAAATCTTTATGTGAGAGAAACCCGAAAATAACTCTGTGTAAATCATCATCAATGCTTTTATTATTCATTAAAATAACATTAATCATAAACCTCTTTGGTATTCATGTGGATGTAATATGTAGTTCCAAAGGAATTATGGATTAAAGGGGACTTAAGCTCAGAACACTCAGTTCTCTATGAACATGCTGCGTTCATTATGTTAGATTTAGTGTGAACTATTTTCTTCAGTATTATTAGAAGGGAGTAATGGTTGAGTTTCGCATTTATTTGAAAGTGATTAAAGTAAAATTTTCACCTTGAATAAAACAGCGGCAACACATTAACAATTTTTATCATGCCCACAAAAGAAATCTCTTCTCAAAAGATTGGAAATAATCCTCTGAAATCTACCTGCAGCTGATTACATTCACCCCTGTGAAATGCACATTTCCACCTCTACAGTTTTCATTTTTTTTTAAAAAAAAACTTTACACTATTGAAGTTGTTAATATCTCTGCTACTCACAGACACCTAGGGGTAATGTTAGGATCAATGCACATTCACTCCTCTGTTCCTGACTTCTGAAGGCCCTACATTAATATTCTAGGACTCATTACTGATGTAAGAACTAACTGGTTTATTGAACATTGCGTGTCTGGCCTCGTGTCTGCATAGTACTAATTAAAAATCACAAACTTGTTTACCAGCAGAAAGCTTTGTAAAATGTGGTGTGGATCTTTAAGAGGATTTGATCCTGTTTATGTGTGTATAAACGTAGTGCATTTGAGAGTTTAGAGATACTATTTGCAGAGAAAATTCCTGTATGAGTACAGGAATTCTGCCTGGCCCACTGTTTCACACCACAGTGCTAGACAAATTACCTCTAGGCATCAGAGGTTGGATGATGAGAAATGATCTTATCCCAGCAATTGTGAAGGTACAGTGGATCTAACTCCCACCCCCAAACCTCCTGTGCCATTGATAGTATTTCCTTTCTAAAAAAAGTCACCTTATCTGAAGGGCTGAAAGTCCCACAAATGCCTGGAGGTCACCTCAAGTTACATCACTGAACTTTTCCTGTTTGGATGGAGATTTACATTAAGACTCTTAGGAGATAACATATAGGGCCATGTTTTATCAGGCAGTGGATTTCTTTTCATTTAGTATTAGCAAAGTGTTTGTAATCCTAATTAAGAAATAAGTTAATCCTAATGTAAACTGGCATAAATCCTGTGAGAAGGGGTGTTTGTGTTTATGAAGTGCTGGAATGTATTTGCCTTTGGTTTCTGAGCTGTCCTTGTTCCTGTGCAGCCTAATCTAAGGTCAGAAGAGTCATACAACAGTTTGGATTGAAAGGGACTTTTGAAGATCCCAACACACCCTGCCACAGATAGGGGCATCTTTCACTAGGTGACATTGCTCAAAGACCTTGAGCACAAGGTGTCCTGTACTTCTCTCCATGCTGCTTGGCTCCTTGCTTGTCCTCATCATCCACAGCACAATTGTTTGTACCTTCAACTTATAAAGTGGTTGAGTTTATCGGACTTTTATGAATTCTGAAGTGACAAAACTTCCAGCCACTATTTCTACCGTCAGACATTTAAATTCCCTACCCCAGCTGTATGGTGCAACTATGCTTCATGCAGTTAAAATTCAGTTTTGGGATTTTTTTTTTAATTTAAGAAAAAAAAACTTTGAGAAACATGTTATTCAGAAATGGGAAGAAACTTCAAAAAGGCAGAATTAACTCCAACTGAAGATCTAAAAAATCCCTTCACCCTGTCTCTAAGCCATGGGTTGGGTTGACAGGATCTCCTTTCAGCCTGGATTTCTCCATGATTAGTACTTTCCACACTGCCATACTGATGGCTACTCTGTGCAGCTCCTAAAATGTCTGTAGCCCAGTTCCTTTGGCTGCAGTCCCACAGAGGGATTCTCCTGAGGACAGTAATTGTTGCTGCTTAAGAGCTTACCTACCCTTATCACTGTGTATGAGTGACTTCTTCTAATTCCATCAGAAATGGGGGGTGTGATCTTTTTCCATCCTCTGCCCTCCTTCACACAGGCACTTGGAAGAGAATTATATGTTCTCTGGGGGAGATGTTGAGTTTGTTCTTTAATGCATAATTCTTCTAAGGACAAATCTGGGTCTCAAGTCCTGATCTCCTCTGAGTGTCCTTAGGTAAACTGAAATGGCTTGAGAGGAGCAATGTGATGGAGTTTTTTATGTGACTTTTTGAAGGTAGGGGTGAGAAGAAAGCTGCCTTCAGGAATAGCCTGGGGCAAGGGATGGAGCCAGATCAGCCAAAGGCAGAAAACTGATGGGAGAAAGGGGGAAAGAAAATCCCTTTCCCTGCCACTCCATAGCACACTGAAGCCTGAATTCTGTAAATATGCTTTTATGTAGAATAAAGATGGCTGTGTAAGGAAAGCTGTAACACTAAATACCTTCAAACAGTGCCGCCTTTAGTCTGTAGGGAACCTTTATCTGCAGCAGTCAGAGCTCTCCTACTAGAAATCAACCCCTTTATCTTTTTTTGTGTGGAGCATGAGGGGAGAGAGGAGTTTCTGCAGGCTCGTGTGACAAGTATCATTGTGCTTCTGAACCTCTCTCAGTTATTAATAATGAATTAGTCTCCATGACACAAATATATGAGGAATGGTGGTTAGTGGTGTCACTTTTGGTTTGAAAAAGGGGAAGTGGTGAGAGATGGAGAGAGCTGATCAGGATCCTACTGCACCAGAGATTGCTGACCATAGGTTTCTTGAGTGCTGTGCCAGTACCCCAGCCAGCTAAAAACCTGCACATTTCTTTTATTACAGGCTTGCCCTCAAGTGTTCTTTGTTTTGTCCTATTTCTTTACTCTTTTCTTTCCCTCCTGTCAGCCTAGTAAAGATCCATGTAAGCACAACTTCTACCAAAAAAATTGAAAGGCCTCAGGACAGACTGTATTTGCAACATATGATGCCATTTTGCAAGACAAAAGTCATATTGTTGTTACTGAAAATAGTAAGAAAAATCATCGTGCCATGTGTTGCAGCAGTCCCTGTTGTTCAAGCACATCCATGCCTCTGCTTTTCTCGTGACTGTTAACTCTTCTTTTGTTCATGGTGCTTCCTTTTCACCTTTGGATCACATGCTGGTCAAAAGCTACTTGCCATTTTGTGCATCAGTGAAAGAAAACAAATATAAAGCCATGAGATTTTTCACTGCAGGATTGCCTGTGGTGTGGGAGGCTGCCAAAGGGAGCATTCTACATGCTCAATGATTGGTGTTGCTCCTGCTTGTGTAAGCTATCTGGTCAGCTATAGGCTAATGCTAACTTTTTTTTCTTGGTGGGGGGAGGTATGAAAATTGGCAAAATACTAATTTTCAGCTGAATTAACTCTGTTGCTGCTTTGATATTCATTGGCCTGTTGGTGTGCACAGGAGCACCCAGAGTTGTTCTTCTCTGAGGATATTCTTATAGAATCATAGAGTGGTTTGAGTTTGAAGGGACCTTAATGATCATCTAGTTCCAACCCTCTGCCATGGGCAGGGACACCTCCCACTAGATCAGTTTGCTCAATATATTATCCAGTCTGGCTTTAAACACTGCCAGAGAGGGGGTATCCACAACCTCTCTGGGCAACCATCCAGTGTCTCTCAGCCCTCACAGCAAAAATCCTCTTTCTTATCTCCATCCTAAATCTACTCTCTGTTCAGCTACAGGTTTTTAATCATGTGTTTCCATGACCTGCACTTATATATCATAGGTGGGAAGGGAAAAGTGTCCAGATATCTTTGATATTCAACCAGGATTAACTGGAGTAACCTTCATGTTACAGTAGTGCCCTAAACAGAGCAGCAGCAATGTTGGAGCAGGGAGATGGCCCTGAAATCTACCCAAATTTATGTGTCAAGGAACTTTGTTTCTCCTGGAAGTTTGACATGAGGCTTCTCTTCAAATAAGAAAAGAGGACAACATGCCCCACAATTCCTCTGCACACCTTTTAAGTGCTCCTCACAGCTGCTAGTAGCAGACAGGTTTTAATCCAAAGTGAGAAACTCCCCTTTCAGCCTCTAAGCAGGATGCTCTATCACTGACCTGATTATCAGAAGAAGAAAAAAAATACACTGAGTTGAATAAGCTGTTGGAGATGGAGAATTCCGAAGTGCAAAGGAAAAATGCTTCCTTGATGAAGGATTTTTATTGGGCATAGTGGGAGTTTGCTATAAGAAAAAGTAAATCTCATGAGTAATTGGGCTGTGAATGAGAGGAGGGGAAGAGCCAGGTTCCAGGTCATGACTCCCACCCAGGGTTGATGCATCTGTGGAGTTCACAGAATATCAGGGTTTGGAAGGGACCTCAAGAGATCATCTAGTCCAATTCCCCTGCCAGAGCAGGAGTCCAGAGGCACAAGAGGGTGGCCAATGCCTTGCCAAGGTCCATAATGAATCAGCATCTCAATTTTAAATCACTGTAGGTATCTGATTTTGCATTTCATTTCCCAACACGTTCATCCAATTTTCACTTTAGGCCCTCTGCACTATAGAAAAGTAGAAGTAAACTGCTGAAGAGGGGGAGGGAAAAAAAAAAAAACCTTTGAAAAATTGCTACAATGATGTGCAAAGAGAGAGAGAAAATGACCTTTGGTTGGGCATCCAACAGTGCAAAGAATTTCTAAAGTAGTTTACTTTGAAGTACATTTCAGTCAGAGGGATTTTCTAGCAGCAAAATCGGGCACTTAGCAGGGATTGCATATAATTTCCACTCTGTGCCAGTATAAAGCCTCAAATATAATGATTTTTTTTTCCATTTGGTACCAATAAGTAAAAGCCCTTGGTCATTAATAATGACTCATTCTTCACCTGCCCTGTTTGAACTACATTTGTCATCTACTTACTAGCCTTTAAAAGAACTTAACCTGACTCTTCCTTTTGCCTTGTCTTTCAGCTTCTGAGATATTCTCTCTACAAATGACACACCTTAGAATTTGACATTTATGTAGGACACTGCACCTGAAGTGTGCTTATCAAAGAAGCACTTTTTAAGATTGCATTTGCCTTAATTTTTGCTGTTACTGTGATACAGTATATCTATAATATTATAGGGTTTACTACTTTGTTTTAAACCTCCTGTTTGAATATGGGGTCATGAATGGTAGGGACTGGTGAGAGAGGAGGGTGATATGGGATCTGCAGCACCAGAATGTCCTGCCAGGTATGAGGTGGATTCTAATTCTCCTAGAAGGCTTAATGGCCACTCAATGGCCATTTTACCTGAAAATCTGCAGCTGGCATCTGTTAAATAATCTAATTTAATAGCAGTTAAGGTAGGCAAGCAGGAGCTGGTAGCATCCAGTTGTCAGTGAGGAATGAAAGTGTGTATATGTGAAACCCAGCAACCTGAAGGTTTAGCAGCAATGCCTGTTATGTTCTTCCTTGCTTTGTTCACAGTCTGGGTGAAAAGCTAAAAACAGTTTCCTTCCCTTTAAGGTAGAACTGAAGACCAGGTGATGAGTGGCAAAGTTCACCTTTGTGCCCACTTTCTACAAAAATCTGTTAGAACTGTTGTAGCAGAAAAGTCCAGTTTAACTGTTGTGTCCTCAAAAAAAGGCAAGGTCCCCTGCTCTAAACAGAAGTTGCAAACTTACTCCATCCAAGAAGAAATATTTCTAGCTGGGAAATTTGTGACTGATTAGGTTCTGTTGCCATTGATATAATTTTATGTGTTAGACTGAGAAACACTTTCTGATTTACCAGTTAAGAAACATGATGTTCCAGCAGCAGAGGCAGCAAATGTGAATGATGCTAATAAGGAAAGCAAGCTTTGCTCCCACCAAAATCACTCCAAGTTTTGCCAGTGACCTTCATGTCAAAAAGAGCTGGGCCTTTTCCAGAATTCAAGAATAAACCAAAGCTGTAAAAAAACATAGTATTTTCTTAAGGGAGTCATCTTTTTGTGTTTTCTTTCAGCACCTGAAGTGCCTTTTGTAGAAAGGTTACTAACCTGCAACAGATGAAAGTTAAAAGAATGTGGTTGGAAGGCAAAGTAAAAGGTAGTTAGGAGCATATGGTTGGTAGTATTATTTTTAGGAATTACAGATAAATAATGTTGGGATGATAGGCAACCTGTGCAAACCAATGTACCATAAACTGGAGAACTTAATCATCAAATATTTATGGTTCTCTTTGCAGCGTTTGAAAAATTAAATTGTTAAAAGCAAATATTGTGGCAAATAGGTTCCCATCAATCTCAATAAAAGTTACATTTCACTATCACTGTCACATTATTACTTTTTTGCTTTCAGTCTTTTTTAAGATTGAAGAGAACAGTAACAAACTCCAGTAACAAATCAAAGCTTTTTTGGTGCAATTTACTCGGTGAGTAATTTCTAATTGATTCAGACTGATGGGGCTGCGTGGCTTGATGTATTGCTGAAGCGAGAGATACTTTGGACAAAGTGAATTTATAAGCACCTCTTCTCCAAAGAAAAATGGCTGCTATATTTCATTTTGTCATTTTTAGCTGGAGCAATGTTCTTGTATACCTATCTGCATGGACTCTCATGAAAAGGAAATTTTAAAAAAAAACTAAAAAAACCCCCAAGCAGTGTGTTCTCCAGACAGGAGCCCCACTCCTGTCCCACATTGGATCCCAGGGTGGGGAGTGAGACACGTTGCCTGTGGACCCCACAGCAGCAGACTCTGCTGCTCACTCTTTTTCTCTCTCTTTTTTGAAAGTGTCGTTGCTTAGCAACATAATTTAGTCACCTGCAGGTCAGGGTTCAGATCTTGTTAATGTCATTGTGAATTAGAAGGAGGAAATTACTTTGGGGGTTTTACAGCTTCTTTGTGACATTGCTGTTAACCAAGAGGTTGGCATGCTGGTTTGGTGGAAAAACCTTCGGTGGCTGCTTGTTTTTCGTGTGATTATTTCTATATATATTCTGCAATATTTCTCAGCTGAAGAGGGGAAAAGGAGAATGTGACAGGAGATATGTTTATTCGATGTATACATTGTACATGTTAAAGGTCAGAAGCAGTGCTTTGCACCCCATGAAAAATTGCTTTGTTTTAGGGCAAATTAAACTCTAGACCTGGGAAAGAATTGTTCCCATGTCAGTGCTGCTCTGTCCTCTTGTCTTTCCCCACAGCACTTTCAGGAGAGCAGGAGCAAATTCCCCACTATACTCACCTGCCACTTTATTTCCCACAGCAGCAATCCCTGAAGGCTGCTGCCTCAGGGGAGCAATCTAAATTTAGCAACTAAGGAATTCATCTTGAATTTTTACTCCAGCCCCTTTGCAACCTCTTGGATACCATATGGTTCTCTCTGCTTCAGCCATTCAGTGTTAATAATAGCTCCTCTCTCTGCTCTGCCCAGATGGAAAGGCATTTCCCAAGATGACTTGCTTAGTTCTGGAAGATCCTAAAGCATCCTAGACGATGTGATCCCAAATCATGGAATCATAGCCTTGGATGGGACCTTCAGAGGTCATCTAGACCAACCCCCTGCGGGGAACAGAGGCATCCTGCACTAGATCAGGCTGCTCAGATCCTCAGCAAGCCTGGTCTTGGGTGTCTTCAAGGATGGGACCTTCACCACCCCTCTGGGCAACCTGTGCCAAAGAGGCTTGCAGAGCCATTTGGCTTTCCAGAGAGTTGAGCTCTCCAGTCTGCCCTTGCTCCTCTGGGGATGCCACACACCCATCAGATCCTTTCACTTTGTCAAGAACATCCAGAAGATGAGGCTGTAGTAAGGTCAGAGGTCTTCAAAAGCTCAGGAAAGCCAATGGGAGTTGTGTGTGTGAAGGAAAGGCTTTGCCATTTTGACAGAAATATTTGTGTGGAGCCGTCAGAAGGGTTTTTATACTTCATTGGCCTTAACCAGTCAAAAGGAAATCATGCACACACCATGTGTGCATCTACGTCCATCTAATGTGTATGGTCTTGTTGTGGGCAAGGATCCAAATTTAATCCAAACTTGAACTATTCATCCTCAAATTTTTCACTTTCAGGATGATAAACGCTTTCTATTATCATTTTAAATTAAGATAGTAAAAGTGTAAATAGGAGACTCACCAGAAGAATAAAAGCCACCACATTTTCCTTGCAAAACAGCAGAATTAAATATTTTGTGTGTATTGAAAATGTTTCTACATTGCTGGAAGCCAAAACAGGCTTATCAAACTCAGTCTGGGCTCGTGGGGAGTTACAGTCCTCTTAAAATAGCATTTATTGGCAAGCTTATTATTAGCCAATATTTTTTTTTACCCAAAGTTTGCACTTGATTTCCTGATGGAATTTGCAGGCATCACTCTTGCCTGCCTGCTTTGAAATCTGGGACTGCTGGCTGTGTCCTGCTGAGGGTTTCACACATGCCTTGTTTCACACAGGCTTTGTGGCTCCATTGTGAGCTGTGCGAGAAGCTGCACTTGTGTCCACTGTGCACAAACACTGGTAATCCCAGGATCATTTGCATGGGTGATTTGTGTTGTGGAGTTCATTAATCTTTTGCTGTGACTGTTCATTATTTGTGCTGTGTGACTGGTCAGCAAAGACATATGGGGCCAGATTGCCAGCTGCTGAAAATCAGCGTGGCTTGGCTGATGGATGGAGCCTGGTTTCTGTCTGTGATGGATTGGATGCTGGAACAGAGAGGGGCTTCCTCCTTGTTTGCTGGGCACTGGGGCCAGCTACACTCATTTTTGTAATGTATGAGCCTCTACACAGGTGAAATCCACCTGTGAAACAAGCTGTCTTCTCATACCTTCCCCATGTAAACATTTGGTACCTTTTCAAAAAAACCCAAAACAGTGTGAGACAGTGATTGCAAATGGGAATTTAAAAGAGCAACCATTGAGTAGCTGAACTGAAATAACACTCTGAAAATTTTTTATATTATGATAAGGTGAGTCCCAAAATTCAGAGCAAGTCATTTCTTGGGTGGCTGTTTTACTGTTTCAGCTGAAATGCAGACCATATTCTTGTCTCTATTTCCCACAAAAGCTTTGCTAGTGACAATGACATTATGCAGCAGGTGTCCTAACACCTAAAACCTGAGTAAGGCTCTAAACCATTATTTACAGAGATTGATGCAACAAGCATCAGTGATTCAGGGTGAAGCTTTTTAAAAAGTGATGCTGGCAAAAGCCCAGTGCCTTACTGCCAGCCTGTAGAGAGAGCTTTGCAGAGGGGAATCCAAATCACTGGCAGAAGGGAATTTTACCAACTTTCCCGTGTTTTCCTTCAGAACTGGGTGGGCAGGAAAAGTTATGTAAAGGCAAAATGTCTTGTTGGGTGCACTTTGGAGAGAATTAACTGTAGAAGGATTTCAGATTAATCTCCTGAGTCAGGCCTTTACAAAGTTGTTAGCATGCAAGACATAAATCACTCATGCATCAGGGCACCTACCATCAGGGGTGCTAATTGAGACTGATGTTGCAGTGGGTTGCTAGTGAGATAGCAGAATGGCAATTAAAACTGAGAGGAGGGAATATTTCCTCCCTCCTTCCTTCTGAGTACCACTGGCACTATGGTTTTAGACTGATACCTGGATTTCTCAAACTCAACCTGTTGGAAGGGACCTTAAAGATCATCTAGTTCCAACCCTCCTGCCATAGGCAGGGAGACCTCCCACTAGACCAGGTTGCTCAATGCCACATCCAGCCTGGCCTTAAACACTTCCAGGGATTGAGGGGGCATCCACAACCTCTCAGGGCAACCTGTTCCAGTGTCTGACAGCCCTCACAATAAAGAACTTCTTTCTTACATCTAGCCTGAATATTCCCTCTTCTAACTTATATCCATTATTCCTTGTCCTGCCATCATATATCCTATTAAAAAGTCCTACCTCTGCCTTCCTGTAATCCCCCTTCAGGTATTGATAAGCTACTCTGAGGTCCCCAAATAGAGACCAATGAGTGAAAATAAGACCACATTTAACTGATGAGAAGGGTCATAAATTTAGCAGAGTGTGGAGGTGGAAGATTTATATTATTATTGATTGCTCCCTCTCCATCTTTACCTCTACACCTAACATTTGATGGGTAGGTTATAACTGATAGAACCTGGCAGTTAGGGGAAGTGAAACTTTCAATGCATGGATCTCAGAATGCTTTAGAAACAATGATTATCAAAACTGTTTTGCTAGTGAAGTATAAGGCTGGAGGGGATGGGAAGTTACACAGCTTGATGAATGGTGTGTGGAAAATCGGCGGCAGAGCTGGAAGCAGAAGGCAGAATTCTTTCTTCTAACCCCCTGCTCCTTCTCCAGGCAGTGTGTCCTGCTCTTTGGTCTCATTTGCAGAGCAGTCAGGAGCCCACTAGTGAAAAGATAGAACTCAGTAGCCTGGTAACTCCTAATAAAAGCAAAATCAATTGATGCACACAAGAGTGGAGTGAGGAGCACACCAGAAAAAAAAATTGCACTGAACAGCTAGATCTCTTGGATTTAATCATGAAACTTCACATCTCCCAACCACTGGAGATTTGAGGATTCAAATGAAAGAAATGGAGCACAGATTTTGAAAAGGCTTTGTTTTATCTACTATGTATTGTCTCAAAAACATCAAAATCTATTAGGAACTTAGTCTGTGGGGCTGTCATGCTCTGTGTTGGTGGCTAGGGACAGGACCCTCGACAGACTGGAAAGCTGGGCTCAGGTGAACCTAATGAGGTTCAACGCAGCAAAGTGCAAGGTTATGCACTTGGGCCGGAAGAACCCCAGGCACCT
>VZTY01001061.1:161890-174731 GCA_013400935.1 Turnix velox | reverse complement strand
CAAATTTGCTGAGGGTGCACTCAATCCCACTGTCCATATCTCCTATGAAGATGTTAAATAGCACTGGTCCCAGTATTGATCCTTGGGGAACACCACTCCTCACTGGTTTCCACTTGGACAATGAGCCATTGACTGCAGCTCTTTGAGTTCGACCATTTCCTAGAATGCAGAAGCTCCACCAGTGCTGCAAATCTTCCATACTCAAGTGAGCTGCTAATCTGCCTTCTCATTTGAAGTTTCTCAAGCTCCTGGTTGGCAATGCCATGTACCTCTAATTACTTTTTGACAAAACTGGAGTCAGCAAAATTTGAATTGACTGGGATGAATCTCTTAATGCCATGAGCAGTGGGAAAGTGTGTTTTTGCAGATAAGGTACCCCACGCTACTCATTTACCTCAGCATGATCCCCACATTATGAACCTGGCACCACACCAGAGAAAGATATGGGAGAAAGAGGCCAAGCTATTATAGCAGGTAGATCAGTGCACATAAATTTAGACAATCATTTAATGGGAGCTCAGCTAAACAAGCTGTCCCTCACCTTTTGTTCCTTTATAGATGTTTATGTTGCTAATTAAGCTGTGGGTTTAGGTCTGCAAAGTAATGAGGCTCTTCCACCTGCTGATGTCAAAATATCTGACTGTTTACTCATACTTGAAATAAAAGCAGGCAGGAGAGCTGGCTGTAGTAATTGACTGGTTGCCCACAAGAATTATTTCAGGGTGAGTGCTAGAGAGGCTGGACTGGCCTAGAAATTTTTAAGGAGAATGGATGATTTTTCCTGGGAAGTCTTGCATTCCCCGCTCTAGGTGTAGCATGCACTCAGCATACATCTGGGTTTTCATAAGGGAGCAGATTGTGTGTGTCTCTCTTGTATAGTCTAATTAAAATAACTTGCATACATATGTCAGCGTTCCCACTGAGTCTTATGGCATTTAGTTAACTGGTTTTCATTTTGTTGAGTGTAGACTGGGACAGGTTTGTGTTTTCTAAGCTTTTGTGGTTGACAAAGTTTTTAATTGAATGTATAATGAGTGGTTTATTTAGGTAATTATTTGAACCTCATGGCATTGGCAAACTGTAATCTAGATGGGTCGGTGTTTTTCTTTATATTTTTATATCCTTGTTCAAGAGATTTGAAAACCTGAATCTATATTTTGGGCTAGACATTTAGATTCTGGACTACACTTGAGTGGGAGACCTCTGAGGAACAATCCAGATTTACAGAGCAAAGCTGGCAATGTTGTTCTTGTCCTTTTCCATTCTTTCAGTCTTTGACCCCGTAACCAAGCCATCTTTACACAGCAGATGATCTGAGATGAGCTGTAAAACCTAGCTGCTGAGCACTTGCCATGAAGTTTTTCAAGGGTAAGAGCATTAACCTAGATGTGCTGGCCCCATTCCAATCTTTGTATTTAACTTCTTATCTGAGTTCCTCTGGTAGTTTCAGTTATTGTGATCTTCACCCTCTCTCCTCTCTGCAGCTGCAACGTGGCAATTCCTTGCTTACTTCAGCAGAAGTTGCAGACTTCCTAGCTCTAGTTTTAATTAGTCAGTTTGGAAAAATACACTCCTGTTCATTGCCATTCATCTTATCATAGTCATATATTGGGTTCAAATCTGTATCAATATATAGGAAGAAAATCATATATTTGCTTTTCTAAAAAAGCAGCATAGCTTTATGTAAATTGTTAAACTCAGTTGGAAAGTTCTGTGTTGAACTACCTGAAATGAATGGGTGATTAAAAAAGCTATTGAAGCACTATATAGCAAAAAGAATTACATATCCTTTTTATGAGAAGGATTCCAGCAGTGGGTGAAGACAGCCCATATCTGCTCTTTAACAGTAGATAATACACTGTGGCAAAAATAATGGTGATATGATAAAAGGGTGGCTACTCAGTGGCTTCATGTGTGAAAGGGAGTAATAAGAGTGCCAGGTTAGTGTGGGTTCAAGCACTGTGTGGTTTAGCTTTTCCTCAATAATTCATCTGGTTCAAATCCAGATTTCCCCGCTAATTTTACCTTGACATAAATCACTTATTCAACCACATCAACTTTGGTTAGTAGAATTTGGTCCTATCTTAGTGATAACTTAGATTTGTAACTGCACACAAGTGAAAAATTGAGAATGAGTATGTTAATCTGTTAAAATTTTACTTATTTTTATAGTTAAAAATGGATTAAAAAATTCATGATTATTTTTCCTATAATTTTGGGATGAAGGGAACTGTTTTTACAGTTGTTATCTTTTACCTACTTCACAGCTCATAGGAATTGAATATGAACCTTCTAGATTATTGTATAAACTGAAGGGTTGCCTGGACTTTCTTGAAAGCTCCTGTTACTTTGAGCTGCTTGAAGGGAGAGAATATCTCCATCAGGAAGCTCTACTGCAGTTTTGCCAGAGCTTCTTCTGATACTCATCACTCAGATGTCACATTGTGCTGAGAAACAGTTAGATTTTTACTTAAAGGTGACCAAAAGTAATATGAAAAAGTTGATTTTACTGTTGAGTTCCTGATTCAGACTGAAACTGAGTGGACAGAGGGAATTTTGGGGTTTATGATCTGTTCTGAATAGGGATGTGTTTGAACACAGGATTGAATTTCATTATCTAGGCAAAAAAAACAAAGGAAGGAATGAAGAGTCAAACGTGTCACATCCATGACTCTAGACAAGTTCTAGAAAATCAATATAAATAGCTTAGACTGGACTGTATATTAGTCTCTGGGCCATTCTCTCCACCTCTGGGCAAACTCTCCACCACAAGCTTAGCATTTGGGAAGCAAAGGTTTCTATAGCAGATGTCTGCTAGAGTTGGGAAAGGCAGGCTGAATTTAGTTTAGCCTTAAAATGGCTTAAAAATCTGATCTAGGGACTGCTTTTTTTCCCACATAATGCATTCTTTTAGCGTGGAAAAATGAGCTGCAGCAAAGCTGCTGCACTGAGCATGATGCAGGAAATAGACCTTAATCAGTATTTCAATCAGCCAGCAGTGGGGAACTGAGAATTGCTAGTTAGGGGTTCTTCCAGGTAAATAAAAAGCTACTTGGTTTCTGCCTTTGAAGGAAGAGCTGTCAAGAAGTTCACGTCTTTGGGAATTTCTTCATTTATGTAAGTAACGCTGCTCTACCCCCAAAAAAAAAATTGAACTATTCAGTGAATTCAGCCCTTGCTTTCAAAAATACTCAAACTCTGTTTAGTTTTGGCTGCCAAGGGGAATACTAGGTGTTTATGTATCAGATTCAAGCTGGTATGAAATGAGTAGAGCCCCATCAATTATCATGGGACCGAGCTGAGTGCTGCACACTATGCGATAATCACACCCACACTTTTGCAGGGAAGGATTGGTTTGGGTATTTTTATTCTTTTGCTGTTCAGAAATCCCTATCTGGAGAAAATGAGAAGCTGTAGTTTCTTGGCTTTGACACCACTGTGACCTCATTGATTGACTGAAGGTTGCTGTGGTCTGACTGCAGAATCTGCTGGGTGATGTATATGGTATCACCACTGAGAGCCCATCATATGCCAGGTAGCACACACTGATAACTGGGAGTCTGCTTTTTCCCTCCCACCTTCACATGGTGCCATATGGTAGCTCTTGCAATTGCTGACCTTTTATTTGCTATGCATGTGTCTTCAGGCTGCCCTCTTTTATTTATTAAATCATTCTCTTTTTTTTTTGGCTTCAGGACTCAGTTGCACACCAAACTTAATAATGTGTTTTTCTCTCTAGAAAAGAATTGATTGGTTTATCCCTTGAAATCTGCTAAGAATAAGTTGTGGGCAGGCAGCAGCTTGCTTTTAGAGAGGAAAAGGGTCTTTCCAAAGCTCCCACTGTGCTCAAACAGTGGGGTCAGAGCTGCCTGAAGGCAATGGAGATGTACCCATGAACAGAGATCATTGAATGACTATGTCTGTACTGGAGAAGTGCATGGGGATTGGTCTCATTTCCTTACAGAACATCGTGTTTGGCTTTTTTCAGAGTCATGAGTGTGGGTCAGACTGGTCACTGCACTGGTGACTCAGGAGGAGGTGGAGATTGTGGGCAGGATTAGCCATCCATCCATTGGGGATGGGGCCAATATTAATAAAACACTAACAACAGAGCTATGATCATTCCATGAGGCAGGAGGTGACTCTACTAACCACAACAAAACAAATTTTTTATTGAGTGTCAGCCTGGAGAACTGGGGGAAGATGTATCACAAAGGCACTTCTCCTGTGACACTTTACCAGGGAATTCAAAGCAGGAGGTGAATGGCTGGGGGCTGGCATGGGGGAGGTCTGCCTGTGAAATGCTGGGAGAAGAGCTCAAGCTGCTTGGAGATGCTGGGTGAAAGGAGATTCTCTGAGCGCTGAAAAGGGATGAGTGCTTAGAATCATTGTATTAGTTGATGACCTTCAGAGGTCCCTTCCAACTCAACTCCAATCCCTCTGCTTAGTAGAGGACTGGGAGAGAGGGAGAAATCAGTAGTGAGGAGAAAACAAATGTCTGTACAGAGGAGGAATAAAAGTCTGTTTGCTCTAGAAATACTCAAGAAATTTTCAGGCTACTCATTGCCTCCCAATGTCTGAGTTTTGCCTTTATCAATTTCTTTAAATTCAGGTAAAACATAAAAGTGAAGTTTTAATTTCTTCTGAACACATGATATCTAAAGCTTTCTTTGGAGATTTCTTTGTCCTCTCTGTAACTGGTAGAGATGCCAGCCTTCATATCCTGGATTTGAGCTATTAAGTTCAACCTGAACTGACATGAGAGAGTATATCAGCAATGAAAAAGTCCTGAATCCCTGGCTTTAAGGTTGTCAAATCTCTGAAGCTCCTTCAGGGATGGAAACAGCACAGTTTTGCTCACACATGCTGTATGCACATTAGGGAATTCCTCATAAATTTCATGTGGATTTTCCTCTTTTATCCCGTGGCATGCCTGTACTATATATAATGCTTTTATTCTTTTGCACTAGATACACAAAACAGGTGGAGTGGTATGAACAAAAGTACTTGTCTAGTCATTTTACTGCATCATGTGCAAAAGCCAGCTGATACTTTCTAAGATGCAGAACAAAGACTAAGGAGGAGGAGAAAGAGATCACTTCTGAAACTCCTATGATTTTCTCCAATGATCTGTCAACATTATTATTTTTCCTTAAAGCAAGTTTGATATCAGAGCCTGTCATGTCCACTATGCTTTGCCAGTGAAAAGGGCTGTGGTGATCCTTTGATTTGAAATTAAGTCAATACATAAGGCTTTAGCTATAAAATAACAAGGGGGTTTGCTGCTAAAGAAATCTTGTTTTCTCTGTTCCTGCTCTCTGACAGTTGGTTGGCAGAGAAAGGAGGAATAATAAGTTTTAATTATATCTCCCCAAACAAGCAGATTTGAAAGCAATGCAGGGATTACATGAGAATAAAATCCCTTCAAGCATTAGCTGTCGCTGGTAAAAGGATGTTAGATATAATCCTATAAGGTTAGATGTCCAGACATCCTGGTTTAACCAGGACAGTCTAATTTTTAATTTAACGTTCTGTCATCCTGATTATTTTCTTTGGGAGGCTCATGTGTCATGTTTGCCTTTGTGCCATACTCAAGAGTGGCACAATCATGAAAATAACACTTTAAATCATCATGCAGCTTTTCTCCTCCAATTTCATCAACCAGCATCACATGTCAAAATGCATTGAACATCACAAGCCAGGAGAATAGGAATTGTATTATCTTCTGCATTAAAAAGGAATAGATAAGCAAGAGAACAAAGGAAAAAGTAATAAAGAGGAGTGGGGAAAATAACTCCAGTTCTATACATGCCTTTTTTTTCTCTCTGAGGGAAGATGCCCGTGACAATACACAATACACTTGTCACTTGCTTGTTACGTAGAGCTTGAACTAAACCAGTTCCAAAAAGCTTCAGGTGCTGTCCCCTTCAGACACTTCTTAGTTGGCAGGAAGCTTGTAAGCAAATGCCAGTGGAATAGTTAAGAAGATGGAAAGATTTTTTTGTTGTTCTACCCATGAGCTTTCAAACTCCCTCTGACAACAGATGGGTGATCCAAATTGGGTCTAATAAAGCAAGGATAGATATTTTTTCTGAGGCTAGAAGAAGTTGGGTCAGGCTTAATAGAGTGTTTATTGTGTTCTTGCAATTTTTGGTTTTAGGCTGGAAGCAGAAAAATCTGCTGAACTACAGCTGAAACCAGAACAAGTGTAGTGAATCACATGAGAGAAGCAGATCCTTTGTGATTTCTAGGCAGAGCAGGTTCAGAAAAGCATCTGAACTCCTTCAGGATTTTCTGATCATCCAAGCCTGAGGCTTTGCTTTTCTCATTCCTCCATCCTTTCTCTGAGTCTCATTGTGATAGTCACTGACTGCTCTCTTTGTCCAGCTTCACTGTCGGGTAACAACATTCATTACCTCTGAGAAGGTGTCAGTGCTTTATAGAATAAGATCTTAAAAATACCATGGCCAAGAGGTAATGTATGAGGTTTTAATAACCATCTGACTAAACCAACTGGTTGTTTTGCTATTCAAGCCAGATTTCCTTTTAGAAATCCTTTAAGTCTCATGAATGCATTGCTCTTCCACCCACATGTTCATCATCACTTAAGTTAGGACTTATGTCTGTTATTCATTTGAAATTTCCCAGGTGCTGTGTGCACTGAGCCTGTGTCTCAGCCCGCCTCTATCATTTCCTGAAGGTGCAACTTACTCTCCCCTTAGGGTAGACAATGGTAAGTTTAATAGATGTCTGGTTGGATGAATAGGACTTGTCATCCTTAGACTTGGGCCAGGCTCTGTGCACTGTCTCTCTGTTGGTTGTTACATCCTGGCTGCTTTGCAAATATGCAAGCAGAGGATAATGTGCTGAAGCACAGTGAAGCATGTTAGTCATACCCAGGGAGGGTCCTCTGGGAGCTCTCTCAGTGAAAGAAAATACTGCTGCAAGAATTAAAGATGAGGTGTGAACAAAGCATTACCACTCTGAGGAATTGAAAAACACCCTTTCTTAAGTAAAGAACATCCTGAGCTACCACTATGGAGGTGGTAGTCAGTGACACTTGGAAAACATTGATCCACAAGCATTCATCCACCTTGGATCCAAAGGTAGAGCAGTGAGAAGACTGTGACAGTTAGTGGAGGTCTGTTATCTTCTTGAGAGAACCATGAAATTCCAGCTGGTGCTAACTGGAATCCTGGCTTCTTTCATGCTGTGGTATATCTGTAAGCTGGGTCGGTAAGAACTTACTCCATGTTAAGTGATGTCTCCATCTTATAAATCTATATATAAAAAAAAAAATCAAAGGTACATATTTTTAAACAGGTTTTAGAGAGCCAAAAGTTCCAATGTGTGCATGAAGAGGTTAATGAAAGACCAAAAGAAACATGATGTGGCTGAAGGTGTCCCTGCCTATGGCAGGGAGGTTGGAACTCGATGATCTTTAAGGTCCCTTCCAGCCCAAACTATTCTATGATTCTGTCTTACAGTGGCACAGCTGGAAGCAGTTAAGTTCTGCAGGAGAGCAAGAAGACTGTTACCTGCAGAAGAAAGATAACAGTAGAAACCCCCATGTAAGAAGTAGAAAGGTGGGATAGGATACAGGTATTCCTCTTCCAGGAATTCATCTTCCAGACCAGGCCTCTACCATGACATCATGTGTTCTTGTAAATGTGATGATGAAATCCAAAGGTGGAATCACAGTATTTCTGTTGCTCACCTCCAAACAGGATATAAAGTGGATAAATGGTGCTGGGATTCATTACTCTCTGATTCTGTCCCTTTTTGCATGTCCTGGCAGACCCTTGATAGTTAGATTTTTGCTGTCAATTTTCATCATTTTTATTTTACATCAAAGAATGTAAGGAAGAAGCTTTCTGTTCTGTCTGAGCAGATGAGCTCATGGGTAAGTGAGTCAAACCAGAGCACTGAAATCTTAATGCTCTCAAGTTTGATGGTAGCCAAAATGACAGGAATCAATCTTGCAATTGGGCAGGACCCTTCCAACCACCCACAATTAATAGTGTCATTCAAGAATATAACTCAAGATGCTAGGGAGCAGATTGTGATGAGATACACCTATTTAAATCTGGCATCAATCTTTCCTTCTGCTTCTATATTAATTAATGTCTTTTGGGCTGTGTTTCTGCAGCTTGATAGTGGGCTGCTTTGGATCCGATTTATTTCACCGGATCAGGCAATTTAGTTCTCTTTGAAGTTTTCATTGTGGTTTATATTTGGATGTGCCTTTATAGAACTGAGAATTAAAAATGGCTATTTATGTCTTTCTGTTATTATTATGTCTCTGCAATTAAATGCTTGTCTTTAATAGTGGGCTGTAACCCTGGAAGTCCTTTCTAGTCCTGCTTTCCTCTGGTGAAGGCAGCAGGATTCTGGGGCATGGGACGTGATGTAGATACAGAGCTCACAGTGTGGTGGCATGGAGAGGAGGAAAAAGTTCTAGAAGACGGCTTCAGCTGAGATTTCCCTTCTGCCATTAAGGGTGTTCAGTGAAGGAAGGGCAGGGCTGCTAGCCCTGCTGTTGGTGACCCAGCTGTTGCCTGCTGGCCACAGTTTGACTTCAAAACAAAGGTCTCTTTTGCATTCCCCCCCTCCATGTGAGCACTGAGGTAGAGTCCTGGGGCAGTCAGTGAGGGTGGTTTTATGAACCTTTGACTATGAACAGAACTATGCAGAAAACCAAACACGTATCTCCCAGCCTCGGGCTGGACTCAGGCATGATAGTTTGTATAACCACCAGCAGCTGTTCCTCTGCTGGCTGGGGCTCAGTCTTCATGCAAGGCAATAGAGGGAGGGAAATTAAGTACTGCTGCAGGCACAGATGCATCTATTCCCCACCACCCACCTCCCCACCATGCCATCACCACTTTGCCACTTGTTAAATGAATAGCCTCTGCTGATTTCTTCCCCCTTCTGTGCAGGATGGGCTTGGACTCTGCTCTCTACCCCTGAGCAAAACAAACAGTCCAGCTTCTACAAAGCCAACAAATTAGGGAAGGCAGTTAAATACGGCCACAAACTGGTCTGGTTTATCTACTTACTGTACTTGGAGTTTTTAGAGCAGACTGTGTTTTACACCAGAGCATTCCACAATTTACACCCTCAGAGAAAAGTCAGGCTTCCCTGCTTCAGTTCAGCATGTCCATCTCAAACCATTCCACTTATATTTCTTAAATCTGACTCAATAGTATGTCTCCAGTACATTGAGTAGAGCCTAAAGTACCAGAAAGTGAACTTGGCTGTAACCTGGTCCAGACACCCATCAGATGGCTCTGAGTGTGCTTGGTTCTCAAGTGCTAAAGAACCACCTATGGATGTAGCACTTTTGGGAATTCACCTAAATGGTCACAGTCCAGATTTATTCTCCTCATCTGCTTTTCTTCTTATCACTGCTGTTGACCCAGCATTCTGAACAAGGGCATGGTTAGTGCTGTTCTTGAGACATAGAGCTAAATTTCACCATCCCCTGTTTTGGTTGGGAGGTACAAGGTCATCACTTCAACAGAAATTAGTGAGGAGAAGTCCACAGTGTGCTTTGTTAGGTACAAAGAGAACTTGGTACAACCTTCTTCATGACAAACCTTTGGCTAGAGAAATGGAAATGTTCTGGCAGTACCTAAAAGAAGCAGTGGACTTGGAGTAGGACAATCTCTGGTCAAGGTGAAGCTCTCTGTGAGTGGCTGGCTGCTGTCTCACCTTATCTGAGCCTTATTCCAAAGAATCCTTTGAGATTCCTGATTCTCATGCCTTGGTTCATCCTTCAGCAACTGAACAGCCCAGTGTCACTACTGAAGCTGGTGGTTCTCTTGCTTTTCCCCAGTCAGCTATTTACCTCCATGTGTTTGCAGGCCTTCCAAAACATTTGTCTTATAGATAAGAGTAGATAAGTCTCTCTCCTCATAAAGGAGGCTGTAACTTTTGCTGTCAACATGTCCCATATGCTTATGTGCTACTTATTTCTCTGCCAATTTGTTTTACCCAGATGTAAACCCTAGGAACTGTTGCTGTTGCTGATTTACCCTGGAGAAAGGTAAATCAGATCCATGGGTCGTGAGTAATGTAGCATAAGTACCTTATCTGCTATTTACCTAGAGAATGTAGTGCTGTTTAGGTGCTAAATAATGAATATCATAAAAAAAAAAAAAAAGATGCACTGCTTCAGCTGGTGAGGTGTCCCCAGGAAGAGAATTCCACCAGAGAGACACAGAGGATTGAAGAGGATGGCACTTTGAGTGTAGCAATATTTGGGATGATTAACTGGTACTGTAGAAGGTCGTGGCAGAAGCATAAAGAACATGCTGTGGAAAACAGCAATTCTTTTCCATAAATAAAAGGGCATCATGATCTTAAAGAATTGGGGCTTGGAAACAAGCAGAGGATGTAAATAAATAAGTAGCAGGGGGAATGTGAGAATATCAATCAAGAAATTAAGCAGACAGCATAAATAAGCAGGCAGCCATAGCCTGGGGGGTGGATAGAAGAACATGAAATCAAGCAAAGATGCCAGTGGAATAGTTGGGAGAGATGAGAATCTGTGCTATGAAGACAAATGGTGCAGTGGGAAAAAGTCTGCGAAGGAACCTCACCTCAAATACCAAATTCATGATAAGCAGGGCTGGCCAGCAAACAAATTAATATCAGTGAAGCTTAGGTCAGAGCTGGAGAGACACTGTAGGATCCTTTCCACTGATAAAAGTGTATTGGCCTTGAAAAGTGATTTTGTGTTTAAGACACTGGTTTATATCTCTGGATTTTTTCTGAAATACCACACACTATATAGACTGTAAATGTGCCTAAGGAGGAATGCATTATGGATATGTAACTGTCAGTTATTCTTTACATTTCTAAAATCCTTCACTTTGAAAACCCATGCACGGACTGTAGGAGGGCATTTTCGAGGCAGGCAGTTATCATTTTTGGTTTTACATTTAAGCTGTATCATTAGCAATTTTTTTTTCTTTTGCAACTAATAGGCCTTGTGGGATGTATTTGAATATTGGTAAGAGGGTCAAAAGACCTGTGTGTTGAACTTGGTTTGGCTCTTATGGGAGCAACTCTCTTATGAGGACAGGCTGAAGGAGTTGGGGTTGTTCAGCCTGGAGAAGAGAAGGTTCAGGAGGAACCTCAGAGTGACTTATCAATACCTGAAGGGGGACTACAGAAAGGCAAAGGTAGGAAATTTTAATAGGATATGTGATGGCAGGACTAGGAGTAATAGATGCAAATTGGAAGAAGGGAGATTCAGGCTAGATCTAAGAAAGAAATTCTTTGCTGTAAGGGTGGTGAGACACTGGAACAGTCTTCTCAGAGAGGTTGTGGATGCCCCCTCTCTGGAGGTGTTTAAGGCCAGGCTGAACAAGGGACTGAGCAACCTTGTTCAGTGGGAGGTGACCCTGCCCATGGCAGAGTGGTTGGAACTAGATGATCTTTAAGGTCCCTTCCAACCCCAACCATTCTGTGATTCTATATTTGAGATATTTGCTTCCATAAACCATCAGGTTTTCTAACTGGTTTGCCCAGTGAGCCCATCTTACTTCCTTTTTATTACCAAAAGCTGTAGCAAATCTCACCAGTGACAAATTCTGAGTTGTCTGAAGAGGTGTTCTCTGTTCACAAGAAAGTGCATGTGTGAAAGGACAGTTTGGTGTCAGAGTTCTCACCGCAGTCAAAGAAAAAGAAAAGAAAGCCATTCTGGTTTTAAGAAAGAAAAGGTGACTTCTTCAAGAGCAAGGAAAAAAACTGCTGGTGCAAATGCTCAGATGAAGCATGGCCATGGAAAGTAGTGAATGTGATTCAGATTTATTCAAACCTTTTTACATCACTGAATCACAGTTCATTCATTTGTATTCCCTGGTGGAAAGAATCTCCTCTGTCTTTCTCCAGATACAAATTTTGGAAATTTTTTCCCCCTTCAGAGACATCCCAATTGCAGGACTGCTCAGATACTTTAAAGAACAGGAGAAATATCTCATTTCTTTTAGATTTTCATCTTAAAAATAATTAATTTCCCTCATTTTCTTGCCAGAAAAACCTTATTTGAGTCTGTTTGGGCCCAAGAAATTTTGTGACCTTTCAGGACTGGGCCCTGGGGTTCTCTTGTTGAGAATACAAAGCTTGTTAATAGGTTGTGAGGGCATTTGTTACATCTTTAGTTCTTGGAGGAGCTGTGTGTGTTGGAGGGTGGATGCCTTTAATCAGTGCTCTGGAGACTCACTGCTCCAAGGCCAGCAATCTGCTTGCTCCATTTACTACATTGGCTTTTGGGTTTTGTTTGTGGTTTTATTTTTTTTTTAGGGTAAAAATAAAACCAAAGCGAAACAATCACATTATGTGACAGCAGATTGAGTTTTTTAAATCAGCTGTGATGGGCTGATTAAGGATCTTGTTGTCTCCTTCTTTTTTTTTTTGGTCATGTGGTTTTTACTTCACGGACTCATTTTGGCATGGTTAGAAAATCTTCTGTTCTTCTTCCACTTTGAATTTAGTTTCATTCTCCAGAGGGTGCAGCTCTCAGTGCTGTAAGGAGTTTGTCTGCCAGCCTGGGCAATACAACACTGTGTTTTCAGCTGCTTGGTGCAAGCTGCATCCCCAAATACAGACACAAAGCAAGGCAAGAGATAGAATATGACATAAATTACAGAAAACATCCTCTCAGAGATAACATTTGGAAGGAATACGTATGAGCAATCAATCACAAAGCTCAGGGGCAAGCTCTCTGGGACACAGCTTTTTCTGGGTTGAGTTGCATTCACAGAGCAGCAAAGCCCTTGTCCACAGTGGGATTTCTAGGCATTACTTCAATACAAATAATACTTTAAAAAAT
>VZTY01001061.1:94695-160547 GCA_013400935.1 Turnix velox | reverse complement strand
CTGCTCAGATACTTTAAAGAACAGGAGAAATATCTCATTTCTTTTAGATTTTCATCTTAAAAATAATTAATTTCCCTCATTTTCTTGCCAGAAAAACCTTATTTGAGTCTGTTTGGGCCCAAGAAATTTTGTGACCTTTCAGGACTGGGCCCTGGGGTTCTCTTGTTGAGAATACAAAGCTTGTTAATAGGTTGTGAGGGCATTTGTTACATCTTTAGTTCTTGGAGGAGCTGTGTGTGTTGGAGGGTGGATGCCTTTAATCAGTGCTCTGGAGACTCACTGCTCCAAGGCCAGCAATCTGCTTGCTCCATTTACTACATTGGCTTTTGGGTTTTGTTTGTGGTTTTATTTTTTCCCTAAAAAAAAAAAATAAAACCAAAGCGAAACAATCCCATTATGTGACAGCAGATTGAGTTTTTTAAATCAGCTGTGATGGGCTGATTAAGGATCTTGTTGTCTCCTTCTTTTTTTTTTGTCATGTGGTTTTTACTTCACGGACTCATTTTGGCATGGTTAGAAAATCTTCTGTTCTTCTTCCACTTTGAATTTAGTTTCATTCTCCAGAGGGTGCAGCTCTCAGTGCTGTAAGGAGTTTGTCTGCCAGCCTGGGCAATACAACACTGTGTTTTCAGCTGCTTGGTGCAAGCTGCATCCCCAAATACAGACACAAAGCAAGGCAAGAGATAGAATATGACATAAATTACAGAAAACATCCTCTCAGAGATAACATTTGGAAGGAATACGTATGAGCAATCAATCACAAAGCTCAGGGGCAAGCTCTCTGGGACACAGCTTTTTCTGGGTTGAGTTGCATTCACAGAGCAGCAAAGCCCTTGTCCACAGTGGGATTTCTAGGCATTACTTCAATACAAATAATACTTTAAAAAATGAAAAAAAAAAAAAANAAAAAAAAAAAAAAAAGGTGTTTAATTCATTGCAATTCCAAACAAACTCTGCAGAGAATTCTGTAGCAGCAGAAGATAAACAACTTAAAAGGAAAGGCTCTGTGTACTTGATTCTGCTTGCTCACAGCTGTGATAAAAGCCATTACCAATTTAGGCTGCCTTATCAAAGAGGAGTATCTGGTGTATCAATAAGTAATTGGTAAAGAAAAAAACAGCACTATTTATTAATTCACATCTATCACTTCTGCACAGACAACTTTGTTTGCAGAAGAGACCACTTTAAGGCCTGGCCAAGTCCTGTCATTCATCCTTTATAGTTTTTGGACACTATCTTTTTTACTTTACCTGAGTGATTTTTTGAAGTTTGAAGGGGATTTTTTCATTAATCCCAACTCTTTTCTCTTTATTGCCATTTTAGCACTAAACATTTAGGGTTTTTTTCCATGATTCATGGCTTTTCACTGAAGGATCAAGATCTTTCCAGCCATGTTGAGAGAGCAGGTACAGGTTGTCCTGTTTCAGGTGACAGGTCTGTGGGTCAGATTGGTGCATGACAGAGTATTTGGCTCCTTGTTTTCTTTAGTCCAGTGCCTTGCATCAAGTCATTATTTTTATGAGGACATGAATGGACATCTTTACACCGTTGTTGAGCAAAATGATGCTTCTATGTATCTAGTAAAGTTGAAAATTCATCAAAAACAATCTTAAATGAGCACTTTGTTAAAATTCTTTCACATTTTAGACCCATCTCTGTAAGATACAGCCTTTTTAAATAAAAATATAGTCAATTCTCCTACAATGGTGCCAGCAAACAAAGATTGACTGGTTTTAATGTGCATTTCAATTTACAGTGCTTTTGCAGGCCATGAGGGAAATATATAGTCCTAACTGCTGAGCTGAAAGTTGTTGTTATGTCAATACAAAATCACTATAATAAAAAAAAACTTCTGTCAGCTCTGAACTTAAAAAAACAGAGAAATAATTTGATCTGTATTTTATACAAATCCATACCTTACCTCACTTGGAAGTAGCATTATGGTTAGCTCCATTATCATTATTGCAAACTTATGATCATAATCATGGCACCCCTGCAGAAGACTCTGAAAGACTTTGCTGACAGGGCAGTTTCTGTGGGAGACTTACATCAAGATAATGGATCTAGTCAATGTGTTGTTGAACGAGTTGTTGACTGGGATAGAGCAGTGGGTCTGTGTGTCCAGGCCTGAACAAAGCAGCAGACTCTCAGAGTGCTGGAAAATCACCTGGGTAGATCCCCTGCTAAGGATGGGGCTGTTCAGGGATCTGTCTAATTCATCAGCTGGGTTATCTCTTAAGATGGAGATTTCACAGCCCCAGTGCTCAAGTGTTGGACTGCTTTTTTTTTTAACTAATATCTACTCAGAATTTCCCTTACTGCAACTCTTTTCCACTTCCCCCATCCTGTCACCTGTCCCCAGTGGTCCAGCTCTGACTTCTCTGCATCTTGCAGATGAAAACAGCAATGAGACCCTCTTTCCCTCATCCTATTTTCTCAGCCTCTCTTTGTGTTGTGTACTCCAGACCCCTAACCACTGTGGTGGTTATCCCCTTTTCTTCTGCACTCCAGAGACCACAATTTAAAGTGGAAATTGAGGACTCCATAGGACTTAATTCCTGGGAAAGGAAATGGGGATTGGTATAGGTCCTTATGGAGAAATTTGCCTTTAAATCAGGGATGCTGTCAGGGTCTTCTCCTTCTGGGGGTGGAAAGCATGAGTCTGTTACTTTGAGGTTTCTGGCAGGGTACCTAACCCCCAAAAAGACATTCAGCAGGGTTTGGGAGATGGCGTATGGCAGAGTAGCAAGAAGATTTCAGGCTGACTGGATCAGATTATGCCAGAGAAGGGTGTTGATGGGCTGTCAGTTAAAGGATATAACAGGAGATTTCTAATATCTCTGAAAGGTGTGCAGATGGGGTTTACTTTCCAGCAAGGAGAAGCTGAAGCTAAGGGAATAAAATCCCCTGAGCTGAGCTCCTGGTGAAGAAAGAAACTGGTCCTTTTAGTAATGAACTCCTCAAAGAGCCTAAGGAATGTTGAAGGCAGTGTCTATCTATCTCTAGATTCATCTCCACATGTGACAAATGCTTTTGCTATGGGAGTGAGCATCTGACCTTTTTCTTCCCATCTCTCCCACAGCTACAGTGCTCAGGCTCCTCATTAGCAGCACCTAGATATTAACCTTGCTCCAATCCAAGAGGAAAAACCTAGAGAAAGCAGCAACTTCCAGTTTTAAATATTCCTTTTCAGGCTAAATGAGTGGAGCTGATACCATGTTCCTCAACACAGGAGGGTTCCCATGCAGGTGACCTAGGTTTTGGAAGCTACCAGTATATTCCTTTTGAAAGCACTGATGTGGATATATCAGAAACATTTCAACTGACCTAGTAAAGTCTGTGAGATGTGTGGATCCGTAGCCTCACATGTGGTATGAACAGAAGATAAAGCACATCTTCCCACCTCTTTTCTTCTTTGCCATGCACAGACACATGCTTAAAATGTAGAAAGTACAAAGGGAGGGTTTGAAGGGAAAGGTGCTGGCAGGAGGCTGCTGGCATCTCTGATGCTCTCTGACATCTTTGGCTGCTGGTTCCTCACTGTGGCTGTTGCAAGCACAGCTGCTGCTTGTTCAGTTGCTGTCAACACCCCTGTGCTGCTGGTGGAGAGGCTGTAGGAAACACAGAGCTTTGCTTATCAGGTAGCTGTTGAGAAACTTCCTGTGTGTTGTGCTTAAACACAAGTCAGAGTCAGGGTTGGCTCCCAGAATCTTCTTCAATGGCAGCAGGAACAGAGGCTCCCTGGTCTCCCAAAAGAAGAGGAGCTGTTTTCATAGCCTCCCAGGTAATTATGTGTAATCTTAGAAGCATTAAGAGAAGGCTCAGGGGAGACCTCAGAGTAACTTTTCAATACCTGAAGGGGGCCTACAGAAAGGCCGGGGTAGGACTTTTTAAGATAGGTGATGGGAGGACTAGAAATAGTGGATGTAAATTGGAAGGGGGTAGATTCAGGCTAGACATAAGAAAGAAATTCTTTACAGTGAGGGTACAGAGTGAAACACTGGAACAGGTTGCCCAGAGAGGTTGTGGGTGCCCCTTCTCTGGAGATATTTAAGGGCAAGGTGGATGAGGCACTGAGCAACCTGGTTCCAGAGGGAGGTGACCCTGCCCATGGCAGAGAGTTGGACCTAGATGATCTTTAAGGTCCCTTCCAACCTGAACTATTCTATAATTCTATGATTCTAAGATGCCTAATAAAGTTCTAGGTTGTAGCTAGCCAGAGTACAGACTCTTGGTCCTATCTGCTCTTTGTGCCCAACTTTTGCTTTATTTTCTTCCTTTCCATTAACAGTTTGCTTTGGGGGAACAATAAAATCCACACCTAAACCAAAAAGACCTTCAGCTAAGACTTATAATATCCTTCATCTACTCTTCCTAATATTAAGTAATTATGTTTTATTTCATACCTCCATATTTAATTGGCAAGTTAGGAAGCCTAGTCACCAAGCTGGTCCCCTGCTGCCTTCTCTAGGGGTTGTGTCAAGGTGTGCCAGCTGCTGGTTCACTGCAGTGACGTGCTGGCACAGCCTCCAGACACACTAATATGACTTGCAAAAGCCTCTGGATGCTGGTTTCTATTCGTTTTACAAGGCTCTTCAATAAATGATCAAGTACCATTCTGTGCTCTCCAGTAATTCGAAATTCATCTTAGGGCCGTTGTATTTGTCATGAGCTACTGGTTTTGCTTCTCTGCAGAAAGAAAGACCAAAGAGCAGAAAGTTGTGTGGTCATTTCATCTTCTTCCTGATAAAGAAATGTGTTCTGTAGCTTTTTCTGCTACTGACTTTGCTGCTGTACATGGGGTAAAGAGGGTTTAGTTCAGGTTACAGAGATGTGTGACTTCTAAGAATTTGGGCTGCTGAAGACTCTTCACTCTGTGATTCAATGGGCAATGTTTTTCTCTGTGTTGTTAAGGATACAGCCTTTCAAACAACATGGAAAGCAAACTTACAAGTACATGCTGTCACTGGATATCTGACTGCACTTTTTCCCAGTATACTCCCATTTAGGTAATCCCTTGTGAAGTCTGACTCAGGAAAAGAAATATTCAAAAAGCACACACCAGGCTTGTTGTGTTTCCAGTGTGTTTCTCATCTGTTTGTATTTACTAGTTTCCCTCAGACAATTGTAAGAAATCGAATGGAAACAATAGCAGCTTATTTGATCAAATGTGACTAAACAACAGTAATTTAAGTCATTAATTTGACATCCTATGCAATAAAAAATTAAAATTAATTAATAGCTATGTGTTAAATAAGTGAGATTATTTTCAGTTGTCAAAATCCCACGGATAAATTGATTTTGTACTCTCTATGCTTTCTTCCTTGCTTTTTTCCTTTACCTTTTTAAGTCCCCTGGTGGGATTCCTGGTTCCTGTCAGATGAACTTGGGTAGTCCTAGCATGTACCATGGCATCACAGCATCCCATGGATGCACATAAAGCAGTGCCTCCAAATAAACCCTTGAGGAGGTTGTTTTTCATTCTCAGGGCTATATGAGGATGGTCAGAAACTAAAAAAATAACCCCAACATGTTAAATTTCTGAAGACAACCTGAAAGAGGCACAGGGCCTGTTAGAATTTCCATTTCTAGTGATTCTCTTAAATCCTCCAAGTAAGGGATGCCCAACTCTCAGGGCTCAGGGAAATGCTTTAGAAATGGTGTGCTATCATTGTGTTCCAGCTATACCTAATCCCTCTCATCATTTCTCACATGAGCAGTCTCACTGACTTTGGCTGGAGTTCTCCCAGCCCTGAGTTCAGGAGTTACATTGAAGTTTGCCCACCAAAGCACAGCTTCTCACACCTTCACTTGCCACTTGGCATTTCTTCTCATATCACTGTTTTAAAAGGGTAAGTCCTTTGCCTCCTTGCTCCCCTTTTCCCCCTATGAAGTATCATCCAGAGTAAGAAAGGGAAAGGAAAGAAACTCTTGATACATTAGGGTTGGTTTGGAAGAAAAGGGTGCTGTGGAAATGGATGATGGAGATCATTATCACTTATCTTGTGCTGCCAAACGTTCTCAGCTGTCAATCCCATCGAGCCTCTCAGTAGAACATATCATTATGACTTGCTGCCCATTTGAGATCAAACCAGTCCACATGTCTAACTTCTCTGTGTACTTATTTTGCCTATGAAAGTAAAGCAAAAGCATCTCTCTGCAGCATATCTCTGTCAATAAGTTGTCTGCATTTTGCATTAACAAAAACAATCCTTTGACAGTTAGGGGAGATGATTATTACTTAGTGCCTCTTTACTCACTCCTCTGCTCCTCCAATCTCAGCTGCATGCATTAATTTAAAAGAGGAAAAATAACAACAGTAGGAAGAAAGAAGACCTCATGTCGTCAGAAGCTCAGTTGGAGGAGTTTAACTTCCCACAGAGAGTTATGCAGAATAAACCTGTCTAGATGTTCACCTGCATTGTTAAACTCAGTATGCTTTTGCAGGTTTGACAGTATGTGGTCAAGCCATTCAGGTCTTGCAAAAATCATGATAGTGTATTTGGAAGGAGAGGCATTAGCACCTGGAAATAATAGACCAGACTTTGTTAAAGAGCCTTTCTATTTAGACCCCCCCAGTGCCATTTTCAGAGATCTTTTTTAGCACTTGAAAACGATAACTGAGCTTGCTTCTTTCTCCATGTGAGGTATCAGAACATGGAGGTTTCAGCATTCCCTTTGGGAAGTGGCTCTTCAGCTGTGCTGCCTTACTGGTGTTTAGGTCTTTTAATTATTGCATCTTTATTTTACTGAAGCCACAATCTGATGTAGAGAAAGATGTCTCTGCTCACTGCAGGTGGCTCAAACTAGATAAACTTTGACCATCCTTTTCAATCCAATGCATTCTGTGATTCTATGACTTGAGAAGATGCTTCATACTCGGGTACTAATATTCAGCTCCCTGGTTGCCTCTGGGGACCATCACTTGGGGACATTCAGGGTGTACACAGTTTAGCTTCCAACCTAAATGTGTCTGCTCAAGGCAAGCAGGCAGCTGCAGACTCCATTCCCCCTGTTAAAGCTCATCACCAGAATCAAGAACAAGCCTGAAGGTGGCCTCATTATATGGTGGGTGCCATAAAGGTGCAAGTAGTGATTAAAGCAGAGCACAGAATGCAAAAAAATATGTTATTATGGCAAGAACTTTTTTCTCTCCTGCAAATGGTGAGGAGAGAACATAGCTCTGACATCAGAGAGCTCCTTGATCATTCCATCACGCAGCAGAAAATTCCTTGATCAGCCCTGCAATTGGTGCATCAGCACTGAATTGTCATTTCTGTGAATGTTTTCGTGTTAATTTTTATTTTGCTGTGCAGAAGATTGCCACAGACAGCACTTACTGCAGAGGTCCCCTGAGGTTAGGCATATTACTGTCAAAGAGTGTTGGAAGCATTTGGTCACTTTGCTATGGACAAAGCAAAAGGTATTTGTCCAAGACCTTCATCCCTCACCTTTCCAGCAGCCCTGCCAGGCTTCTCCCTTCCCCCAGCTGTCTGTGCTGGCAAGTGCTCAGCTCAACACAAGGTAGAATTTGGCCTTGTACCTACCCCTGTAAGGCTGTAATTTTTTTGTTGTTGTTGTCCTTTTGTACCTGACTCGTTTGGGGAAAAATGCTGATATCTTGGCAAATATCTGGACATCTTCCCTGTTAGGAGAGCAGTGATTAATGTGTTTTTTTTGTTCTCTCTGATCAAATTAAAACATGTATTCTAACATGTCTTGGAGACATTTATAATTGTCCTTGTATATCCCAGCTTATCAGGGTGCAGTAGCAGGTGTTGTCAGCTCAGCCAGCCAGAGTTTTTAATTCTGTGTGCCAGCCTCTCTGCTGAAGGCCAAGGTCCAGATGCTGCAGCCCTTTGCTTGAGCTAAGTAGGATTTCCAGAAGTTGTCCTGGTGCTTGGAGTGGAGACCAGGTGACTCCAAGGACCAGGACAAAGCCCTCCTGCTGCTGGAGCAGCAAGTGGCAGTGCTGTGCGTGGCATCTTGCAGAGGTCTCATCCCATTAACCCGTCTGGCTGCACTTGGAGATTGGGGAAGTTGGCTTTTTAGATTTCTCCAGATCTGAGGAAGCTTGAAACAAACTTTCCTGGCTTTATCTTAAATAGAGGGTTTTCGCTAGTTTATCTCAAAGTGTGTTTTCAGTGGAGAGCAGTGGCAGCTTTGATGTGGGAAGAAAGCAGAGTTTCTGTGAAGAGCCCCTTCAGTGCCCTGAGAAGAGCCCCACTCTTCCTCGCCTGTTGATGTAACCCTGAGCAAAGTGACCTCCTCTGTCACCACCACTGCTTCAACTGTCACTTAAATGGAGGTGCTTAAATGGAAGGTCTGAGCAGGTTGTCATTGCTGGGGTGGCTGCTGTCCCCATCTGCTCTAACCCCTGCCACTGCTTGCTCTTCTCATCTTATAGAGAGCTTCTGAATCTTCAGGACAACAAGTTTGTCTGTCTGGTTACCACTCTATCCAGAGCTTTGTGCAGCTCCTTCCCTTTTCTTACTAAATTTTAGGGATGTGCTGTGGTCCTCTCTATTTTCAGCCCCTTTTGAAGGGGCTGACTCTGTAGGTAAACACTCTAGGAGAACTTATCCCTCCAAAACACAGATTACAGACTTGAAGGTTACCCTTCTTGTTCCAGAACAGCAGTTGAAATAAGTTTCATTTATACTTTTGCCTTCTTTCTGTGAGGAAGAATGAATAAAGTGATTAATAGCATTTGCAGAATTGCAAAAGGGTCAGGCTTTTCTGTCTCTTTGTCATCATTTTCCTTCAAGAAAGTGGAAGTCCATGGAGGTGTTGGCACATACCAGTTGCATGTCTGGAAAAATTAGTATCAAAACCAAAGTTTAAAAGGGAGGATAGTGTTTGCCATGAGATGCTCAATAACTGGGATGAGGAATGTGTATTTGTGATATTGTCTGGCTGTGAAAACTACTTTACAAATTTTTCCTCCATAGGGAAAGGAAATAACAATCCCTAGATAGTGCAGCTGCTCATTTATGTTTGCTCAAGTTTCTTTTGCTTATCAGCCTATCACACTAATTCATCACTTATGTTTTGGGCATGTAAATCTATTTGCTGTTCTGAAAAGTCTATAAACAGGGCTCTGGCAGGAGCTCTGTTAGAGTTTTCATCAATGGATGTGTGTGTCTGATCACAATAACGGACACTCAGGGTTACCACTGATTTGGAAGCAGACGTGCAACAGACAACTGTGATTTTTATCAAAGCATTTCTGGGCAGTGAGTTACCATGGCAGTTGCAGTAAGATAAAGCACTGCAGGATCCTTGAGAAAGAGTGTGTTATAATTTTGTACTTCTATAGGGTGCTTTGTCCAAGAATTCAAAGCACCCCATTAAGTTTCTCTGTGCTATTGTAAGGTGGGTAAATACGATTAGATCTGTTATTAGGCTGGCAAAATGAGGCACAGAAGTGATATTATTCCCTCACTGTGGCATATGTACCCCTGGTGTCGACTCTGAGCTCCTTTTCTGCCATGTAACTGTGCCACAGCCCAGTGAGACAAACTGCAGGGGACGTGATGGCCCCTTTGTGCAGTTCTACTATTTCAGGTGCAGCCAGGTTTCTCCAGTGGCTCTGATATCTCAGAGATTCACCCCTGTAGCAAATATTTCACTTGATGTATGTAAAAGCAGGGTTCATTAAGCAGTCCTCAGAAAAAGCCCTGCCATGTTGTTGATGCTTTCCTTAGCATCTCTGTGCTATCTGTGCTTTTACCAGCCCCCTGCCTCCCCCCAGTGCACTTTAAGTGTTACCCCACTGAAATCAGCAGTCTGTGCCATTACTCCCACACCATCCATTTGTGGCTGTGACCACTTTTCCCCCCCTTCCTGCACTGTCTTAGACTCTTACAGCCCTGCTGTTGCCCTCTCCTGTACCCCTGCCACTGCTTCTCTTGATTACAGAGCAGCAGCCACTGCCCTCCTGGGAGCCTCCGTGCAGACAGGTACAGGACAGAATAGTATTTTTATTAAAAATTACTCCCATAGGCTTGTTGTTATTATTATTCTTTTTAATCCTGCCACAGTCTCCCTTAGGCCAGTCAAACTGAGAAGAGACAAACTTTAATCTGTGATTGCTTTTACACTTGCTTGTGTTTCACACATGCTGGGAGGTGCGAGGCTCCTGCCTGCGCTCTCCCAGTGTGTTGCTTCATTACATTCCTCAGATTCTTTTTTGGAGTTGATTTTCTCCTCTTAAACACGACCTGAACTTTAAAGGGGAAAACAACTCTTTCTTTATCCTGCCTTTCTTGCTGGCCTTGCTCTACCTTTGTTGAGACAAGGGCTGCAAACAGCAAGCCCTTTCCAGCAGGAAACATTTGGGAAGGGGGAGAAAGCAGGACAGAGCTGCTTAGCTGTAGCATGAAGAGATTCATATTCCTCTGGGGAGGGTCCAAATGCAGTATTTTACACTTGAGCCCATTCCAGCTCTAAGATCTTCTCTAATCTGTGTGCACAGTGGGTTCAATCTGGTTGGGAAGGCCAGCAGCAATCCTTCAAAGGGATCCTCTGAGATCCGTGTTGAATGCCAGCCCACCAGTGTGATGCATGGAGCAGATGGCCAGCTCCAGTTCTAGACTGCAGTCCAGCAACTGGTATTGAGTAGATGAAAACTGTACCTCCAGTCATGCAGAAGAGCAAACTTTCAGCTCTCTGGGGACTTGAAGACATAAGCTCTGGCAAAGGGAATACACCTATGTGTGTGGTCTGTGAGCCCAGACCTTTGAGACTGCAGAGCAAACTCTTCGCTTCATGTTCTTTCTCACAAGAGCATCCAGAAGAGCTACAAACATTTGGTTAAACAACTTTTTAGTTGTTTAATTATAGAAAATCAACGCTGTTCCTGACTTCATCCTTCAGAATCTTGATTCCCCAAGAACTTGCTGATTCCTCAGTTACCTTCCCCATGACAAAAAAACAGTTATGAAGCACCTTTCTGCCCTTCCAGCTTTACTGCTGTGATTGTAGCCACATCCATCAACCAGGGATGGTCTCTGAAAGTCATGGCATACAGCAAACCAACCCTTCTTCTTGATTCCTCATGTCATGGCATCCATCTAACAGAAATAGCTTGTCTTGTCCAGCCTGAGACACTTTATCTACGGTTTCTTGTCTTTGTTTCATGTGATCTCCTCAAGGCTGACTTTTTGGTTGTTTTTAGAGGATGGTAAAAACTTCTTGCTCAAAACTTCCCAGTCTTTACTTTCTCAGCCTTTCATCTTACAAAGGACTCCCATGGGATCTCTCTGCTCTTCCATGTGCTTTATTTCATAATCCCCTACCCTGGTTTCCAATGTTACATGATATATCTTGCAAATTCACCAATTTAATTGAGAAGAATAGTTTGTATTTCTTTAAAAATAGCTTAAGGTGCTTTAAATCAGCCCCATTGATTCTGTCATCATGCAGCCCCTGTTGGTGTTTTCTGTGAGGTGGGGGGGAAGCATTGCTTTGACTTTTTTTTTCCTGACTTTCAGCTTTTGTGGCAGCACAATATTTGACTCCCTGCTCCTTGTCTTGCTCTGAAACAGTTTATCAAATCTCCTTCAACAATTACTGTCTGCTCTTCTATTATTCACTTTCACTAGCTTGATTCTTTCCTATCAATCAGCCTGCTTTTCCCTCTCCAGCCTGCTTTCTGACTGCAGTCTCCCACCTTGAACTGCAATCCAGGGTAAAAGCAGGCTTTTAACCCTTCCCCAGCTCTCTCTACCTTAATACCAAGGCAGCAATTAATTTTCTCTCTCCAAGTTCATCTTCAGCTGTTGGAGCTCTCCATCATCTGCTCTCTCTTTCCCTCCATTTACTGGTGGGAGGGTTTCTGAGTCAATAAAATGGTCTTCTGCAGTTTCTGCTCACCAACCCAGTGATGTTCCAAATTTCATCAACATTTCAGTGGGTACTGTGAAGCCAAACCTACTGCAGGACTGTGTTTTCTTCCCAATTTCTGTGTGCTTCAAATGAATCTCTGTCAAAGTGCTCACCACCCTATGAATATCTCCCCCATCTATGTAATTGGTTTCAGGCAGGGACTGTGGGGAGGTTGTTTTTGCTCTTGAAAACAAAAGTTGTCCATTTGTTATCATCACAGAGATGGATCCTGCTCCATGTTGTGCTGTTGTGTGTTCTTGCCTTCACCTTTGGATCTCTGCTTCTCCCTCCCTTTGGTCTCACAATCCAGTTTGACAGCATCCCTCCATGCATCCCCCTTAGAGCCTGCATGTGTTTACATTTTTAAAGGCTCTGGGAGAAATAGGTTTTCATACACAGCAAGTAAAACTCTGGTTTTATCTTCATTGTTAACGAAGCAATTAATTTGGTCCCAGTGCTATAAAATTCAAAGACCTTTGGTAGGTCGTGCTTAGAAGTACATGTCTTTTGTATTAGTGAAGTGATAAAATTCAAATGGAAATGAGAAATGTTTTCTGCTCTTTACATGGAGTGTGAAAAAAAAAATCTGCTAGAGTTTTACTAGATTAATAAAGGAAAAATGTCGAGGGGGCTATTCTTACTCAGTGCCATTTAGTTTTAAAAAAAACCACGTGAAATGTTACAATTTCTTTGATAAAAAAAGATAGTTTTAAGGTTAAGGAAAATATTAGTTTATTAAAAGTGTGTGGCTTCATAGCCATGAAGCCACAGGAAACTGTTCTGGCAGTGAGCTGGCACCAGTGGCAGTGTCACAGCTGCATGTGGCAGCATAAATGGAGTGTGAGGCAGTGGAGGGACAGAGTCCTACTCTCTGTAGGTCCATGTCCAACCTCATTGCTCATCTGGGGGCAACTGGAGAGAGAGTAATTGTATCTCTGCTCCCTATCAATTAGGATCAAAGCTACTTAGTTGGCTGAGATATGCTCCCTCTGAATCCTCATTTTGCTTTTCTGTCATGCTTCCCTAATCTCCTACAAAGTAACATTTCCATAAAAACCATTTCCATTTCTCCTGCTTATTTTCGTTAAGTGGAAAGTCTCCTTAATGATGTTTTGTGGGTTTTTGGGTTGGTTTTTTTTTTCTTGGATTCAAAAACTCCTCATCTTAGGTCAGCATTTTCAAAATGCCAGTTTCTCAGTTGTTACACTGCTACGCTTCCAATCCTAAACAAAATTCTTGGAACAGTTCTTGCTATTCTTTATTTCTTCCTTCTGAGAGCTGAATTTTTCCTCTCATCACATCCTCCATCCCAGCTTCAACTCATTTATCAATTTATAAGTCTCGCTTCTTCCAGAATAGTTTTTCAGATACGTATTTTTAGATGAGAGCTGTTCCATCTTTCCAAAATGATCACTTCAACCTCAGCCACTGGAGCTCAGACATACAATATTTAAATTATTATTTATAGTACAGGAACACGCAGAGACTTTCATTAAAGATAAGGCATTAGGCATGTGCCTTGATGAGTAAAGGCACGATGAATGATAGTCCTTGCTCTGAGCACTTTGCACTCTCAAGCCTGGCTGGACTTACTGGGAGAATTTAAGGAGTTTAATGCAGAGAGTCTCCAAGCTTTGCCAGAGCTACTCAACCCTGCCTTCCCTATCAGAGCAAACCCATCTCAGTGTGATGCTGCTTTTGTCTCAACACCCTGTAGGTGAGAGTGAAGCAGGATGGGGTGAAACACAATGGAATTGAGTTCCAGGAGAGCATGGCCATCCATGAAGGTTGCCAGGTGAGCACTAGTGGGTGAATCTGCCTCCAGAGGGAAGCCCAGAGCTGCAGTTTGGTGGCATAACTCCAGGACATGATAAGGAAATACCATACATAGACAACATGGGCAGATAATCCCAGATTCCAGGGTTTTATAATTCATTAGAATCATAGAATAGTTTGGGTTGGAAGCAACCTTAAAGATCATCAAGTTCCAATTCCCCTGCCATAGGCAGAGACACCTCCCACTAGACCAGATTGCTCAGTGCTTTGTCCAGCCTGGCCTTAAACACCTCCAGAGAGGGGGCATCAACAACCTCTCTGGGCAACCTGTTCCAGTGTTTCACTACCCTCACTGTAAAGAACTTCTTTCTTATATCTAGCCTGAATCTCCCCCCTTCCAAGTTACATCCATTATTTCTAGTCCTTGGAGGTCCTCCTATCATAGAATAGTTTAGGCTCAAAGAGACCTCAAAGATCATCTCCTTCCATCACCCTGCCCTAGACAGGGACACCTCCCACCAGCCCACATTGCTCAAAGTCCTGTCCAACCTTGAACACCTCCAGGGCTGGGTCAGCCACAGCTTGCAACCTGGGCCAGAAGCTCACCACCCTTCAAGGTGGTGAAAGGGTCCTGAGTCCTTCATCTCTGTCTACATTTAATTCTTTTGATTCCTCAGCCAATACCAGCTCACTATCTGTCAGGCTTCTGCAGATCCTGGGGTATTACATACTGAAACCAGCCTTCCTACCTGGATTACTGTTTATAGCTCCAATTTTTAGCACTAAGTGGTGTAAATTAGTTCTGTGTGACTTGATGGATTCTATCCCTCCCCCTTGACAACAGCAATAAAAGATCTGACCCCTTTCTGGGTGTTTGTAAAACCAAACACACGAAACCTAATTTGTTTAGGGATGAGCTTTTAATTGCTTTGCCATCACAATGAGAAACCAAATGCTTTAGCAATCTTGGGAATCGATTGACTGATTTATAATAAGGGATTTGACCTGAGAAGGGGGTTATCACCTTTGGATGCAGTAAAATTAACCATGGCTGGGATGGTGGTGGGTACTTCTGTGGGGCAAGGATTTGGTGTGCAGCTTCTGAACCCTGCTGTGGTTGCTGATGAAATGTCCTAGCAAAGTGGTCTTCTGAGCTGCACTTCTTATCAGGACTGAACACTGTAGCAGAGAAATAAAGCTTAACAGCATCAACCAGGGTTTTTTCTCTGCTCCCAGGTGACCAAAAATCAGGCCACATTCCCTGACCTAACAGGAAAGGAACAGAACCTCCAGCAGGTTTAAGGGTGTTGGTTTTGGGTGACTGCTTAGAATTAGAATTGCAAAGCTAATTGAGTACTTACATGCAGAACATTCCTGATCTTAAACTACCTTTAATTAATTTAGGGATTTTTTGACCTGGGCCATAGATCATAAAGCCTTCTTTAGCCTTTCAGAGGTAGCACTGTTTTAGCCTTCTGTTTGTGCTGATTAGTTTCAAGTCAGAGTAATTCTTTTTTTCTTTTTCCCCTTGAGAAATCCCCTGCAGTTTGCTCATAAATAAAAAGAAAAGGAAGAAATATTCTTCATGGTATTTTTGAAGTTTGACTTTGCCATCAGAATAGATCTGCACACACACAGCACTTGTCGTCCCTAAAACTTACATTTTGAAAGTTCTTTGAAGATGTAAATTACAGATCTTTCATATGAAAAGTTAATGAAGGACTCTAAACAAAATAAAATAGAAGTGATGACATGAAAGAGCCTTCTTATGGCTTCAATAACAAGATAAACAGTTTAATATTCCACATACTGCATTAAAAATAACAGCTGGGCTCTGTGGAGATGAATCCCCTAACTCAACCACGTTGGTTTTCACATTAGCTGAGGACAGTGAAGGAGACTGATGACTCTGACTTGTCACCTCCTTTTGGCCCCTGGAAACACTGAAGGCAGACAACACCTGCTAAGTTTTAGCAGACACCACAAGTACTTTAAGAAATACAGTATTAAAGTGCCATTACCACCAACACTTCAGTACCCTCCAAAGTGATAGACATATACTATATTGACAGCCTAGAATTTTAATGAGCTGTCCCTGTTTCAGACTATTGATTGTCCTTTTTTTTTTTTTTCTCTTCCCCCGATTCAGACAAGAGGAAACAAGAACCAGCATTTCATTAAAAGGAGACTTTGTCCAGTGTTTCAGATTTCATGAACACTTGTGAGTGAACAGGCTCTATAAAATAACCAATTAATTCAACCATGTTGTGACTCAGGGTGAAGACTGAAAACTACACCCCTGCATTTACAGAATCATAGCATGGTTTGGTTTGGAAGGGACCTTAAAAATCATCTAGTTCCAACCCCCCTGCCATAGGCAGGGTCACATCAAGTAGACCAGGTTGCTCAATGCCTCATCCAGCCTGGCTTTAAACACCTCCAGGGAGAGGGGGCATCCACAACCTCCCTGGGCAACCTGTTCAAGTGTCTCACCACCCTCACAGTAAGGTATTTCTTTCTTTTATCCAGCCTAAATCTCCCTTCTTCCAATTTGCATCCATTACTCCTAGTCCTTCCATCACATATCCTACTAAAAATTCCTACCCCAGCCTTTCTGTAACCCCCTTCATGTATTGATAAGCTCTTCTGAGGTCCCCCCTGAGCCTTCTCCAGGGAAGGTAAAAGGTTCAAAATCTCCTACCATACAAAAAGTTCCCAAACAAGATTTTGATGCACATCCCTTGGTTCACTTCAGTTCACTTACTATTTCTCCAGTTCCCTGACAGCTTCTCCTCTGTGCAACCTTCTGCGTGAGCATTGTACCGTGCTCTTTGCAGCTCAGGATGTTTCAAGACACAAAGCTTGTGTTTTCTGGGAGGGTTTTGAGGTTTTTTTGGTCTATACAGTATCACAAATCCAAGTTAAAAGTGACCATAAGAGGCAGGGGAAGGAGTAGCCTGCCATAATGATTTGCAAATTGTGTTAATTTCATAGTGGGATCCTGCTTTTTGATAGGATTTAATGCGTAATGAGCTCCTGAGACGATATTTTTGCTTCAAAGCTTTGCTGAGTGCTAGATCCTATTAAATTCTTGCAGTGAACACACCAAAAAATACTTTGAGCTAATTTTAATAATTTTTAATTGAAGGAATATTTTTATTCCAATTTGAATATTCAAGCTGTTTAAAAGTTAACACATTCTCAAAGTATTCATCAGTCTTTTCCTTCCATAATATCTTTTTTTAGGCAGCCCGTGGCTTGTCTTTTTTTTTTTTTTTTTTTTTTCCTGGATTTGTTTCTCAGACCCAGTGGAAACAAATTTAGACTTTTTTTGCTATTTATTTCTTTTAAAGCACCCTCATGCTGCAGTTTAATCTCCATTCTTTTTACTGCTGTTTTATAGTCTACCATTATTGTTTGCTTGTTTCCTTTTCTTTTTCAGGAAGCAGAAACAAAATACAAATTTCTTTGCTAATCCTTGCTTATAGCCTAGCAGGAGCTAGATTTGTGTGGATGTGTGTGGTGCTCAGTAACATAAATATTTTGTTGTTAGAAGCATTTTTGTATTAGGTTAAATCCTGTAGACCCCAACAGAGACTGGCATCCCAGGTTGCAAGACAACTACCAGGAGACCAAAGCACATCACAATCTACATATGTAAGCAAGAAATATGTTTTACTGCCTTGTTTCAGGAAGGGAAAGCTGACACAGAGAGATTCAGTGACCTGTTTCCAGCCTTCTTGAAGATCTGAGGTTGGTTCCTGTAGCCATTTCTTGGTCAGATTTCCTCCCTCAACCTTATTCATCCTCTCCAAAATCAAATGGGAAGCTGGAGGACAGTGAGGGGTTGTATGACAAATGAAACATGGCTGTGTACTTTATCTCTTTCACAACTCTGCACGTTTAAGCAGGGTTTAGATTAAGAAACTGATGTTTGAGCAGCATCAAAACACAGCAGTGTTGAGGGGAAACCCTGACTGAACAAACTGTGTCTCAGACCCTCCCATGCTATGACCACTATGACCTACAGTCATAGTGTCACAGCCTATGAGTCACAGGATGGTTTGAGGTGGTCTGGACTTTGAAGATCTTCCAGTTCCAACCTCCTGCCCTGGACAGGGACACCTCCCACCACACCAGGTTGCTTCAAGCCCTTGAACATTTCCAGGGATGGGGCATCTGTAGCTTCTCCAGGCAATCTAGGTCAGTGTCTCACCACCCTGTAGGTGATGAAGGGGTTCTGATCCAAAATCTACCTGCAATAGGATTTGGGGCTAGCAGAGATGAGTATTGTCAAGCAGTGCATGGTTCCAGCTTCCCAATCTCTTCTTTACAGATGCCAGCAGGAAGTGTGCAGCTCAACACTTTGGTGACAGAGGTGTGATGTTTTCATGGACTAAGCTGTGAGAACCAAAGGCTTTTGGTTTGCTGCTGTGGCTGCCCAGCTCCTGTAGCTGGCATAGGTTCTTTTTTAAGAATAAGAGTGACCCCGTGGAGTCAGTTATTCTTTCTCTCTCCATCTTCATGTTCATTTTTAGGAGTCAGAGACAGATGGTTAAGAGCTTTGAGATGTGTGGGGTGACCTTGGGGAGGTTCTAACTACAAGACAAAATTGCCAAAGGTAAATGCAGTGAGGAGATTAAGAGTCTGGCACTCTGGCAAATATCAAAACCTTGTCTTATGTTGCTATTTTTCCTCTATGGCAAACATACAGATTTCAGAATGACTTTGCTGTAGCAGTGACTTGAAAATTATAGTGAGTGAGTGCTCCCTTTTAAATAATGGATTATGAGGCAAAGATTAATTTTTGCTCAATTTTCACACTAATTCAGTGCCTTGCTGGCAGCAGAAGCACAGAGAAGGACACGAATTCACAGTGGCTGTCTTTTCTTTCAAAGTCTTAACGTGCTTTTATTGGATGGGACTGTTTGTAATAAAGCCCCATCGTTCACATCTGACTGCCTGCCTGAGCACAGAGCTTTAACATCTGAGGAGCATCCTTTGGTTAATGTTATCAGTGAAGATAGTCAAACCATTCCACAAGCTTGCTCAGCCCCTCTCTAAAGGAAATCAGTCCTGTTCTACAGCAGAAGGTCATACACCAACAATCCCTATGACAGCCAACACGCTGTGGCTGCCAGGTGCCACTTATTTTTAGGCCAGTTGAAAAATTGGGGGAAGAGGGAGAGAGGGAGAAAAAGAAGGAGAAGACAGACAGACAGTTGAGAAGAGGTGAAACCATAAATGCAATGTCCCAAAGGCATTTATCAGCCCAAATGAAATGGAAACAGTGAAAGGGAAACACTGCTTTGCTTTTCTCAAAATTGTATTTCCAGTTGAATGAGTCGAAAAGAAAATATCCCTTCCTATTCCTGTGATTTTGAGAGATCTGTTTGCTAAGTCTGCAGGCTTAGGAGGGGAGACAAGGAGTATTTATTTTCCCTATACTTTGGTAATTTATGAGGTTGCTATAAATGCAGAGTTTATGGAAGTAAAATCAGGCCATGAAATAAAAAGGATTCTATTCAAATATCCCATCTTATTAATTCTTTCTAATTCTTCACAGAGGAGGAGATGAGTGAGGATGCACAGAGGGTTTACTGAATTTTAAGAGGGAGAAGATCCAGTAAAAGTGGCAAATGCCGGTACGTTTTAAAAATAGAAAAGGGGAAAGATAAGTGAATTTTATTAGGGTTTGAAATGTAATTGAATTTTCCTCTTCCTATTCTGCCATCAGAGATGTCAGAAAGAAGTTTGCTGTTCTGAGAAAGGGTCTTGCATTACTAACTAACCTGAGGAAAGTGGCTTCACCTTCTTGTGCAGCAGGGTGTGACTGACAGGATGTAAATGCAGCTCTTAGCTGTGACACGTGAATGGGTGGAGAGGAGATTTAGAGCCTTGAGCAAGAAATAAGATGACACAATTGCTTTCAAGGGGGAATTAGTGCTCCAGCAGGTGCAGAAATGGGGCAAATATATTGTTCTTCATGAGTGGTATTAGCTACCACTTCTACTGGGTGTCCCTCAGTATTGTGCCAATGTATTGTGTTATCATCCTGCCTTGACCTCTCCAGAAGCCTCCAGGAGGATGCAGGAGTGAGGAAGGAGCCTGTTACAAGATGTGCTGTAGGAAATGTAGAGAGATAGGTGCTGGTAAAGTGTCCTAAAGTCTAAGGTGCTATATCTGAGAGCCTCAAAAGCTTTCAGAAATCCATCCTTTTAAGATGCTTTTTGGAAGAGGAGAGTCAGCATAGAAGGAAACTCTAGTATCTGCTCTCTTCAGGTCAGCAGGCTCTCCTTGTGCATGTCACACGTCCCAGCATCTGTTTTGTGGATGTGGAAAGGGAGAATGCATGCAGTTGAGGGTGTATTGAATGCTGAAGTTAATACATTGAATGGTATTGATCTCACAGAGCAATTGTTTGGAGACTTTCATCAAGTCAAATCCTTTTTATTAGCTAAGTTTGGAAAACTGCAGATGTCCAAAGCAATAACTTTTTTTCTTGTCAAAACCAGAGATCCTCACTTCCTACTCCTGCCTCTTACTCTCATAATATCTAAATATACTTAGTATTTTCCTGCTGTCTTTATGGTGCCTGTTAGCTTTCCCCCACACCAAACTGACACTCCAGATGTTCTTGGATGTGAGGGACCAGGGTGCAAATAAATCTGACATCCTTCATAGCTGAATAGTTTTCCTGGCTAAGAGGAGCAGATAAACCCTGGTATGTCAGAGCAGCTGGTGACAGCCATCACCACCCAGCTCACTGGGCTAAATGAGACAGGGAGGACAGGAGCTAAGATCTGTTTCCTTGAATTAAAGTGATTAGGTCTCTGTAGTTGAGGCAAATAGCATAAAATGAGGGGAAAAAATCACTGCAGTGGCTCTGGGTGGAAGCACAAACCCCCTTTCCATCTTGGCATCTCCTGACCTTGTGTGTCTGTCTCTACTGCTTATCTCTGTGGGGGTGAGATGTGATGCCCAGTGTCCCTGTGAGTGCAGCTCTGGCAGAAGGTACATTAAAGTTGGCAGAGTGCAGGAGAGAGCAGCACTGCTCCTGGAGTGTCACTTGGCTGGATGACACGCAGCAGTTTCACAAGGCAGGAATAGACTGGAAGTCTGTGATGAGGCTGTGAGACAGAGGGGTTTAAAGAAAGTCTGGCTCTGGAGTTCCTAGTCCAGTGGTACCCCACGGGGGGCTGTGATTGGGGCTGTGATGGCAAGATGAGATGAGCTGCAGTTCATGTAGTGCAGTGGGAGTAGCGGAGTTCATGGTACTTTGGTGTCTTTTTTTGGAATGCTTTTGATAGTAGAGGAGGCACATGACCTTCTGCATTTGAGATCTGATGGCTCAGGAATCTCTAGTTACCCTGTTGGCCATCAGCCCCTGTTCTTGTGTATGGAACAGTTGCCAGGCTAAGAAAAAGCCTTAGAGAAAGCTGGCTTTCCTAAGAAGCTATTCCCACCATTCCATTTGCTAAGACTTGTGGACCCCTGAGGTATGCAAGGGAGTGTCTGCCTTGTAAGTATCAAAAGAAATTAATTATTCCCTATTATAATTAAGACTTTTTTTTAATTAGCTGAATAATTAGAATTTTTCTTGCGTTACGGCGCAGCTTTTCCCGCTGCCAGAAAATCTGAAACTTTCAGAGCTCTTTACCTGAGCAAAGGAAAATTCTAGCATCACCAATTCTCTTTCTGCAATAAAAAGTAGTAAATAACAGCTCTGCTGCAAGAAAGGCAACTCTCTGTCAAGTCAAACTTGTCCCTCGAAATGTATGCTTTGTAAAAGCCTTCAGAAGATGTTGGGTCGAACTGTTTTAGTGCTATTGTGAGGAAATCAATATTTCCCTGCAGCCTTTGCAAAGCCCCAGATTGTAGCATGTTGTTTGTGCACAAGAAGCTGAAAGTGAAACTGTCTGAGAAGGAGGGTGAGGTAAACTGCCCTGTTTCTATAATTTGCCCTGGAGGCACGTGAGTGAGACAAAATGGCACACAAGAGCAATCCAAAATGAGAAATTCTACTTGTGTAAATAGCTGAAGTTTGAGGGTGTTTGTGTGTTTTTGGGATGTTTTGTAGGTTTTTTTGCTTTTCCTTTAGATTTCCCTCTCTTCCCTCATCCTTCCACCTCCTTCTATGCCCTGTTATCATATGCTGTGCTAGAGATTACCACGTGCTGTGTCTTTCTGTGAAAGCATCAAGGAAATCATGCCAGATCCTGCTTCTACAGTGACATTAGTAACTTGTCTGCTGTGGCTTCTCCACATTGCTTCAGAATCCCAGCAGTGTGAATTTAGCACAGGTGGAAGCAGCAGCACTGTCAGTCCTTGTGATGCAATGGGACCCTTGAGCTGGCAAAGGTATGGCCATCATTTCTATGAATTCATGACTCTTCCATGAATTCCAGGTCTACCCAGTTAGAGCCTGGTGAAGGTACACTAGAAGGAAGAGATTTTATGGAGTTGGATACAGTGGCTATAGCTGAGAACTTCTCACTGCCATGAAGGAGGTGATGAGACATTGGCACAGGTTGCCCAGAGAGGTGGTGGAGGCTCCATTCCTGGAGACATTCAAGGCCAGGCTTGCTGAGGCTCTGAGCAACCTGATCTAGTGCAGGATGTCCCTGCTCACTGCAGGAGGTTGGTCTAGATGGCCTTTGAAGGTCTCTTCCAACTCTGTGGTTCTATGATTTTAAGTTCAGAAAGGAACCACATTGGTTTGGGGTGGCTGGCTGAGACTTTTCTCAAGCCTAGGAGACATCTGCTGATGTGGATGCAGCAGCTTTACAATGTCGTGTTCACCTGCCTCAGGCAGGAAAAAAAAAAGAAGGGTGAGCCAGGTTGTGTGAGTGGGAGGATGGAAAGCAAAGGACCAGAGGAAAGAAAATGCCACGCTGACTGGCAAAGAGACTGCATTCTTTGTATTCTTTGTAGATAGACTGAAATGTCTTCACAGGAATTTTTTTTTTTCTTCTCTAATCTGGAAATAATTCTGATTTATTTTAAGCCTTCTATTAAGACAAGTCACGCAGCACTGCCTGGCTGGCAGTAGGAGGCTGTGTGTGCGCACAAATGTGTGTTTCCAAGGGTGCTGCCTGCCTTCTTTGCTTGACTCTGCAGTCAATTATTTTGTTTTCAATTATATATAAAAAGGCTATGATGGAGTTTTTTAGCCTCTGTAGTAGCACAAATCACAGGCTCCTTCCCTGTACAAGCAGCGTTGCTGCCCCATGGTAGATCACAACTTTCATGTGCAGACTTGGAGAGGAACCAGTGCCGCCAGGGACTCCCAAACTGCCCCACTATGGGGCAGGTGAGCCCTCACGGGCTCTACATGGTCCCTCAAACCCTGTCTAAAAGAGAGGGAAGGGCAATGTGGTCCCTAGGCTGTGCCATGGAAGGACAGGAAGAGCTATTTTCTGTGTGCTGTGTTTAGCAGCACATCCTTGATTGAGCTGAATGGCTTGGATAAGCAAGGAAGGGCTGCAGAAGCCAGGTGAGGAGATCATTCATGGGAAGGGTTGTGATGACACAGAAAATTATATACAAATCATGAGGGCCTTAGTCACACAGTGGGTCTCTTGCCAACCTGAAGTAACTTGATCTGAAGTGAGTAGGTTGAAAAACTGTAGGACTGAAAGGGCTGTTTCACTGAATGATCCTTTAGGTGTGCATAATCCAGTCACATACCCACTGCTGTATAAACTAACCCTAAAAAAAAGAGGGGTTGGACTGTCAAATCAGAATTATATTTCTTTGAATGAGGTTATATAAGGAAAACCTGAGGATGTAATAGTGCACAGGCATCACAGTCCTCATCAGTAGCCACCACCTGACATCCAGGGATCTGAAACATTCTCAGGTGTGGTTTCACTTGGCTTTGGTATTTGGGTGTGTTGATGCACAGGTAAATGCTCCAAAATTTTGTGGTACAAGGGCAGTTGTCAGTTCCTCATGGTTTGTTTTGTAAAAGAGATATAATCCAAGCCTTTTTCTGTTCTGCTGTGTGCCAGCAGGGAAGGGGGTGTCTGAATGCATCAGGAGGCTGCATTTTACTTGCAGCAGATTGGTGGTAACCCAGCAGTCAGGTCCATGGGAGAGAGTGTGTGAGAGTCTGAGTGGAGCAGGAACAGAAATCAAATCATTGCCACACAGGGCAAACAGGAACACTTGAATACTGAGACTTTGATAAGTGAGTAAGTGAGAAAAATAAACAGAGGTTGTCAGCTCCACTGGATACATTGACTGCAGTACAAATGGGAAAAGGAGTAGTGACCCCAATGACTAGGATAGAGACATTTAGAATGATCCCATTTCACAGAGGCCATACCCTGGAAGCATCTGCTCCTTTCCATAATGAGCTGCAGGAAAGGAGGATTCCAGCATGGTAAAGAATGCTGTGAATTCAGGGAGATGGAGACCAGCATGAGAGAGAGACTGGCTGTTAAATGGAGTTGGTTACCACCCAAAGCTGAGCTTTCACTATGGAATTGAGACTTTAAATAGGGATATTTTGTCTGAATGGTTTGTGGCTTTAGTTGAACAGCCCAGTTAGACCAATTTCAGTGAAAATCCTGGAGCCAAAGCTGTCTTAGTGCTCACTGCCTGGACTGTGCACAACACTGAGCTCCATGAGCTTGCAGTGGAGAGAGAGAGTAGGATGTGGTTGTGATTGATGTTGGAATTTTAAACTGGTTTTGCATCTAAGCTGGAAGAAAATTAAAAAGAAAAAAAACCACAAATGAGGAATTGGAATCACATATCAGAGTTGAGCTGATGGTTGGACTTGATGATCTGAAAGGTCCTTCCAACGTAGATGTTTATGAGCTTATTGCTATAAAATGATCCCTAGGATGTCAGCTGCTGGAGGAGGCTGAGATCCCATGGATAACAAGGTGGGATTCAGAATCATGTTAGATGTAAGGCATGGCTACAGGACCTGGGAACTCTGCTGATAGAGATGAGGGGCAGGGGTGGAAGGAACATGGCAGGAGGGATTCTCTGGGAAGAAAAGGAACTAGAAACAAATCTATTCAAAAGCAACTGGTGCCAGCAATAATAATTTTCAGTAATGAGGATCCTGAGGACAAACAAACACAAGCTCTGGAGAAGAGGGACCTTCACAGTCCTGCAGTATGTGGCATTCTGCCCATGGGGAGGCAGAGGATATTCTGTCTGGACAGGATAAGTCTTGGAAACAGCATTTGAAGGAGACATGAAACAGGATTTGGAAGGAACAAGAGGGCCTTGGAGAAGTTGTGGCAAGGTGGAATATAAAACCCATTACTGTCTTAATGCATAAATTGGCAGAACTGTACAATAGCAATAAAAAATGAGATACTGGGAGTCCAAACTGTTATTAGATTCTGGTGCCTCTGTGGCTATTGCAATGAGTGTTTTGCAAGAGTGTGGGAGCCTAGAAGATACATCATACAGCCAGAAATGTTCAGGGGTCTCCTATGGGCAGGGAACTGACAGTTCTGCTCCTACACCCTCTCCCAGTACAAACTGCTTACTGGAGAGTGGAGCTGAGTTTCCTTGAACTCAGCATCATGTGAAGGATAAAAAATGGGCTCTTCAGCAGCCTACTCCTTAAACAAAATAGGTTACTTTAGTTCTAACTATGAAAGGATAATAAAGAAACAGATTCATAATTATCTTACCCTAAGAAATTATGTGCTCCTTTAGAGACTCCCAAAATAGTCAGAACACCTCAGGATGAGGGTGAGTTACCTTGCTGCAAGTATAAGCTTGAGATAAGTTGGAACATGGGAAGATTAATGCCTTTGCTTTAATAAAGGGGCTTGATCCAAGACTGCAGAAATGTTTCTAAGTAGCCAGGCGAAGCCCAGAAAGGATTGCCGTCCACTATTAATAGCCTGGTGGATCAAGGAGTGCCAGTGCAATGACCCAGTGTGTGTAGTTCCCCCGAGTGACTGGTATTAAAGAGAGATAGAAAGATGCATCTGACTGTGGATTTCAGAGCATTAAATGCTGTAACTCCACAAACATTACCTCTTCTTGTTAAAATGCCAGAAATTACAGCTGCAGTGGTACAAGGAGCTAAGTGGTTTTCAGCCACAGATGTAGAAAATGCCTTTTTCTTTAGCCCTTTAGCAGAGAAATGCTGGTAAAAGTTTGTTTATGCATTTCAGGAGAGACAGAATTGTTTCATCTGAGGTCCTCGAGGAATTCATGAGCTCCTGTGATCTGCCACATATACATCATTCAAATGTGGGAGAAATTAGCCTGCAGGTCCAGGAAACATCATCTGAAGATCACACCTGAATGGAGGGGATTCTGGAGAAACGAGCATTTCAGCAGACAGGAGGATTTGGCTGCAGTCCAGGAGGAAGGATTGAAAGTCAACAGACAAAAGGCCCAATTAGTGCAACAAGAGGTAAAATATTTAGGAGCAATACTAGGTATTGAAGGCCAGACTTCTGATAAACAGAGTGTGGAATTAATTCAGCAGCTACCCAACCCCACCGCTCCGCCTCGCTAAGAGCACTGTGAGGCACATTTAATTGTATGCAGGATTTTATTCTGATGTTCACTGAAGTGAGTCGTCCTCCAGCTAAGCTTTTAGAAGAAACTAGGCAGTGGGAGCAGGGTGTAAAAAAAAAAAAGCAGGTTGAGAAAGCTTGGTAGGGCAGGAGCTGGCCCTAGCCTCAGCTGCAGCAGTGGGAAGACAGACCCGAGGAATTCTTCAAGTGTGCTTTTGCCTCCTTTGTTACAAGGGAAAGAAGTGCCAATTTGGCACAAAAGAAAGATACCACGTTGGAGGCTATTGTCTCTTCATCTCAAATCTTATCGACACCACAGCTCCTTGTCAAAAGGAATGAGTATCTTTAGTCAGGAAATCAGAAAAATTGGGTTATATGGTTGGGGGAAGGCCAGTGGCACAACACAGCAGCAGTGCTTCCCTGCAATGCATTGTGTGTTCAGTAAAGCACAAGATGCTTCATACCCAGCTCTAGGTAAAATGGACCCTCACAGTATTGTCTCAGGGAGTTAGACCTGGAAAAGGACATGTGGCACAAGCATTTCCACACCTTCATGGTGCAGGGTACCCAACATGGGCATCAGATATTGCAGCCTCCTGGTGTGCAGTGGCCTGTGTATGTTTAATTGCCTCTGTCAGAACACATCCACAGAAATTTGCTTTATACATGGTTCCCACAGGATCAGGCTTGCACAAGGTTTGCTCCACTCCATGTGGAGAAGACACAGAGGTAGTGGGGCAGGTCCCACCTTGCTCCATACACGTGGCAGAAATCCCAGCTGGGCATCCCAGTGGCGTGAGAGTGAAGGATTTCCTTTTATTGAACAAGCTTTTTGCCCAGCTAGGTATAAAGCAGCAGCTACACATAGCAGAATACCCACAAACCTCAGGACACAAAGATTTTGGCTTCCAAAGGAAGATTTAAGTACTGGAAAATGGCAAAAATTAGGATACAATGTTCCAGTCTCTGCAGGTCCACAAATGACTGCAGCCAACCGTGATTATATTCCTTTTAAAACCATGACATGAAGAGAGATGTGACTCTGACACAGCATCTGTGGTTAAAAACTTCTGTATCAGATGAATAGCAACTGAAAGGTCTCATAGATTAATGGATAAGAGAATTTGACAAACAACTGTGGCAGGATAATCAACAAAATGCAGAGCAATTAGGGCAAAATGTTCTTAGAATGGATAAAAGGCAGCAAATGGTAAATAACCAGCATGAAGAACTGGAGAGGAGAGGGTCAAGTAGTATATCATGGGCTTCCTGGAAAAAAAGCACAACTTGGACTGCTAGCAGGATGGATCTGGCATTAGCACAGATAAAGTCATTTCCATTGTTTATTAGTTTCAAGTAAGTTCTGACAAAGTGAGGCAATTTCATCAATCACAGTCAAAGCTTTAGAGAGGAGAAAAAGACCCAGCTTTATGAAAAGCTGAGTTTGTTTTTCAGGATCATGTAAAGGAGTGTTTTGCAGTAGGAGAGAACAGGAGTGGAAGGAGCAGAGCTCTCAGGGATGCTGCCTGAGACAGTGCCATCCCCCTCCTTGTTGGTTTACACCCTCTCTCAATGAGCTAAGCACTTTCTGCAGTCAGGACAGGTGGTTGATGTGGTAAAAACCATCATACAACCCTTGATACACTAGATACTGGACAGATGCATGGCTTGCAGGCTGAGCTCTCTAACTTGTCCCTCTGAGGTGGCCATTTTCAGGCTGAGAATTGGGCTCCTCAGCCTGGAGGCTCCAGGGACACCTCTCAGCAGCTTCCCAGTACCTCAAGTGAACTCCAGGAAAGCTTTGCCACGTCATGGAGTGATAGGATGAGGGGCAATGGTTTCAAATTAGAGCAGGGCAGGCTTAGATTGGACATCAGGAAGAAATTCTTCCCCATATGGGTGATGAGACAGTGGCACAGGTTGCCCAGAGAGGTGGTGGAGGCCCCATCTCTGGAGATATTCAAGACCAGGCTTGATGAATCTCTGAGCAATGTGGTCTAGTGAAAGATGTCCCTGCTCACTGCAGGGAGGTTGTACTAGGTGGGCTTTGAAAGTCTCTCCAAACTCAACCCGTTCTATGTTCCTTGATCTTCCAGAACTGTATATGTGCAGGAAGGTCTCAGAAATGTATCAGTCATACCTTTCTGGAGCTAGTCATGCTTTGATGTGACTTTTAGGAAAACACAGTCTCACCCCAAAGTATTCCCCATGTTTAGTTTCTTTTGTTCTTCCCTCTGTTTTACAGAGTCCTCTCCACTGTATTTTCAAAGTATTGTGCTTAACAAGACATCCCTCTTTCCTGGGAGGCTGCCATGCAGCTAACAAGTGATGTAGACATACCCATGCACTATTGTTCTTGTCACCTCTAATCATGCAACTATCACCATCACACTAAATCCCTTCCTCCCATCTGCCTTTCCTCTGAGCTACATGAAATACTCCCTCACTCCACAGTGCAGCCCCAGCTTCTCTTTGCTTTCTCCATCTTTGGCCCTCCCCAGCCTGGGCCAGCAATATGGGGGCTCCAGGCTGGGAAAATGCCTTGTTAACAGTGAAGGGTCTCTGACTTTCTCCTTTTTTTCCCCCGTCAGAGAGACTAGTTTTTTCTTCCATGAACCAAAATCCCTTGAGAAAAAGCAAGCTAACAAAGTCTTTCAGCAGCCTTTTCTATTCTGCCCTCCTGACGCAGGTTGAAAATGAGAAGAAAAGAGAGGGAGAAAGATTTAAAAAAAAAAAAAAAAGGCCAAGAAAAAAAAAAAAAATCTTCAAAAAAAGGAAGACTTTTCCCAGAGCCCAAACAATCAATGGGACAATAGGATGTAATGATTCCACCTTTGTGCCCTCATCTTGCCGGACTTGAATTTTAGAGCCCCTGTCTGCTCGAGGTGGTGAAAGACCTGAGTGATCCTCTCAGCTCTGAATGTGGTGCCTTGGAGATGAGCTGAAAAGCTTGTTGCTCACGTTGCAAACAAAGACTTAGCAAAGGGCAGAGGTAAAGCCACCCGGGACCCGGCCTTCTAATCAGGACCATGCTGTGAGCTCATGGTATTAATCCTGCAGCTGGTGACATCAAGGCAGGAGTCCTGCGTGACCTCCAGCCCATCCAGCAGTGGTTGACACTACCCGGTACTGTGTCTTCCATTTAATAAACTCCATTGATATATGTAATAAAGACACCTCACAATTCCACAGTTTCATGTGTGACCTCTCCGTGGTCGCTACCAAAAACACAAAGTAGGAGAGTCAAGGATCATTAGCTGACGAGGCAAAAACTGCCCCTTCCCTTGCTCTCCTATTTTTCTTGTGAATATAAACTGCTTGGGAGGCAGCAATGGCTTGTAATCTTTCCTCTCTCCATTACAGAAGGGACAGGCTGCTATGAAAGCTTGGGAAAAAAAAAATCACAGCTTGGGCATCTTGCAGTCCATCTCATTGACTTCAGGTTCCTGCTGCCAGCACTCACCTTCTGCCCAAAGGCTGTTGCTGCTGTCACCCCAACTCATCCCAGTTTTGTACTGGGCAAGGACCATCAGCAGGTACCAGGAAATCCAGAGGAAATCCATGAGCAACCCCCAGGCACTCTCCAGAAGGACCCTGGTTGCACTGCACAAGCACAAGGGGAGATAGTCTGCTGTTAAGTGTCATCTCCTTCATAGAGGGAAGGAAAAGATGGATATGGACCTCAGCATGTTATTTTCTAGATGGGCTACAGAAAACCCTGTAGGAAAAAGACCTGGTTTAGAATCTGAAGCGAAAAGGATTTGTTTGATAGATCTTCTGTTATTTTTTAAGTATTATTTTGGCTTTTTTAATGTATTACTTGGTGGTTGTGGATTTTTGGTTGTTTTTTTTTTTGCATTAGAAAAAGTGTCAGTTGTCAAATAAGACTCCTGATTGATTTGGTTTTTTTATGTCTAGCTTTCAGCATCCTCAAAGGCATCTAATTGTTCAGGACATAGTGAGTATCTGCACTCACAGAAATCAAGCCTTGAGTGGAACTCCCCTGAAAGCAAGGCACCGGGAAGCCAAGATTAGTTTCAGAAAGTAAGTGGTTTTCATTTTTCAGTTTCTCAAGGACTCTTTCAAGGGCCAGGCAGATGGCTGGGAGATCCACAGAATGGAAACCTGCAGTTCTAATGGGGACAGAAAAGTGTGAGTGGAGGGGGTTGTTTGTTTGGGGTTTCTTTTAGTTAAATCGCCTTTTTGTTTGACAGCAATTTACGGTATTTATGCAGCTGAGATGCCAGTGCATTTTTTTGCTGTGGACTCTTCCTTTTCAACAAAGGACTGAGGAAATTGCCACACTAATTCTCAGAGCTTCCTGGCAGCTCTCGAGCATCACCAGAAGAGCAATTTCCAACTTAAAAATACAGGAGCAGACAAAAGAATAAAAGCACGCAAAGACCCCTTTCGATTCTGAAAGCCCCCTTCAAAACTTTAGGCAGCTATGGCTACGTTCTCTTTGAGTTTTGAGTGGAGTCTTGGGCTTGTGCCAAAGAGCAAGCCAGCCTCAGCTACCTCCTGGAAGTTTTGGGGATACTTAAGGATTTGGTGTAACCCAGAGTGACCATCAGGCCAAAGGAACCCATCAGCCTGCAGTGACCAGAAGCCTGAAGTGGCCACCTGCCTGCTGTGCAGCTGTACAGGCTGCCTGTAGCAGCAGAAACATGCTTTTTTGGGAGTCTCTGAACCCTCACATCCCCAGGATGTGATGGCCATGGGCAGGCACAGTGTGTGGGATGGGCAGCTCAAACCACAGGTGTCCCCATGTCCCCCAGCTCCCTGCCTGGCCAGCTGAGATATGGCACAACTGCACCCCCAGGGCCCAGTGAGCACCACTGGGAAGTGGCAACAAAAACTAAAAGCCAGGTTATTAACTCTTATCTAGTGCATACCATCTGGACCTACCAAAACACTTTGTTATGTTGGAAAAATAATGCTAATCTGGCTGCTGCAAGTGGGGAAACTGAGTCCTAGGATAGGGGTGGACCCTCTCTTTGGGGAGTCCCATGAATTCTCTGCCTACAGAGCATGGGTTTCTCTGGAAAAGTCCACACAAACACCCCCTCTCTGTGCCTATGTTTGCTTGTATTTGCTATATAGCTGTCCCACACGTTTTTCCTTGCTAGCCTGTCATAACCACTACTAAAATATGCTTATCTCATATATGCAAATAGCAGGATATTTATAAGGTTCTTTGAAATTTCCATAATTGTGCTGTAAGAGAAAAAGAAAAAAAATCTCTTTGCTTATCTCACAAAGCGTTGTAACCACGGTGTTACTTTTATTGAAATCCAAAAATCACTCAGCAAAATAAGAATAGTTAAAAAAAAAAAAACCTGGTAGGTTTTTTTTTATATTTTTGAAATAGAAGGGAGAGAAAGAAAGCAACCCGGGCTTTATTATTTTAAATTAGAAAGTTTAGTGCTCACCAAAAAGGATATAAACTGTAAATGTACTTTAGCAGTTCCTAGAGAAAAAGGGAGAGGTTTTTTAATAATAACACTATGTGCTCCTATATCATTTTCATTAGAAAAATCTCACAGCACTTTCTACTTATTAAAGAATGGAATGCCTCAGCAGACTCTTGGGAGGAAGTATAGAAAAGTAACAAATATAAATCCATATTATGCTCCATCCTGTGATTACCTGGAACTTCCCAAACCATCTTGAGGTTATACAGCTTGGGGATTTGCTGTGGCTCAGGATGACAAGGTCTCCCTCCTTGGCACTGCTCACCCTGCTGTGGCAATGCCTTGTGTTTCTCCCCATTTTCTGGGTGAGCAAACCCCATGCCTGAAGGGTTTGTTTTTCTTTTTCCCCAGCCTCAAAGGTGAGGGATAGAAATGAGCAAGGATGATGGCCAAACATCTTGTTGTGCTGGCCACGGGCTGCTGCCATTTCCTCACCTGCCCCATGGGGACGTGCGAGGAGCTCTGCTGGGATTCCTCTGCCTCCTTTGAGGAATCCTCCCCTGTCTCTGGTCTCACGTGAGTAGGTTCCTCACTGGCTCCAGGAATATTCCCAGACAGGCTTTGACAGGTCTGGAGAGGATAGAAAAATAAGATATTAGCCTAAATTTAGCCCAAGTCATAAAATGCATGCTAGAACAACAAAAGGAGGAAGAGAGGCTGTAAAGGTAGAGGATATTCCCTGGTCTGATGAAGAAAATAATATTTAAAAAAATCCCTGGTGTTTAATTTCAGAAAATACAATAGACTGACTGAGTGCCCAGAAGAGGAACAGCATGTTAACATATCTTAGATAAACAGGAGCCAAACTGTTAGCCTGACAGAAAAACGAGAAAGCCCATCAATGCAAGGGGGGAAAATAATAAATTAAAAACCAGATGGCTCAAAGATGTGATTGCATCTTCAGTTTCGGCGAGAGGAAAGAAGGAGAATATGTATTTATTACAGGCAGGCCAGGAAAAACAAAAGCTGGAAAAGCATACATGAACAGAAGAGGCAGGCTCATCACAATGAAGTTAATTAAAATAGCAGGACCTCAAGTTATTTTAGGTCCCACTGGAAGAAACCCCAGAATTCCAAGCCCCGTTCTTCACTAATACAAAGAATAGCTTATTTCACCCATGCTCAGAAAGTGGACCTCTTCTTTTATGCTCTAGATAGTGAGTCAAGGCAGATGGGAATTATTCTGAGCTTGGAGAAAACAAAGAAGCACAAATTAATGGATTACTGGCAGAAAAGCAGTTTAAAGCACTTTGCCAAGGCACATTTTATTCCTACACTTACTCTACAGGCACTTTTTTTTTTTTTTATAATTCTGTTTAGTTCAGGAGTGTGTGACCAAGCAGAGACGTGTAGGCTGAAGTGGGCATTAAAACAACTGGGGAGGAAACAAGCAGACAAAAGAAATGGAAAAAGAAAAAAAATCTGAAATGGCTGGTGCAATGACTTTATAATTTGCCTCGTGTCACTCAGTACATAGAGAATAGAACAGCCCCATCTTGTCACCTTAAACTCATCCCTAAGTTCTCTGTGGAGACACATCTGCACCTCTGTCACATATATAGGCTTGTATATATATGCCCATGGGGAGGGAGTGTTTGCCAAGGTATGGAGGGATAGGATGAGGGGAAGTGATTTTAAACTAGAGCAGGGCAGGATGAGATTAGACATCAGGAAGAAGTTCTTCACCTTGAGGGTGGTGAGTGGTGATGAAGGTCTCATCCCTTTAGACATTCAAGGCCAGGCTTGATGAGGCTCTGATTTCTTTCAAGATGTCCCTGCTCACAGCAGGGGGGGGGTGTGAACTAGTTGAGCTTTGAAGGTCCCTTCCAATTCCACACAATTTTAAGAAGCATCAGCAGGATGTGAGGAGACCTTGTGGCTGTAAGGACCCTGCCCAGGATCCTTGTTCTGTCAGAATGAGAAGTTTGTGCCTTTGGCTTCAGAAATGTCAGTGCTTCCCTCCAGCTTCCTTTGCAGCAGTAAAGTTTTACATCTGTCTGCAGGCTTTCTCTGCTCAGGACTGTATTTTCTGTGAGAAATCTGGAAATAGTTTAACTGTGCAAATTAATCACGCATAAACAATTTAAGATATGATACCAACATTATTTCAGTCATAATTTGGCAAGATGAGGGAAGCAGAAACTCAAAGTGCACATGCAGTTGAACGCTGTTGATTCCTCTGTAACTACTCACTCTCAAGACCTCAATTTTGTATCCCTGGGGAGAAGATTCTGCCTGTGCTTGGGGGATTAAAAGATCATGAGATGTAGGTTCAGTTCTTGTGATGTGACTTTCAACTGCTTTCTTCCCTTCCTGCCACCATTTTTTTTTCCCTTGTGTAAAATTAAGATAATGACATTTCCTCATATGACAGCAGCTTAATGCAGTTGTGTCTGAAATGCTCAGGTGAAAGGTGCTGTTCATTTCAGGGAACGTTGTTTATTGCCAAAATTGTTATTACTGCTGTTTCTGAGAGCTTTGCTCTCATATGTATAATGAGAGCAAAATATTATGAACATTTTGCCTTGTTTTGAACTCGACGCCAATTTTATTTCTGAATTAATTCCTTTGAATCGAATTATTCCTCAACTACATCAACTGGGGACCAGCTGCTGACCCCAAGTGTTTAAGAACTACAGATAATCATGGATGAAAAGAGACAAAAATACATTTTTATCTAAGAAGTATCTACTGTTGTGATAGAGGCTGAAATTAAAGTATAATCCAGAGAGAGAGGGAGAGAGAGTATTCTTTAATTAAAATCAGCTACCTCAAAAGATAGATATTCTCAGGAGTGAAATTTGCACTGTGCTGAAGGCTTTCCACTTAAACCCTTGATGATGCAAGGAAAAAAAGAATTCTCAAGGAGTAATGTTGGTATTAGCAGATAGCCACTTGCCACTGCACAATAAGACAAAATTTGCAGAGAAAAGAAAAATATGTGGACAATGGAATGGAAAGATGGAAAAAATAGGATGCTATCTGAAACACAACCCGTGATTATCCAGCAATAAATGAATATTTTGGCAAAGAAAGAGACTGGGAGATAGAGAAAGAAAAATTAAAGCAGAAGCAGCAGGGATCGATGAAAACAATCAGCACTTTTTGCTAGGAGTTATGTTAAAAAGACTGGAACTGAGACTTCAGATAACGTGTGTGGAATGATCCATTGTCCCACCAGCCATCTCCATAGCAATTAATGGTCCTGCCCAAGGACAAATTGTGGCTCAAGCTGAGGAGATTGTGTGGATCCCTCTTGAAAGGCAGCAGGTGAGAGGCACAACATCCATTTGGGGTGGTTCTGGGGCTTGTGGAAGTACTGCCCTCCTCATCTTTGGAGACATCCTGCTGCACGTGAGTGAGGACCATCGGCACTTGCAGGGAGTACTTGTGATGAGCATTTCAGAATGAATCCTGTCCTCTCCTCATTTCAGTTACCACCACAGATGGCTTCCTGCAATACAAAGGAGGCTCCTGGCAAAGCAGTTTGCTGGATAATAGTACCATTGGTTGCAGTGGAAGAATTACTTCACAAGCACCCATTCACCAGCATTTATTTCATTGTATTCAGCGCAGTGGATGTGAGCAGAGACTCTGCACTGGCTTTGGCTTCCTCATGCTGCTCTCACCTACAAATCTCTCTTGCTTGACTCTTGCCTAAAAGTCATCTGCAACCAGGTGGCCTCTGTGAGAAGCAGTTCTGCTGCAGTGAGGAAAAACACATCTTTTTCTCCCTTCCTTTTTTTTTTTTTTTTAAAAAAAAGTGTTTCTGTAGCAAAGTGGAGGAGCTGCTGCAATGGTTTCACAGGCTCCCTAGGTACCATGGGCAGCAGCAGAGCATCCTTATTGTGCACTCTGGGCAGATTTTTCCTAGGGAGAGGATGTATCTTCAATGCCTGTGAATACCTTGTAGCTTTGCTGTTTGTGGTGCAAATATTTTTCTAGTAAAATCATAGAATCATAGGATTGTCCAGACCATCTAGTCCAACCCCCCTGCAGTAAGCCTAAAAGTAAATTGTTTGTCTAATACTGGCCACATGATATTGAAGGTAGATAGGATGGGATATGTAGAAGGTGATGTTTTAATGTATCAGATTAAAAAAGCTATTCAGGTTCTCAGAGAGCCACTGTGCATTTGCAACAAATTTCAGTTCAAACAGAACTAGACACATTATACTGGTAATCTGGCTCTTAGTTTCAGACCTTCAGAGGTATTTTAATGCCCATACTACTTTAAGCACTAAAATGGCTTGACCAAACTTGGCATTAGTTACCAGCAACTCTTGAAAGGAGAAAAGAACTTGTGGCAGTGAAAGAACGAGGTCTTCTTGGAGATTTTACTTACATTGGAATTTGATGGATGGTACTGAGCTGTGAGTTACCACTTCTCAAAGTTATGGTTTGTTTCATAGCAACTGTCATCACTCCTCATCTCCCTGGTTCCACCAGTCTTGCTCTGAGAGATGCCATGGTCTAGTGGGGCCCTTCTAATCAGGCAGGGTTGGCTTTTTTTGTAGGAGAAGAGAAAAATACTGAAAGTCCAGTGATGGTGGGACATGCTGGCGAGCAGAATTCACATATTAACAGATTTCCACTCCGACTGGCAAATAGAAATGTCTATGTTAGAAATGCTGTGTGAAAGCCAAGGCAACAAAAGTCAAAATGTGCATATGAGAATATGTGGTACACACAGTATATGTCACAATGTTTACCATCACTTCAAAACATGCACCCACCCACAGTTCTTCACTAGCGGCATCTTGGAACTTCTCCAATTGGGATTTGCTATATGAAGCAAAAAAAAAAAGTCAATTAAAAGCAGCCATTATTGTACAGATCATGAGATCCATGGTGCAAGAGATGGTATCATCCCAGATGCTCGTTAGTAGCAGCGTGTTGCAAGGAAATCCAGGACCATCACAAGAGGGTTTGTGTGCTTTTCCCATTGCTGTGTTTGCTCAGTTAGCATCTAACATATTCAAATGGGCTCAGATTAAAAAATTTTTTAGCAAATAGCAAATTCCCCAGAAAGATGGTTGTGTTGCATTCTGGAACTGTTGCAAATGTAGGTCAGAGTCAGTAAGTAGGTTTAGCTAATGGAAACAGGGTGGGGAGGGGGAGAAAGATTTTTGGGAAAGGGAAATCATGGCCACCTGGCTTGCTAGAGGAAGAGCTGTTAGCATCATCTCACCCACTACCTTGTAGCAAAGAGCTGGCTGCTGTAAGAGGTGTGGTGACTCATCTCTGCATCATTCTAGTGCTGCATTTTTAGCTCAGAAAGTAACCACCTGCTGAAAGCGTGGTGTGCTTGGTTGGGTTCCCTCAGTCTCTTGTGGATCTCTTCCATGTAGATAAGGAAACATGATGCTTTAGGATGGAAAACTCTGTAGTTCAGGAGCTCACCTAATCTTACTTGTCTCAAAGCTTGGTTCCTGCCACAATTTATTGGAGAGGAAACAGCATTTACTAGCCTGGTTCAGCAAAACCCACCCAAGAATGGCCTTGAGCTGAGATTGTTCTGCTGGAAAGCTGGAGGCTTCCAGTCCTCCTGAGCACCACCAGGGATCTCTCATCTCCCAGGTAAGGCCCCACCAGAGTTACAGAGTTTGGTGTTTCATTTCCTGCTTGGAAGCAAAACACTGACTGTTGTTTTATTGAACAAAATATTTGGTCAAAGTGAAAGAAATATCTCCATCCTGGAAAAAAATACCCCCCACCCCTACACACACCCAAATGCACACAATCATTTTTAGAATTGATTTATATACTAAAAAAGGAAAAAAATCTATATTTAGCAAAATTTTATTTGTAATGAATAGGGATGAGTTGTTACCTTTAGTGCAAACAGAGGTTTAATAGCAATGGGAGTGCACTCGTTTTGCTTTTGAATCTTTCACTGCCTATTTACACCTAGTTTCAAGGTGAGATAAGTATCTGGAAATGTGATGCAATTTATGCTGTTATCATTTCAGGAACTTTAGCAAATTTACTCCAAACAATGTATTATAATTGCGCTGATGATCAGAAGTGGATTTGAAAATGTATGAGGGCTGGTGTCAACTGCCACTGCCTGTCTGACCAGAGCAGAGAATGAAAACAACAGTTAGTGGCATTTATTGTCAGAGCAGCTCAGCTCTGTAGGCAGATATGGACTGCAAAAATTAAATGGCTGTTCATTTAATTTCTATCCCTACCTCATTTCTCCAGATTTTGAAACTCATGTCCTGATCTGTTATGCTTGTTCCCATTTGCTTTGCTCCACCAGTACCTCTTTAAGAGGAGCTTCCCTACTTTGCAGCCAAATGCAGAGCTCCCTGCTGTGATGGATTCCTTCTTTTTCCATCCTAATTGGAGCCATTTCATCAGATCGAATTTTGACAAAGATAGTAATTGTCATCCAATTTTAAGGCAATGACAAGATCAATATGAATTCTCCGATGACAAGTATTATTACTGGGTGAGCACAAAGAAACAAAGAAAATGAAAAATCCATGTTGTAGGGATCAAAACGGTTAGAGGCACATGCTTGCCTTGATCCACTTGTGTGTGAATCCTGTTGACAACAATAGAGGCTGTGCATGTGGATGGATGGGGTAGAACAGATGGCCTTTGCCAGTGAAATAGGGAAGGGAAACGAGCACCCAGTGCTTTAGTACATTGCAGTTTGGGTAATGTGGGAGTCAATTAACTTACCACCAAACAGGCTTGAGGGGAAAATTACCCACAGCCCCATCTCAGAGAGTTCTGCTCCTGCTTAACATTTTGTACTCCTTCTGCTTCCCCCATGTCAGGAGTAAATACCCAAGAAAATCATGGTTCCTTAAGGTAAATATATTCATTGTACATTTATGTAGGCAGAAGGACTTGATTATTTTTATAACTTTTCTTAAATGAGATGATTGGATTAGCTAATGGCCCAAAGAGTTCAGAGAAGGTTCAAACAAGGGGGCTAAAAAGCATCTTTAGATGTTTTCCCCTCATTAGTGGTTTTGGGACAGATTCTGCCCTGGATGTGTAACTGTTGCCAGATGTTGTCATTTGATTTTAGTGGCTTCACCCTCCAACCAGACACTTCTTCAAGATGTTTGACCCTCAGAGCTCAGCTCTTGCTCCTCATTGGGTACTCAGTGTGCATTCAAGTTACATCTGTAGGGCTGTTCTGCACACATTCATCTTGCTGTTAAACCAGACCTCCTGCTTTCCCACCCCTAAAATGTTAAATCCGAGGAAACAGAGTCTCTTTTTCTCTCTTTTTTTTTTTTTTTTTGTTTTCTTCCTTCTGCAGTATTTATATTCAAAATACAGTTTAGCTGAGGAAGGGGATTTTGGCAAAATAATACATGATTGTCGTACTAATTGGCAGCTGCAGTGGTAATAACCATGACAAGTTTTAGCTCTGTCCACTCCAAGCCAGCCAAGTCATTAAAGGTTTCCAAGCAGAGGATTGTGTTATGAAGCCTGATGTACATTGGTAGCAGCTACATCAGGATCCCTGCATTGCTGAGAAGGTTTTTAACCACCCAAACTCAGGTCCAGGAGGATTTTCATCCATGGAGGAAGGGCTCAGCCAAGCACTGAAAAGATGTTTGTTCGCCTCCAAACTATAAATAAAATATTTACAAAGGGAATAATTGACTTTTGATGTTTACTTCAGGCTATGGTTAAGCAGGCAGTGTCTGTGCTAAGCAATGCAGTGACCACCTGCCACAAATGCTGTGATATTTGACAGATCCCTTTCTGCCAAGAACTATAATTCCTATTTAAATCTAAATAGAGAAGCCATGAATGCAGATTTCTCATCACAAAGACACTGATGTTAATCCCCGGTACAGAAAAATAAGAAAAGCCAGAAACGTTTTATTGGATTTTATATGGAAGATAATTAAACAGTATTTCTTCTTTACTTGTAATACGGCAGCCCATCAACATCCCTGCTGAAATTTGTTTATAAGGGAAGCCAGAAAGTTTTATTACATTTTTATGTAAAAGAAAATTAGCATTTTTTGTATATTTTGAATCTTCATTAGAATAACAAAAAGCAGGTAAACAAGAAATGGCCGAAGAATGAGGAAAATAAACAGAAAAAATAAAAAAACAGGTAAGGAAAGCATAACACTGTTTTCATACACTGAGTTTTATATTCCAAGCATGCAACCCAAATAAATGTTTAGTGCATATGGATGTGTCGTATATATCCACGTGCCAAGCAATTCTGGAAAGCCATGCTCCCAAAAGTTAGGAAATGCTAGAATTAGATGTGCTCACACACCTTTAGTTTGGCCTTTTTGAGTGTATACACGTGGATGTATGGTTTTTTTTTTCACACACACATAGACACCTCATCCACCCCCCCAAAAATGGTGCAGTGTAGACAGAAAATTGGCTGGGAGAATGATGTCATCTCTGGGAGAGCTGCTTTGCAGAAAAGCCTGTTTCTTTCCTGCCCACCACCCCCTTTGGTATTTTGGATGTACCCAAGGAAGTTATCTGAGCATGTTTCCCAGCAGGTGGGTGCTGCCAATCCCAGTCTGTAAGAGAATGTGTCTAAGGGGCACATTTGAAGCATGCTTATTAATAGAGAGGAGGGGGGAATGACTAGTGGGGAGGGGGGAGCTGTATCCAAGGTTGCATCCCTGGCATTTAAAAATGTTTCTGTTCAGCTTGTGCTGCCATTTACTGCATTATGTGGTGCATGTGGATTTTCCAAACAAAAGATGTTTATGAGGAGAGTGTATTTTAAGATCCTTTCATGACTGTACAGACCCCTCTCTAAGCAGATGGCCTGACAGTTGCAAGAAAACTATTCACAAGCCAGAAGTAGCATTTAAAATTCTTTTAGAAAGACAGTTTGTTCTCTGATAGACGTGTACATTTTAAGCAGGTACTAATGCTCTTCCCAGCAGCACCTTCCTGGCTTTTCCACCTCATTTGGGCTCTGACAGCACACACCAAAGGTGAGCAGTGTCTCCAGCATGGTGGTTCAGGACCACCATGTTGCACCAGTGCCTGGATCTCTTCACTTCTGGGCTGCTTCCAAGGATGCTTGATGCAGAAGGGACCCATTCAATTCAGATTCCAGTCACTTCAAACTTGGAGTAACATTGGAGGTACAACAGTTTCTCTTTTAGCCTCAAAATAGGCTATATCCACAGTGAAAATGTTTACTGAGCTGTTGCAAGTACATAGAAACAAGCTGGATTAACAAAGAACTTTACAAGGACGTGAATATATTTAATTCCATTTTTGTTCACAGCCTTGACCGTAATAGTGCTGGAGTTGAAGTTCATCGTGGTAAATAACCAGCTGAGAAAAAAAAAATAACTAAACCTGAGCCACTTGACCATTGCTAAGTTTATGTATTCTGGGAGAAATCTGTTGGCAATGACTTCACACAGCTGCATTTACTGACCCTTTTCATTGCCTTCCACAGAACCTTCTGCTTGGAGGAAGCGAGTGCTCCCATATCATGCACTTGCTAAATAACTAATGACGTCCCTCTGGGGACAAAAATTCCATCTCCAACCAATCTAAGCACAAGGACAGGGAGGAACCATCCTCATAGTTTGGGGGAAGTGTTTGGGTTTGCTTTTCTTTCTCCTAGGTAACTGAGGTTTATTGTTTGTAGCGTCTAATGGCTTTGGAAATATTTCTGAAAAGTTTGCCTAATATCCTGCAGCAATGAGTTGCAAGGGTTGATGATGCACTGCACAAATGTTTTTGGAGTTCTTCCTTCACCTTTTCAGGCATATTTGTTCTCCAGAGAAACCAGAACAAATAGCCCCTTCTTGCTGCTTTTTTTAGATCATCTTTTACTCTTGTGTTTCGCAAACTAAACAACACTCGTCTTTTTAATCACCTTTTGGATGGAAGCTTCTTCCCTCATGTGTTTAATCACTTTTGCTGCTCTTTCTTTGCACATGCATATGAGCACATACACCCTTGGAGCAATCAAAAAGCCTGCTGAGAAAAGGTTTTAAGGCTTAGCAGAGGTTTGTTCTTTGCTCCCCAAACAATCCCTCTTCATCTCATTCTAAATTCACCTTAAGAAACGGGGTCCCTGGGTGCAGGTGCTGAGAGATGTGCAAGTTGAAGAGTGAGGAAGGAGGACCAAGAGGGCAGGAAGACTTCATCTGGCATTCAGCAGCGTGGTCACCAGGCCAGCCCTGACTTGCTGCAAAAATGAAGCCAGCGACTGGTGCTGGGTAAGAAATTGCTTCTTGTGTATGAGGGTGAGCTTTCTTAAGCCTTTACTTTACCTCTCAGCCATGACTATTTGTAGATAATGCTCTGTTTCATCTTCCTGTGGCTCACCTTGACTCCAGCCTGGCTTTGTCCTTCACTTGCACTTTGCAGCACCACAATCTCTCTTTGAGAAGTGGCAGCAAGTTCAGATGGGGTGCTCCAGGTCTGTTTAGGCCAAAAGGGAACAGGAAGGAGAAATAATTGGCTGGTGAAAAACCTCAGAGAGAAATGTGACCTCTAGATGGGACCAACCTCTTCATGAGGTGCAATCAAGGTAGTTGTCACTTCTCTTCTGGCCATGTTTTGTTTTCTGTCCTACTAAAGATTTGTTTCTCACTGCTTTCTGGTTCCACAATGTCATGTGTAGTCTGTAGAGCAAAACTTTTGCTGGAGGAAAACAGCACAACCTCCGTCAAGGCAACAATCATAGGTGGACTTAAATGAGCTGAAGACTAGCCCCAAAAATGTTTGGGGTAGGAGTCCTCTAATTTAATTGTAGCCTCCTGAAGCTTCTTTACTCTGATCTTAAACTTCTTAAACTATTTCTTAAACTTCTGCACTCAATGAGGGGAGAAGTCAATTCACCTCATCATAAAATAGAGGTCTGAGACTGAAGGGATGGCTTCCTGCCCTAAAAGTGCCTCCCTTTCCTTTGTCACGTTATTGTTTAGGTGATAAAATCATAGATAGCATCATGGTATTGCTTTGGTTGGAGGAGACCTTGACAATCATGAAGTCCAGTTGTTAATCTGCTGGCAAATTAGTGCTAAGCCATGTCTCTCAGCACCACATCTCCACATACTTCATCACATGGTGACTCTACCCCTTTCCCTGGGCAGCCTCTTCCAAAGTTTGACAATCTTTTAAGTGATTTTTTTTTTCCTAAGATCCAAACTAAACCTCTCCTGGCATGCCTTTAGACTATTTCATGTTGCCCTATTGCCTGTTACATGGGAGAAGAAGATGATTGTTCTCTGCTTTCCCTACACTCTGTTTTCAGGGAGTTGTAGAGGGCAAGAAGGTCTCCTCACAGCCTCCTTTCCTCCAGAGACTGAACACTTCCACCTCCCTCAGTTGTTCCTCACAAGGTTTGTGCTCCAGACCACTCTCTAGAATCATTGCCCTTCTCTGGACTCACTCCAGCACTTCAATGAACCTGATGAGCTACATGCTTCCCTTTACAGGCTGTGGAGCTGCAGAACTAATGAAATCCAAAAGTACTTGCTCGTAGGTCTTACTCCTTGTTAACACATTAAGTTGCTGTTATTGATCTTGGTTTGAGCACCAGAGAGCTGTGGGGTGCAGGAGGCTCTTACAGCTTCACAGCAGTGGCTGGGAAGGATGAGTATGGGCAATGCTGCTATAGACCTACTGCCAATCACCCTGCTCACTGATCAGCAGCTAGATTTCTATTGACAGTGGTGATGTATGGTTACCTGGCAATATTCAAATTAGACTTTGGAGGAGAGGAAAGTTGGTTTTCCCCCTCATCTCATCATCTCCTCTCTCTCTAAATCTCCCCCCCCTCCCTAGAAAAAAAAAAGTGAAGGCACTGAATTTTCCTTTCAGTCTTAAAAATCAAATTGGCTCTATCTTGTCCTTGGAAAGTTCATTGTTAATCCTGTTTGTATTTTTTTTTAAATGCAATGCAAACATTTTAGTTGTGGATTAATGTGCTGTCTCAAAGCAGTTGAGATTTTTAAGGCTGTCATTAATTTAGAGGAAGAGATTTCTGTTACTATTTCAGTTCTTTTGAAAAGTAATTTCTCTCAACACCCTTTTTGAGGCTTTGCACTGGAGCTCTAAACGAATGCTATCAAAGACCATATTAAAGAGGATTGTGTATAGTTGACCAGGGTTCATACTAAGGACTAGTTTTAGATAGTGTCTTACATTGAAATATGATTCTTCAATTATATCTCCTCTTGCAAAGAATGAAATTACCTTGAATGCTTGGTCTAGTAGGCTTATTTCTTAGAATACAATAGGAAATGGTCAAATTCTTCCTCACCATAAAACTTATCTGATTAAAAAATGAAAGAGGGAAATGTAAAAGGCAAAGTCAGTCCTAAGGGCCCCGAGATCAGTTAAAGGACAGTTTATACAAAGATTCTCCATTTGAATAACCTCAGTTATTCCATGAGTGTGTGAGAGCTTCCAAGTAGGAGTGTCTAAAGCACCTGGTGATTCAGGACACTGCGAAGAGGGCCAAAGCCAATATGCAGAAGCTCTTAAACACATTCACACTATTCACAGGTAGTAATCACAGTGATTTGCAAATACATCTCCTTAGCAAAACTTAACATCTTTGAGATCACAATCATAAAAAATAATGGATACAATTAGAGGACTGAAGCTACATTTGGTGGGACTGCAGCAATTCACATTTATTACATCTCTAAGTGTTTTCTTGTCTCCTTTCCCAAGTCATAATGTACATCCCATTTATTTGGAGAATAATAATGATTTGCAGTCCTTCCCTTTCCTTCTTTGCCTGATGGATATGCTTCAGGTGTGACTTTACTAGGCAGAGGGTCTGAACCTTTGGTTTCTCCAGGGACACACCAGAACTTGGCCATTCAGCTGTGGCTGCCAGTGCTGGCAGGTTGGTCTTGGCTCCTGCTGAATTGAGTGCCTACTGCTGCTGAATACACACACAACCTCCAGGCTACCTACTGTGGTGTTTCTAAACAGTCTGCTTTTCTAATTCCAGGATTAAAGGCACGTAAGGATGATGAACAAGAGGAAAGGATCTTATGTCCTTACATCCACAGGGAGTGTTGTGCCTCTGTCCTGTTGGCATTAGGCATGTAAGCCTCTCATTCATCTACCTTGGGAAGACTGATTCGCTCAGCCTTTGGTGTTTTCATCTGGTTTTTGATGTGCTGGCTGAACTAACTCGATGATTGCTTATGTGTATGAGAATTAATTATAAATTTTGACTATATAAAGCAATCTCGTGGACTCATTCTTCATTAGTATTCTGATCAGTTAGCCACTGCAATGCTAACTGACTTAATTTGCTCTGCAGATACTACAGTTAGAAGGCAATGGACATTGGTGTGGAAGACAGGATGCAGAGTTTCACCAACTCTTTTGCATTCAGTTCTTAGCATCCTCCCCTTACCTGGACAGCATATGAAGAGAGGACAGAGCAGAAGGGTAGGCATTGTGTTCCCAGCTAAAAAACCTGTCTTATGACAGAGAATATGAGGATTTACTTTGCCAGAGGAAGCTCCTCAGGCTGCAGTGGTGCAGCTCACTGAGCAGGAACCTGCACCCAACTTGTGCTCCCACTTTCATCCAAGCCACAGTAAAATGCTCCAAGAGCTATTGTTGAGAAGCACAATGTGAGAGTGAAGTGTTTGTTTGTTTCTTTTTTTCAACCACTTTCATCCTTAACTTATTTGTAAAATAATTAAAAGGATTTTTTCAGAATATACAAAGCATTTTGAGACCCTGACCCACCACCTGCTGGAGTCTTATTGTTTGCTAGAAAAGAATCAATCTTGTTTTCCAAAAAAAAAAAAGCACTGAAGAGGATAAAGAAACGTTTTCATATTGTATGCACTGATAAGAAGAATTAGACAGGCTGTAATCTTGGTCAGTCTGACTTCTTCAATTATGGAAAATTACAAAGACTGATGTTAGTTGCAATTTATCTTATTGCACAACCTTGTAGAGGATGAATCTTCTCCTTTGAAATACATATTTCACTAAAACTAGCATAGATATGAAGTGATTTCTTTCTTTTCCCCATCAGATTGATAATAGGCTGTGCAGAAAAGTGCTGAAAAACACAAAAAAGTTGGAGCTCTTCGAATTGTCATGGCAATATCCTAGATTTTTCAGGAAGTTGGGCTCTGTTTAGCTAGTCACTTTAATTTTCCTTCTCTAACTTGTCTCCATTCTCTGCCATAATGATAATTCTTTATATGACTGTCAGCCCTTTGCATTGTGACAGCTTAAATTAATGTTTTGATATTTCTCTCTTTGTAAGAATACAACAAAGAAGATAACTGCCAAGGATAGGACAGAAACTGTATGAATGTAAAACAGACATTGTGCACCAATAAAGCCAGAAGGAATAATTTTCATTTTATTGCCTGGTTAATAAGCTTTTGCAAAAACAAATCCTGAAGACTACAGACTAGTGTGGCCCTGAATTTTGGTTAACTTCTTAGTGAGCACCCTGGACTCTTCTGGGAATACTCTAGCCCATCAGGGGAAGGGAATTTCAATACCTACAGCAGGTTGATCCAGCCTCTAGCACTACATCAGCCATACGTGTAAGCTTTGGTGGATTAACTTCTTTTACAATCATAATCATCACAGCATATGTTCACAGCTGAAACATCTCATTTTTGCATACAAGCTCTCCAAAAGTTAAGAGGATCAATATTAAGAATTCCAGAAGGAAGATGCAGGACAACCTGGAAGGATTCTCTTTGGCACTTAGAAAACAAAGAGTGGAAAGGAATCGTCTCAAGGTTTTGTTGAGGTTTGCAAAATCTTTATCTAAGGTTCAAGGCCTTTAGCAACATCATTCCCATTCTTAATGTGTGCTTCCAAAATCTCAAACACATCTGGCAATGCCTTAAATGAAGCCTGACTTCAATCAGGATGGTGTTTTTCAGTGTGCTTTAAAAAAAAAACCTTTCAAAAAAATCTGAGACATTCAGATGCAGTTTAATGTTTCAGCATAGCTGAAGATTTCATTACTACCAGGACTCATTTTTATCATCTTCTGTCTTTTTTTTTTTTCCTCCTCATTCCTTCAGGACCTGGCCTCACCTGAGAGATGAGAAATTCAAATGAAAGTAGAACAAAAAGTAAAAAAAAAAAAATCAATTAATCTATTCTTTGTGGCAGAAGCCACAAGATGATGCTGTTACTCTTACGGCTTCTTAGCACGTGAGCGATGTTGCAGGCTTTGAAAGAAAAGCTGCATTGTTATTAGTTTAGTTTTACAATAATCCTGGGAGAGAAGCAAGTAGCAGAGTGTGTTTTCTGCCTTACTCTGTATATCAGGATGCACTTCTTGGACAAATTACTTTCCTCAGAGTTTAAATTTTCAATGCCCAGCTGGAAAGTGCTGCTGGAAGTGGAAAGAACTTTAGTGATGATTGCAGATGACACTGCTGTTATGAGGAGATGAAGGGGAAGAAGCCATAAGGAGGATGTATTTCACTTGGGAGAAGGTCCACATTTCCACATTATTTTCTGTTCCATCAAAAAGTTGGCATTAAATATCTAAATTCTATCCTAGATGGATGGGAGTGGTATTAGTCACCAGCAGAAGGCACTGGGAAGGAAACTATACTTGCCACAGAGTTTAAATTGGGCTAAATAAAGACAGCCATAAGATGATCATTGTCTGGATCCCAAATCATCCTTTTGACCCACACTTTCCCTTCTTTAATGAAGTGCTGGTCCCTGGGAAGCTTCAAGGAATAGATCAAAAGTGGGAGACGTACTATTTATCTTAATGGACCACAAGTGCTGAGAGCTAGGGATGAAAAATTTAACATCAGATTTGTCAAATATTTCACGGCTGATGGGATCATTTTAGCAGAAATGACCAATGACAGGGCTTATCCATCAAATTGAAGGTTTAATATAAAAAATAAATAACATGGGAGATGGGAATTTTAGCATGGGATGATTCATTTATGCATTTTAATTAAAAATCTGGATTGTTTAAATGCAAATGAAGCAAACAGAGAAATGCCAGTGCACTGCATCGACGTGCTTGAAATCAGAGCAGCAGCAGAGGTTTGGTTTGGTCAGGTATAATGATGATGGGATCCTGAGTGGAACATATGAGAAAGTTTCACTCTGTCTGCAGGAGAAACTGCTGTCAGCTGTTCCTCACGCTGCTTCTGCCAGCAGAAACAACCCCCACAGCAACCATCTGAAGAAAATGAGAGCTCACACCTCAGCCAAGTTCTTTCTGGATGGTGATCTGTTAAACTAGAAGGTTTCACTGAAGGGCACGTGTCACTGTTCAAACATCTCCAGACTTGAAGAAGGTGAAATGAAACTATTCTGCTTGCACTGGGAGAAGTGGCATGCTTTCACCTGAGATTATCTTTGCCCTGCAATTTCTAAGCTTGGCTGCCATTTTATGTAAAATAAGTTGTTTCTGTTTACTTTTTATAGATCTTAGAAAGAAAAGAATCGGCGAGCACGTAGAGCAATCAAACAAGCAGGTTACAGAGCTAATGCATCCAGGCTTTGCTAAGCCAATTAAGCAATCAAATCAAGGTCACAGCTGAGATGGACTCAATAGATCAATGAGATTGAATGGGCAAAATGAATTCTCTAGAAAATTAAATCAAAGGGATGAAGTCGAGATTGAATTTGTTTGGTTGCTCTTGGGCTGGTGATATTTACAGGGAAGCTGTTTTCTTTGCAGCCTGAAATCACAGCCAGGATTCAGTGGATGAACTCATGGCCAGCAAAGCCACAAGTACTCCAGAGGATGTTTGTGTCCATTGGGTGTAAGATCTGTTCTTCCCTAAAGCAAAGGGTGATCCCAACCTGTTTCATTCAAGGAGGAGGTAAGAGACAACACCCATAGTGCTGTCAGCAGCTCTTTTCTTCTCTAAATCTCACTGTTGTAACAAGTTATTAGCTTGCTGTTCTGATTTTCCCTTTCTAACACCAAGTATTTTCACAAAAGTGACACAGATGACAGCCAAATCAAGCAGTAACAGCTTTGGGGGGGGGGGAATTATAAACCCAGAAGAAACTTCCTAATTATACACCAGATTTGCAGAGTTTGGTGTTTACTTTTAGGCACCTGTATGTAGTGCTGTTTTTCCACTACAGAGTGCAAATATGCAAGTGTGTGTTTGAGATAAGGCAGTATCGTCCTGGTATGATGAAAAGAAAATGAAAAGAAAGAGTTCAGGATGCTTTATATTTTGGGTTCCTTCACTCACAGTGTTGACAGCAGCTGTAGCAAAGTCTTGGGCTGTACACTGAGATGTAGTGGCATTAGCACAGCCATTAACAAGTCTTTTGTCTCTTTACCCCATGAATTGAGCAGCCACAGGAGGGAAAAACTTTGTGTCCAGAAGCTTTCCATGCCAACAAGAAAGAATTACACTTCTCAAGATCCTCACTCCTTCAAGAGACATCCTCATGATGATTATGTATGTAGTGCTCTAGGGATGATGTTGCCTAGTGGAAGAGTCTTGGGCCATATGGCCACCAGGAATGAATGAATAATGCAGTAACTACTAGTCCCATTGCAGGCTGCTTCTCAAAAGAAGATATAAGACTGTGAAACTGATGTTTATGTTGTGGTTTTATTAAAAATATCAAGTGTAAAATACTTCAAAAATACCTTCTTAGTGAGTTCTTTCATAGCAGTTATTTCCTCACCCTACCCTGGGAAATTAATGGAGGAAAATTCATATCCTGCCTCTGCTGATTTTGCTACTCAAACTTATTTCTTCTGGGAATCCTTTGGAGTGTTGTTTGGAGTCCTCTTGGCTTACATCTTGACCTTTGTGTGTTTGCTTTTTGATGACTTGCACTGCACAGCTACCATCTTTTGTTTTAATCTTGCTTTATACTGTTATTTCCCATTTTTTGCAGTTTTTTGATGCTTGGATTGCAGTGCTGCTGGGATAGGCTTGATGGAGACCAGCTTTTGACACCTGAAATTGAGGCTCCTGGTCTTTAATGGATTCACTTCTTTACTCAGCTCTGGGATCCCAGGCTGTGGGGCAGTCAGTGCATTGCAGAGATCTGAACTTCCTCACCCTACCTTGGGCAATTAATGCAGGAAAATTCATATCCTGCCCCAAATTAAAATACTTCTTTCATTTTTCCATTTTGCTAAGCTTTGCTCATGATGTGAGATTCTCCAGCTCCAATTCTAACTGCTCAGAAGGAACCTTTGTTCTAAATGAGCAAATTTTTCTTTGAACATAAGCTGCATGCTCCTGAGTCCAGGGAACTGGACTTCAAGGCATGGGTTGGTCACCTCTCTTGGGCTGGAGGAGCACAAGGAGCTTCTCCTCCCCTCACCACATGTGGTGACCACCAGGTCACACCAGCCATCTGCCTCCAGAGCAGGGACACTGCCCTAGGCACCATGAAAGGATGCATCCATCCTGGTGGGATTTTGGTGGGAGGTGAGAGAGAAAGAGCAAAGAAATTCTCTTGCTGGTTGACTTGGGCATTCCCATGGACTCATTAAGCCTGAAGCCTGGTTGCTGCCCCATCTGCTCATCACAGAGCATTCCAGTGGCTGCTGAGGCAACTTGTGTGGGCAACCATTGCCCAGCATGAGGAGCCAGGCCTTCTGTTTGGGCAAAACCCAAGGAGGCTGCTGAATTAAAGACCATAATTGAGGGTTTTTTTGGCAAAATTGCAACACAGCTGCCCAAGGTCATCTCCAGTGAAAGTAGCCGAGGAAGGTTTACACAGAAGATGTTAATTGGATTTTCAGTATTTCTTTGGAAAGGTTCAGAGCCATCAGATGCCACCATGCTCCAAGCTGCATGAATATGTCCAATGATATTGTGGAGCTGATTATTGTTCATTCTTAACGGCTTTCCATCTCCGTAACAACGGTATTAGCATTAATATTGTGCCCAGGGCTCTGAACATGGATACTAATGGAACTCAATCAGCTCTTAAAGGACAAAAGATCCCTTTTACATGGCACCCTGTGACAGTCAGAGGATTGGATTAGCAACTTGTCAATCCTCCGAGCTGCAGCTTTTTTGATGCACCCTTGAATGCTGGGGTAGCCTGTAGAATTCCATTATCTGAAAAATTAATACAAACCATGGAGTGAAAGCTATGTGCTATTCCCTCCTGACCTGATTATTGTAGATTATTTAACTAAGTAGCCAGCATACCCCCTAATTTAAGAATTTCTACAACAAGAAGAAAAAGAAAAAGAAAAAGCTATCTTTTCTCATAAAAGCAGCCCACAGAAGAGCAAGCTCATTTGCCAATTATGCTTCTTCCATGAAATCTCTTCTATCCCCTTCAGGATAGGTTTGGGTAAAAATATAATTGCAGTGGATAAGGAAGCTTAAGAAAAGATATAAATGAAAAATGTTCTGTGTTGGCATCTGATTGATCCCTTTGAAAGGAAGAGAAGGAGAATTTGACGAGGAGGTAAGGAGCTCATGGTTTGCTTCGAAGGAACCCAGCATTTTTAACCTGTACAGGGTGCTGAGCTATAATTAAGAATGGCAAGTCAGTGAAAAATCTATTTAAACTCCTGACAGGTTCTCTAGATTAGCATTTTTGACATCTACATTCACTCTGGCAAATCACTAATGTGATTTTTTTTTTTTTTCCTCCAGAATTATATTTTTATTAGCTTTCTGCATATAATAACAAAGTAAAAATGATGTTACAGCCTGGACAGGTCTTTAACTCGAAGCTCAGTTCTTGCAATGTGCTTAATTAGCTGCCTGATGATTGTTTTATTCGGAAAGAAGTTTTGTAAATGTGTTTTCATCTATAAAGGACCTTTAAAGTGAAAGCAACTGTTTGATTCTCTTAGTTGGTGAAAACTATAGCAAACCCTGGATAACAAAGCACTGTGATTAATTGATGTCAAGATACTCATCTCTGCTTTTTTTTTTTTTTACTTTTTCCTTTATGAGATGGTTGAAATACTGAATAACAAAGTGAATATCTGGGTGAACTTTGAGTTATGTAAGTCTTACTGTGCAAGGGAAGAATATGGCTGAAGTCTGGTAACTTGGGTATAGGTGTAATATTTTAAAACACATCAACAGCCTTCCTCAGACTTGCAATAACACTGAAATCAGATGCACTGTGAATGTGTTGGTTTTAATTTGATAGCAAAGAAATACCATCATTAATTAGAACGCTTTCAGATTAGTGTTTGTCTTGCATAATTCAACATTTGCCAAAGTTCAGGAAAGATATGCACTAAGTAGAAATTATTACTTGGATAATGCTGCTGCATTTCCTCTCCTTATTTTTAATATGGCTTTTTAATTTGGGTAATGAGTATATATCACTAATCATTTTGAAAGCCTATTACCAACACCAACCAATCCATCAACTTGAGTTAATAATTTACTTTATTATAAAAATTGGAACTGGACACAGTTGTGGAGTGCTTAAGGAAAGTGTGTGGGGGAGAAAAATGCCTCCTTAGCAGAAAACCTATTTTCCTCTGAACATGAAATGCTCCTTGTTCTGTCAGGACTTGTTTTCCCACTGTTGGAACTCCATTGGTAACCATTAAGCTCCTGCTCCAGACACATTCCACTGCAGGGCATTTGGAAATTAAATGCTCGAGGAATTAGAAGACAATCGTCTTCTCCCATGCTTAATTTTCCTGTGTATTATTAGTAGCTGCCTGTGCACTGCTAATGCCCTTCTCCCACTGTGTAGGCATGAGCTGGCAAGGTCATTTATTTTTGAACATGTTTACTGGAAAAACGTGGTTGCATCTGAATGATTGTTTTGGGAAAAATAAAAAATCTTTGGATGAGTCATAAGTGAAGAAAAGAAGATAAAAAAAAAAAAAAAAGGTCATTTGAGAAGATTTCAGTAAGAGAAGAAATTGATAAAGAATATGGAAATGCATTCTAATTAGAATGAAAAGTTTGAAGACTGCACCCTGTAGTGAAATTAGTGGCTGCAGCAGACAATGCTCCTCATTAACAAATCAGGACCTCACTTTTATTACACTTAAGCTGAGATTCTTCACTGTGTCCTACCACTTAAAAATATGCATCAGTGACCACAACACTCATGCCCATGGTTATTGGTAACCTTCTGCATTCATCAGCAGATGGGAACTTTGAAAGAAGCACCAGTAGATAAGGGATGCTACAGAGAGATGGAGTGTATTATGCTGAAATTGGATCTTCCTTTGAGTGGTGGAAGAATAATAAGGACCCTGCCTACTGAATCATGCTAAACTGCAGCATTTATTTATTTTTAGTACAGTTTTATCTGGTGACAATGCAGTCATTATAGCCTTTTGTTGTTAAGGTGTGTGTATATTTCTACTTGAAAATCTTAGCATAAGAAAGGAACAGGGAAGCTTTTAAAAGCAACCCCCCTTCAAAGAATCACAACTCCACTTCCCCCCCAAGTTTTGATATTTTGACATCGTTGTGAGTTTTCAGATGGGAAAGAGAGAAAGCAAAAAATCCCAAAATAAGAAAATATTCTGAGAAATTTAAATTGAAGGGTTTTTTTCCTTAATAAGATCTTGATTTGGCATCAGCACTGATCTTCAGCTGAGGAATGTTGGCCTTTGCAACAATTGTGGTCCATTCTTACCTACAGCTTCTGCAACCCATGCTCCACATCCAGGGGGTGAGTCAGCCTCAGTGAGCCCAGCAACATACCCCTAGGAATGGAGAGATGCTCACAAAGAACACTGATGGCTCAGCTGAGGGCAAAACTAGACACCAAACCCCACACATTCCCAGTCACAGAATCATAGGCTTGCATGCAACTTCTGAAGATCATCTACTCCAACCCCCTGCAGTGAGCTGGGACACGTTGCACTACATCAGGATGCTCAGAGCCTCATCAAGTCTGGCCTCAAAAGTCTCCAGGGATGGGGCTTCCACAACCTCTCTGAATTCCAGTGTTTCATCACCCTCCTGGTGAAGAATTTCTTCCTTATGTCTAATCTAAATCTGCCCTGCTCTATAAAAAAATACCTTTTCTGGTTCCTCAGTAGAATACACCCCCAAATATCAACTGTTTCCACACTGAGAGTTTTAACAGGCTTCCATTTGCTGATGGAAAAAGAATTTCCCTGAAATATGGTGAGTGGCATTTTACAGCTGCATCTACCCCAAATGCTTAGAAAGATGTATCTTCAACACTATTTATCCCAGATGTGTTCTCTGCTCACTCTGCTCTGCTGCTGGCCCTCATTAGCCATTACTGGAGCTTGCTGGCCAACGTGTTCTTCTTGCTGTGCCAGGAGATGCTCTGCTAAGAGCTTTGCCAGCATTTTCTCCCCCCATAGCTCATCACACAACTCCAGGCTGCTGCACTGATGCTGGATACAACCCTCAGATCCTGATGCTCCTTGGCCAAACCCTGAGATGTCTCATTTCTGCCCCTTTCCCTCCAGAAACAGAGAGGTATTGCCTGAAAAATTCTTCCAGAAGACACTTAGGTTTCAGGGCTGTGATGGAGGTGGCCACCTCTGGTCTGGTGGGGTTTCAGCAGGGCTGGTGCTGGCAGGAGACTTGAGTTCCCCAGAAACACCTGCATTTCAGCCCACCTGCAGCTCACAGCTTGCACATGTCTCTAGCAGAGAGAAAAACCTGCCTAGAATATCTAGAGGAGGCTACTTTTATTTACTCCTTTAGTCTTGTGAAAGAAAAGGAGGGGTTTGAGGGTGTAGATAAAGGTAATAAACAACTCTCAGCTCTAGGAGCATTTGAAATAGTTCTGCTCTTGATGGTTTCTTTTGGCTACAAGTAATTCTGGGTCTGTTAAATAGCCAGTAGGGCCTTCCTTCTGATAGGAGTGAACTCCAGCAGGAGGATGACAAACAAGAGGCACACCAAGTACAAGGTAGGCATCCATCCTAAATTCAGTTGATTCCACTGCTGGTTTATGGGGCTTGTTCTCCCTGCTCACACACTTGTATTCCACCAGTGTCAGTGCAGCAACTTCAGCAAAGCCCTCCTGTGTGAGAGCTCTTCAGACCCTCCAGACACAGAATAGAAAAGCTTTTCATACCATGGCAATGCCTGACTTCTCCACACACACACACAACACTACAGCTCTCAGGTTTGTTTTTTTCACTTTCCATCCCTCCTGCTGTGCAGAACCTTTAAGCCATTTGGGTAGATTTTTTTTCATATTTTTTTCAAAATAGCTATTTTTGTTACCTTCTTTAGCAAAGAAAACTGCAAAGAGTCCCCTTTGGTGCAGCACTTTGGGATCCCTGCTGCCAGCCAAGCAGCCCAGGCAGGGGTTAAATTGAACCGTGGGGATGGAGCAGGGTCAGGGAGGGGGAGATGCTGGAGAGCTGCAGCTAATTACAGTCAAAAATCATAACTTTAGACAACTCTAATGTTTGCAGCTGGAAAGACTTAAAAGCTATTTGCCTCTAATCTCCCTCTGACAATCAATGAATTGAACAGTAAATGTTATTAGACTAATTTACTGTTCATCAAGAGTAAGAAATGAATAGAATAATTTACTATTCATACATCCAACTGTGTGACATGTGTACAGAGCAGTTTGAGAGAAAAAGCAACATTAAGGTTCCAATTCTCCTCCCATACCTTTTTTTCCACTCCAATTTATCTCCATTTTCATCAGCAAAGCTCCTCTGGCTTTGCCCCAGTGGCAGAATGACCACATGTAGCTGGGTACACGTCTGCTTTGGTAGGCAGAGGAGTTTGCTACCTTCCCATCTCATTATTTTCCACTGGGGGAAGCAGTCACAAACTGCATGGCTGTAAAGGAAGCTCCTGCTAATTTCCCACTCTTCCTTGCAGGAGGCATTTAACTCTGTTTTTTGGGTAGCTCCCATGAGGATGCTAAAATTGTGCTGCGTTTTTCTGCTGTGGCTGTCCTGGTTATCTGGGAGCTTGGAGGATACAAGGAATAAATTTGATTAATTGCCCTTTCTAGGCCAATACTGGGATAGTGTTAGGCATTTAGAAATGCTGAAAAAGCTGCATTTCTTACAGTATCCTGCAATTTTCACATGTGGAAAAAAAAGCAACAACAGGTCTACAGTCTCTCTGGTCAAATAATCTTAGATATTAAAGAGAAACTATGGTACCATACCAATTACTTTCTGGATGCTGCAGCTCTGAAGGCAGGGAAATCACACAGACAAGTGTGGGCTAAAAGGGCTGGATCTGAGGTTCTCAGTGGGTTTCATGTTGCTGCTGTCACAGATGAACCCTCAGGGATGGTTTCTGGGGTCAAAACTCTTCCTGGCTATGGTAAGAGGTATGTCACACCATGTGGTGTTACTTCCCAACCCAGCATAGGACCATTATCCTTCCTGTCAACATTTCTTGGCTAAATTAATTTTATTCTGCGAGTTGCACCAAATAGAAGCAGGTTTTTTTAGTTCAGAGGAAGTAGCTGGTAAGTGCACACAGACAACTTCTCACTTTATCTGCGTAGTCTTCCCAGCACCTCAAGAGATCCCACAGTTTTTGTTTTGATAAACAAGATGCCACCTACCATCTGCCATCTCCCATTGCCTCCATCAGGGAGTGCAGGTTGGAGAATTCTTCCAACTGGAAGAGCCTCAGCTGTCTCTTGCACTTCAGCACAATCCTTTCATGTCATCTTTAAAGGCCTGTCCACAAACTCTGAAATGCTGGTATTGAAAAGCAAATCTGACAAAACCAAAGAGTCAACCTCATAAGATTTTAGGATTGATTTTTCTTTTAAAACAGTATATATATAAAAAAAAAAATTCAGCAACAAAGCAGAAAGTAGAGTTTTATCTTTTTTTCTTCCCTACTTCTGAGCTCTGTGCTTCATCCCAGGACCTGACAGTCAGGTTCATTTTTGTCCTACTCTCACACAGTAACACCAGCAAGAGAGATCCCACCAGCTAAATGCCACTTCAAGACTCCCAAGCAGCTCTTTCCTCATAATGACTCCTTTCATTTACATGATGTGTAAGAAGAGCTCAGCAAGTTCCTCAGGATGAAAGCTTTCCTCCTGAGCTGTCACCAGTGAGGAAAAGCCCCAGAGCCAGCGATGCTCCTGTGGAATCTGCCCTTTTCTAACAAAAAAAAAATGGATGTGATGCGATTTCTGAGCATTTCTGGAAAATGCCAGAGGGTCTGAGTTCATCTGAGGCCACTGCAGGGCTGGTCATGCAGCTGACCCCCTGTGTAGATGAGCTGTGGACTCTGAGCCAGGTGAGATAATTTGCAGAACAGTTTTAGCTGGTGGCAGCACAGTCGTTACAAGGGTGCCATTAATGTTACTGCCTTAGCTAGAAATTGTGCCAAGGGCTGGCTGTGCTCATGTAAATACTTCATGGAGGAAGGCAGGGATTGTGATTAGCTTGTGCTGCAGGTGGGGAAGACACCTGAGAGAAGATGCTCATGTCAGTGCAGGAGCTCAGCAGAGATACAGGGACTGGGCACAGCTCCTGCCCTGCAAGGCAGAAAGGTTGGCTGGTGCAGGGCAGAGCTGATGGCTGGCTGAGCTGCAGCCAGCTCGGATTTATCTGCTAGGCAATGTTTGAAAAATAGAATCAACACATCAAATGAGGTGTCATGTAAGTTTTCCATGTCAAGGAAAATAGCCCCAGGCTTCTTCTTCCCACATTTGCTGTTACAACAGCCAGGCAACCTGGCCTCTCCAATTTATTCTGGGCTTTAATCAGGCAAAATTCCTGTGATCTCTCAGGCTGGGCTGCACGGTTTTGGAAGGGGATTATGCAGTTTACTAGAAGGAGGGCACTTGCCCACTGTTCTTGAGGTCTGTGGTCACTGTGAGAGTCACACACGTTGTGCACTGCCTGCTGGAGAAGTGGGAATGTTCTTGTTTGCCCCAGTCATCTCTCTGCAATAAACATCCAGCAGAGCTGCTTCAGAGCCATTACTCATGCTATGTTTCCTCCTGGATACACAAAAGCAGATGCTATCCAGCACACAGATGACCCCGAGTGCTGTTTTCATCCTGTGCTAGCCTTGCTTTGTTATTTTTTTTTCCACACTCTTTGTGCTGAAGTTTACCTTTCCCTAGAACTATGTTGCCCCAAGACTGGAGCTCTGCAGAGGCAGGCTGTATGGGATGCAAGGTCACTCCTGCTCTTCATTTTTTACTCACCAGTTTAGGGCACAAATATAATTTTCAAGTGGCCAGAGAGAGATTCTCCCCTCCCTGTGAACTTCTAGCAGCAATTTCTCTTCAGATGGGGATTGTGAGATGCCAATTTTACCATTAAGAAAGAACAACCTTTGTGTCCAGCCAGCCTGAGGTAGAAGAGGAGTTTCCATTGCAGGTTCTCAGGACTATGAGCCATTCAGGGCTCAAAAATGAACGTGCTTTCCAGGAGAGAAAGGCTATAAAGCTGGGTTTAAAAAGCAAACAAGCTCTAAACAAGGTTTTTAGGCCATTGTGCAATTTCTCTGGCAGGCAATATGGTTTTCCTTGTATATATAATAAAGCTCAGTAATCAGTATTTCTCTGAGCCACCACAACCCACTCTCCCGTGGTGCAACCCTGGTCTCTCTCACTGATGTGTGCTATTTCTGAACTAAAGCATAAGGTTTATCATCCCTGCTGTTCTACCCTGCAAGGAGGAGTAAAAAAAGGTCGACCACTGTGTTCAGGCAGCATCAAATTACTGTAAAACAAGTGAGATACTGCGGAGATGTAAGGTAAGTCTCAGCATCTTCAGTTCTTTTTCAGGTTTTTTTATTATAAATGGGTCACAAAGTGTTGTGCACCTAACAGGAAGACGAGCCATCAGCTCACACAGCCCTTCCAAATGAGTATACAGCATGGATTTGCAAATGAGAATAGTTTGTACATGGGCATGCTGCAGAGCACCTGATATTGTTTTGTCTGAGCTGTGTGATGAAGAGTTCACTGTCACAAACCAGCTTCCAGGCTGGTTAGGGTTGTGTTTGATAAAACCAGTGCTGGGAAGCATCCACAGCTATGTGGAGGATGTAAGAGAAGAGGAACTGGACACTTCAAAATGAAGTTTTGCCTCCTGAACCCAAGTGGGAGCTACTCACACCCCTATAGTGGGAACACCAACCTGGACACCACTGGGGCAATGACATCTGCACCATCCAAATGTTTGGACAGCCCATGGCTGCCTTATCAGTCTTGCCTTTGTCACAGAAGACAGAAACCTTTGTCTTTGTGAGTGGAAAGTGAGCTGCTCCATAGATCTGTGCCTGTGGACCACACCAATCCTTTCATCCATCTACCTGGCTGCTTCTGAGACCACAGAAACATCACTCAGCATCACCTCCATAACTACTCGTGCAGCTGCATCGCTCCAGGCTTTGCTTTGTGTTTTAATTACTTCTAGTGAAATCCAGGCCAGGCTGGTGGCAGGGAGATGCAGACTCCTGGCTCTTTCCCCTTTTTGAAGGCTCAAAGGGTAATGGGAAGCTGGCATCCTGAAGCAAAGGTGAGGTGGGAAGGATGATGTGGCAAACGAGTTGGTGTGGGAGTAAATTATAGAGTAGGAGCGTGGACTTGTAGGGGCAGGTGAGCTAAGGGACCTAAGAGGTGATGGCTGAATGCTCCTCCTGTTAACCTGTGCCTTTTGGGCACTAGCACTGTCCCCAGGATGATGTCTGCAGTGCTGTGAGATGCTGTCACATGTCAGCTGTTAACCCCACTGCTCCCACAGCCTCATCTCCTGCAAGCCCATCCCTGCTGGTGGCCATGACCTGCAGCCTGTCTGGGATCTACAGGCATCCTCTAGCAGCAGCCTGGTGGCAAATTGAGGAAGCTTTTACAACTCCAAGAAGCCAATTTCTTCCTAATTATTTGCCTAACAACGTGTAATTAAATAATGCAGAACTGCCTGCAATGCATCTTTGGGTCTTTAGGCTATTTTCCATGTGCATTCATGTTTGTGGCACACTCCTACAGCACTTCAAGGCTACTGCACACTGCATAGAGTTGGAAAGGACCTTCAAAGGCCATCTAGTCCAACCTCTTGCAGTGACAGGGACATCCTGCACTAGATCAGGTTGCTCAAAGCCTCAACAAGCCTGGCCTTGAATGTCTCCAGGGATGGGGCAACCTGAGCCAGCATCTCACCACCCTCATGGGGGAGAACTTCCTAAAAAAGCAACAAAAATGAATGGTAATCAAACAATTAACAAGCGATGGCACAGAACACAGTACTTAAAATAAAATGCATAATTAAAATAACTTAAAAAATAAAATGCAGCAGCATAGGGGGGAAAAAAGCCTGTGTAAAAAAAATCAGTGACAATAAGTTTCATGTAGGAACTGAAATAGGCAATTTAAAGAGAAAAAAATAGCACCAGAGTGGTTAAAGAAGTGGCATAAACTAACATGGGTCTCAATGATTTGCCAAAAAAACATAATAATGTTGCAAAAGAACTGTTCCCTGCAGTTAACACACTTAGACCATAAAACAGTCCTTTGGTGGCTCCCTGCATCATTATTTGCTACCAAGACACTGCAATGATGGGCTCGGTGGGATCACTGGATCCAGTGCTGGATCAGTAAGCAGGAAAGCAGAGCTCCCCCAAGAGCTCCTGCCTGGAGAGCTGTTAGGATCCATACAAGTTCTTTAAAGAGCAGAACTGTGTACAATACTGCACTCCAAATGATCCCGTTAGGATTATCATCTTCTGCTACAAATGACATGTTTGGGGGAGAAGAAAAAAGAAAAAAAAAGAAAACAGCAAACCAAGCTGGCTCAACTGATGTTCACCCTAAAAACAATATTTTTTGAAGGAGTTTTGTGCCCTACCCATGACTCTGCCAGTGTTTGGGTTTACCAGAAGCTTCTGCTCAAGGCCAAGCCCTGGGCTGCTCAGGCTGGTGTCACCCCAGAGGCTGTCACTGCCGTGGGGCACCCAACCCAGACCCTGAGGGTGCTGAAAGGAGCACACACATCTGCCATCATCTTCATTCACAGCATGTGAAGGCCTTTGCTCCAGTTTCTTTGCTTTCAGCACGTTATTTTGGGGGGGTTTTTTATTACTATTATTTTCTTTTTGAAACTCAAGACACTAGGAAGGATTTTCGAGCGTGAGGCAGACGTGCTTTCCAAGAATAATTGCTCTTTGGCTGATGCACAGGAGCTCTGCTCATGCATTTCTGGGAGATGCCTGCAGACTGCTAACTGCTCTGGAAGCCTTTCAGCCTTTGCTGCCTGCAAATGGCATTATTATTTGCTAATAGCCTCGGCTCACCATGTTGTCTTTTGGTTAGTTAGCAGCTATTCTGCAAGTCAGAGACAGGGAAAGAGGAACATATGTTTAAGCAGTAGCCAACTTCTGACCTGTAAAAAGAAATAGCAAACTGGAGGATTTTTTCTCAGAGCAATCCTTGCCATTAGCTGGGAAGTGATTAGAAGATATCAGCACAAGGAGCAGGTGTCCATCCCAACTCCCACAAAGCAGCTGCTGGTTTTGGGGAGGGTTTCTGGAGAAGAGGATGTTGGTGATGTCTCTCTCTCTAGCCCTGGGAAGGTTGCTGCCTCATGGAACAGGTACTTTGTACAGGTAGAAGAAACAGAGGTAAGCCTGTCACCAAAAATCCCCATCACAGTATTTCCAGATCTAAATGGCAACCCTTCTGAAAGCACTTACATGATCTGTACATCTCATTAAAAGTCAAAGGGAATTAATGATAAAAATCCTTGTTGCTGCTTTGTTGTTCTTTTCTAAAGGTTAGGAATTAGGTTTGGTTTGTTTTCTTCCTCTAAGGTTACTGGCTCACCTGCTCATTTCTTCCTGGATATTGTGGGATTCTGTTATTTACTGCTCAAGCAATCCCAAGAACTGCTCTGCTGACATTTCACGGTATTTAGTATTGACCAAATACTACATGATAAATCTTTATAATACTCCAGAGAGACCATCAAGGGAGCAGTTACAAATATATACATTGCAGCACGTTGTGTTCTGGGTTAAATGAAATATAAAATTGCATCACAGGGCTGGCTACTAATGGCTCCATCAGTATTCCCTCACACCCCAGCTGCAGGTACAGCGGTTGCCATTAAGACATCAACATTTGTCGATCGCTGCTGATGGATCTCTCTTCCCCTCAGCACACAGGGAAGGGAATGGGAGCTGTGGGAATGTCAGTATTTTGCCCCATTCACTGCTCAGACCTTATTGAGAGGTGATGAGCAGCCAGCCAGCCAGATGGACTGACAGGCAAAGTGGCAGGGACAGTGGCAAACAGCAGTTTGGTGACGCCACTCCCCCATGCTGAGCTTTCTGCTCCAGCAGGCAGAGCATTTTCAAGCTCTCCCAAAGTTCCACATTAGTTTTTCAGGTTTTTTGGGTAATTTATTGCCCAGCCAATTCCACCATCATTTGCTTTTGTGCGTTCAAACAAGGTTTAATTTTCTTTGGAAGATGCAGACGTGTGTACAGCTAGATAATGCCCTGTTTATTTTACTGACTAATTCATCACTTAAAGTGCCGGGCTACAGGTTGAGAGACCAAGACTTATGCACAGTCCCATGCCCCTAAATCAGGCCAATAAAAGTAAAATTCACACTGTTTGCAAGCACTTTATGCAGATGGAAAATGTCACCTTGTCTGAAATACTTTATGACATGACGCTGGAGCAAAAAAGAAATCCCACAGTGAGGAATTAAAAAGCTTCACTAATGCTTAGCTGGGAAGCTCACGGTCCTGCACCACCTCCTCTACATGTGATGGAGAGGTTTTTCTGGCAAGCAGCATCCAGCTGCAGCAATATGAGCTCCTGAGCACCTGCCTGAGCATCCCTCAATCTCATCTTGAGTTGGAGTGGGCACAGGAGACATCATCAGTCCCATTGATGAGGAGCCTGTTGGCTGCCAAGGACTGTTGGCACCCCTCAGGCTCTTGCTCCATGTTGTGTCTTTAGTTTAGCATGGAGTTTGTGGGAGAAGAACTTGGAGAAGGCTTTGCAGTGGGTGGTTTTGCTGGGTATGTTTTACCACTTCGTTATCAAGGGTCTTCAAGCCACCTCCACACTGTCTCCTGCTACCCAGGGAGGGAAAAAAAAAAACAACAGCATCAAAAGCTCAATTCCTAGGTGAGAGAGACATAAATGATGGGTGGAGGTGTTGCCTACATCACTTGGCCCAGCTGCTGAGGTGGGATCAAGGCTGATCTCCACCTGCAAAACTTTGCAAAGTTTCTCTGAAACACTTCATCCCTCTCCTTGCCAAAAGGTAAGGGGAGGGGGGGATGGAGGGGTGGTTTGCCCCATTCCCTGAGCTGCTTCAGCTGCAGGCAGAGCATTAAATGCTCCAAAAGTGGTTTTACAGCAGGGAAGTGGGGACTCTGCAAACAGCTAATGGGTGTATTTCAATTCCCTATTAATTGCATATTTATTACTCAGCTGCTGCAAGGAAACGTCATGTTACGTTGATTAAAGCTTTGCAAGCTGTACAGTAAATATTTTAAACAAAAAAGGTTTTGATCTCTGTTGCTGTTGGGAAGGGTTGGGGGGGGGAAAGCTGCCATTAGAGTTGCTATAATTAGCAGGCTCCATTACAGACAGTATTTCCCACAGGCTTCACTACATGCCCTGTGTGTGTCTGCATGCATTCAGACAGAGTATTATTTTATGTATATGTTTCCTATAAATTATATATATTTGATATAAGTTATGGGTGTGAGGAAAAAAAGGGAGAAAAGCAGCAGTTCTATGCCTCTGTCTCACAAACAGGAAAGATAAAAGACTCAAAAGGCAGAAAAGAGAATTTGCAAGCACTGATTGAATTTTTGGGGGGGGGTTGAGTTGACCTGCCTGCTAGCCCTGGCTGCCCAGATAATGTGGCTGATTAATTAAAGCCTTGCCTGTACATACTGCTCTTAGTAACAGACAAGGCTCTGCACATATGCTTTTGGTCTCCTTTATTTGATGGTGTCAGAAATGGACCATCTGAATGGGAAGATTCCACTGGGCAAGCTCTGCACATCACCCAGCCATGGAGCAGAGATGACCAGCAACAGCAGTCCCCAGCTTCATTTCCTCACCATCTGTGTGGTGCCATCAACGTACACCAACAGCAGTGATCCCAGGGAAACACAACACTCCTTTCTTCTGACACATTCAATCATCTTCATCTCTCCCTCACTCACCTTCTGCACAAGAGGCCACAAAACACCAAATCCCACAGCTGCCATGTGCAACTAGATGAAGTTTTACTCCTGAACTAACTTTGAAGGGACATCAGGTTTGTCCCAACCCTGCTCTCCCCATCCCATTGTGTCTGTGGGGGTCTCCAGGACCCTCTGTTTCCCCCTTCTGTGCTGACTGAGGGCAGCTCCTGTTTTCCCACAACTCTTTTCTTGGTTGAGTTTGACATAAATGAGAGGAGACATCAGTCATGCTCAGCCAAACAATTGTGGATACCTGCCACAGGACAGGACAAGCTAAAATTACATTAATAGAAGAGAGACAGCTCCAGCTAATAAGCCCAGTGATTTGCAGCTCAGCAGAGTGGCAGGAAAACCAGAGAGGTGTCACTGAGGGGCTCAAACTGCCCAAGGCTGGGCCCTGGGGCTGAGAGACCAGGTCTAACACAACATAGTGCCAAGCTTTGGTAAATGCCTTAAGGGTCAATACACCCTTCAGGGCACAAATTCATTCCACTCTTCAAAATCAGGAGGAAGGCTCCGTGGGGGGTGATGCATCCATCCCTCATCAAGGGGGACCAGCTGGTGGGGAGGGGGGGGAGGTTTAGTGCTGAGGCCAAGCCAATGGTCAGCTTTTCAATTGAGTTAGCAAAAGCTTGGTCATATAATGCAGGAGAGATTTATTTGAGTGCATAGCCTTGAGCAAGCACAGCCATGGTGCTCCCTATTCCCAGGTTGTTTTCCCAGAGTTCACAGCTGCTGTAGGCAAACCAACGGACAATTTTCAGGAGCAAAATTTGTTGTTGTCGAGTATTTGGAGTTTATTAAGCTGCAGTATTTGACTTGGCTCCTTTCCCACAGTGGCTCCCTCTTGGAGCAGTGCAATTGCAAGGGATGCAGCAGCTATTAACAGTAAAACAAGTTTCAATCTCTTCTGATTGTACATGAAGGCTCAGAAGTTCCAGCCTTCAAAGGCACCAAAAATGCAGAAAGCAAACCCAGAAATTATTCAGAACTGGGTTTCTGAAACCCCTTTCAAAATTCAAGGGACCTTATGCTTGATTTTTTTTTTTAAAAACAAAAGTTGGCAAGGCTAAAACTAAACGAGCTGAATTTACATCCCACTGGTTTGTGTGAATGAAAGGCTGGTGGTGGTGGAGGGAGCTGGGAGGGAGGACACAACTCCTTCTGGCAAGTCCCGCTGCAGAGAAAAGAAATTAAATAAACTAAGCAGGAAGGCAGTAGTTTCAAAAAGAATCAAACAGCATGGACCATTAATGTTTTAAGAGATAGGAGCTGTATGTGAGCCAGCCATCCCCAAGATATTTATTCCCTATCTTTAAAAATAAGGAATTGCATTAGAGCAGGTGGAATCTTTCAAAGCAGGGGAAAAAAATTTAAGGGCACTCACAATACTGCAAGAGAGAGACTTCAAAAACCATCTCCAGCATTGAGCTGGCTAAGTTGGAGAGATTTGTAGGTTATAGGAAGGGGGGAGTGATGGGAATAGGTACAGAGAGAGAGGGTTACTGTGGTAAACAAACCTCTCCCAAACTAGCAGCGAACACTTCAGCTCAGGAACAAATGGCTTCTCATCTAGAAATACATTTTAAAGTGAGACAAGGTGCAGGGTAAACACCAGCCAGAATCTATAAACTATTGTTAGAGGAGGTGAAAGCCAACTAGCCTTGGCCATTGGGTTGGCAAGGAAGAATGTAGCTAGACACTTGGCTCTACATAGACTGGGATGTAGCCTTGAGGAAGCTAACCCTTGAAGGCTTTGAAATTAAAAATGATGAAAAAAGGAGAAGTTTTCATTACAAAGGAGGACAGCATAACACAGCTATAGAGGCAGAGCTTCAAACAGCGCTGCTTTAAATCTGCAACAAAGCCAGCAACTGCACTGGAAGAAAGCAAATCTGTGCTTCTATTCATCCTGCACCATCAAGGGCAACACGCAGCTCGCCTTTCTGTGCATCCCGGCACGTTTGTAAGAATGAACTATTTTATCTCAAGGAAAGAGACATTATCATTAATTGACTTGCATAGTGCTTTTGAGTAATGGCTAGGTGCTGTAAAACAGAGATACTGTAATCATGCAGAGAGTTTGAAAATTAGCAAAGATTGCTGGGCTTTATTTCCCCCTCCCCTGCTCCACA
>VZTY01001061.1:54666-94509 GCA_013400935.1 Turnix velox | reverse complement strand
AGCTCTTCACCATCATGAGCTCAGTCCATGAGTTCTCTCCCTAGTGCAGGGACTGCAGGAGGTTTCTTTTCCCATTTCCAACGAGCTCTGTTCCTTTAGCAGTGACCCCAAATTCCTCACTTTCCCAAATTTCTTCCCATTATCCCAGGCAGAGATAACTGTACCTCTTGTATCCTTACACCACCATGATAGGATTTTATATTACTATCCANCTCAGCACAAGAAGGACATGGACCTCTTGGAGAGGGTCCAGAGGAGGTCATGAGGATGCTCTGAGGGCTGGAGCCCCTCTGCTGTGCAGACAGGCTGAGAGAGTTGGAGTTGTTCAGCCTGGAGAAGAAAAGGCCCTGGGGAGACCTTAGAGCAGCTTTCTAGTATTTGATGTGGCCCTGAAGCAAGCTGGAGAGGAACTTTTTACAAGGGCATGTTGTGGTAGGATGAAGGGTAATGCCTTCAAACTGAAAGAAATTCAGATTAGATACTAGGAAGAAAATTTTTCAGTCTAAGAGAGGTGAGACACTGGCCCAGGTTGCCCAGAGAAGCTCTGGATTCCCCATCCCTGGAGGGGTTCAAGAACAGGTCAGATGATGTTTTGACTAACTTGGTCTGTGGCAGTCCTTATCTAGGGCAAGGAGTTGGAATCTTTAAGGTTTCTTCCAACCTAAATAATTCTGTATTTCTGCGAATATAGAATAAGTACTTAGAGGATTTATCCTCAAAATCATAATAATTTCTTCTCTTCACATCTGCCAGCTCTTGGAGTTGCTTCAGGGATGGACTGAGATGTTCAAAGGTAGCTTTGTTTTCCTGTAGATGAAAATCAGAGCATCCCCATGCTGTAAATGCCCCTTGTTCCTTGTTAGCCCTTCTGTGAGCCAGCACAGCCCAATAATCTTTCAGCCCTTGACCAGCAGCAGGGTTAAACTGAGTTCTTTGAGACAGCTCAGTGCTGTTCACTAAAGCTACTTGCACCTCGTGTGCTGTCAGGGACACCTTTCCCACCTTCCCTGAGGGCCAAGATGTTCCCAGGTAGCATGAAGGGTCCTTAATATAGTAGAAGATCAGGTCCAGGACACTCCATTACCAAGGAGATACTTAACTAATGTTCTGCTTGTAGTGGGAGGTCACAGGAGATTTATCTGAAGAGATGCACACAGAAAGAATTAGCAGACAAGCCATTTCACAACCTCTAATACCCTCACCTTCTTAGCTGCTCAGCTGAAATGCCTTAAGGGATACGTTTTACAGGAGCTCAGAAGTGAACTGGAAACTGCTTAGATCACACAACTTATGCATTTTAAATAGCAGTGTAAAATACCCTGCTTTACAAAAGCACACTGTTGTACCCAGCAATAAAGACATGCTCTGAGTGGTGATGCTGGAAAAAGTTGCAGGGAGTAGAGTGGAAAAAAAAAAAAAACCCACAGACAGCAAAACAAATCTGTGACTTGCTCAAGTTTATGATTAAAATTTAAAGACTGTTCAAGTTTTATTCCCCATAGCTGCTGCTCCCTGGACAAGAAGAGACAGAGAGAGCCTGACCTTGAATAATTAAGCCTGTCTGTGGCACCAGATCAATTGCTGGTATTGGCAGAACTCCACAATCAGGCATTTTGAAATGCAAGTGTCAAAGAGCATGTAACTATGGGGCTTTTGGTGCAAAGCAGCCAATATAGAGGAGAAGAGGTGAAGAGTGAGAAAAAAAAATAGATTGTGGACTTTTGAGTGTAGATGTAAGGGAGGGATGGGAAAAGTTTCCATTTCCTAACTCAAACAAGGCAAATCTTGAAGCTGATAGAAACCTGTCAAGCTTTCCTTTTGCTCCTATAACCTTGTAGAAGTCACCTGGAGCAAGGTGAATGCCTCCTGAGCAACTTAAATCCATCACCAGTATTGAAAGGGACTTTGAGAAGGTACCAGTCAATGGTTTAATTGAAAATAAACTTTGCAAATCCAAGGAAACACCTCAGTTCAACATCAAGTACTGAACAAACTCTGAAGTATTCAGGTAGACACTCCCATACGTGGTGGGCATTTTTTGCTGCTGCTTTTCTTCCCTCCCTCAGATCAGATAGCACAGAGGTGATCCACCAGGATAAAATGTGGTGAATTTCATAACAGCTGAGAAAGGTTTTATATTAATATCAGCCCAGAAAGACTCTTTATTAATTTCAGGAGCCATGAGAACTCCTATTTAAATCTCCTCCCAATCCCTTGACCTACAACTGTACTCATGGAAAAAAAAAAACATCAGACAGACAAGATAATCACTGTGTTCCCCTTGCAGCAGTCCTGGAAGACAACCTTGACGGTGATTTTATTCCCAAAGCCCTCTGTCAGACACTTCTATCCAAAATTCAAGACTCCTTAAGTGGTTTTCCATAGATAAGGGAGGGGTGAGCGTGCTGAGAGGATTTTTCATGCACAAAGGCATCCATGTACCCCTGTCTCCAGCCACAAGGATGGTTGTAAGACATTGGCACAGCCATCACAAGCCATGGGGGACTTTCCTGCTTCCTCTTGTAGGGGGGGTCTATCTGCTAAGGGAAAAAACTGCATGGTAACAAGGAATGGGAGAAGATTTGGCCTCCCAACTGCCAGTTCCATAACTTCTATAGCATGTTTTGTGGTGCCTGGTGTTTTCCAGAAAGCTCCCCTGCACTCCCTTGATGAGGAAACATCTTCCTCCCTACATACACTCATGATGAGCTACGATTTCCAGTTTTCCCCTTAAAATTCCAGGAAGACATCAAAAGAAAGCGAAATACATTCAATATAAAAATGTATTATGTAAAAATAATATATAAGATATATTAAAAAAACAAGAGCATCTATTCTTAAACCAAATAATTATCTTAAAGACTTCTTGATCAATACAGGGAGTAGCCATTCTATAGTCTTCTGAAGTCCTGAATGAAAATACAATGTAGGACAATGAAAAAAAACCGTGAGGATGGGCAGATGTGGGCAGATGTGGCCAGATGGGCTGAGGAGGAAGGAAAAGGATGTCTTCCTCTTGTTCTCCCAACCCCTGAGCAAGCATAGGGAGAACCCTACACTGGCACCTGTGGGAATATAAAGGAAGGCAGGAGGCATTTAGGAGAATGAGATGAGAAAGAAGAGTTTCTCCAGAGTTACAGGACTGGCTAGTACACCATCCCAGCACTACTCCAGCTCACATTAATGCTGGCACATTACAGGCCTTTCATTGCCTTTGTTCCCCTCTTTCCATTTCATGGGCTTTCAGTTCATGCAGTTCCTACGACAGAGTGAAAGGGAATCAGCAGCCCAGGCTCCCCTCCTCGGTGGAATTGCTTTGAAACTTTCAAAGAACCCAACTCTTTTCCCCAACATCCCTGTGTTAATATGCACCGACTCTGCTCTTGACGCACTCCATTGTAAATGATGTATGAAATGAAATCTCCTCGCTCGCCTAATGCAGAGAAGAAAGGCTCTGTAGGCAATGCTACAACATCCCTATCTGGAGAAAAAGGCAGCAAAACCTCAGACTCCTTAAGAATGATTTTTTTTATATGATTATTTTAAAGCTGTTGCTCTTCGGTGTTGGTGCTTCTCCCCTTTATTTCTTTTTTTTTTTTAAACTGGGAGTGTGGGGATTTGAATCCAGATTTCACAGAGAAACCCAAACCACTTCACTTCCACGTATTTCTAAGCCTTTTGCAGTGATGGTGAGACTGTTCCCATCCCCTCATCAGAGGGAATAGTGGGAGTAAACTCATTAGTCCCACACAGCAGAAGAGGGAAAAGAATAGCTTAAAACTTGTGGGAGGGAAGAAGGTGGGTATGTGGGGGCTCAGTGGTGAATGGATGTGGATTTGAGATTTCCTTCCAGTTTTACATGAAGCTGTTGCAAAACCAGACTGTGTCAGCAGTCTCCAAAGGGAAAAGGATCAGCACAGACTAGGAGCCACCACCAGAGCAGAGCCTGAAGGTCAGGTTTAAAGCAGCAGCTACACCACAAGCTGGATCCAGATGATGGATTAGTTGAGGGCAAGGGGAAAGTCACTAGAAAGGAGGATGGCGAAGGTCACTGAGACATTGCAGGAGGTACAGAGAGAATATCTGCTGATGATAAATAGTCATGTTCTTCTCACAGAGACCTTAGTATGAGTTTGCTCCAGGTGGCCCAACCTCAGCTTAAGTGGGACTGGTGTTTGGTCCCAGCTCACCCCTGCATCCTGTGAAGCCACAGCTTGCTGCCCTGTTTCAGGGACCAGACCAGCTGAGGAGGAGAATGGTTCTGCTGACAGGGTGACATCTCACCAGTGCCTTTTGGCAAGACCAGTACAAGTTAATGGGTTGGGGTCTGCTCTCCCCACATCCACAACAGGTACTGCATCCTCTCTAGGATGATGGTGAAGCCATAGAGATGACTGAGAAAAGCTTTGCAAGAATGAGGAGACAAGAAGCCACTCTTTGTGAAACCAGACATAAGAACCTCAGGTTCTGGGGCCCCAGTTTTAGAAGGACAGACAATTACTCTAGAGGACATAGCAAAAAGTTATGAAGTTGATGAAGAGACCAGAACGTTTCTTTTATGAGATGTTGGGGAAGGAAATCTCTGCAAAAAAAGACCCAGCAAGAAGCTTGTTTTGGGGGCTTTTTGAAGCAGGTGAACAATCTGCTGTGTGAGGTCACTGAGGTCATGTTTATAAATATGTAAAGGGTGAGTGGCAGGAAGAAAAAGCCAGGCTCTTCTCACTGACATCAGATGATACAAGGAGCAATGGATGCAAGCTGGAACACAGGAGGTTCCACATAAATATGAGAAAAATCTTTTCACAGTGATGGTGACAGAACAGTGGCACAGGCTGTCCAGAGAGGGCATGAAGTAGACTTCTCTAGAGACATTCAAAACCTGCCTGGATGTGGTCCTGTGTGACCTGCTCTAGGTGACCCTAGTTGGAGTAGATGATCTTCAGAGGTCCTTTCTAATCCCTGACCAGTCTGTCATCTGCTTGTCAGGTGACAGCCCCCAGACTGATGGACTTTTTGGTTTCCTCTAGTGATGAAAACACCCCCAGGTTCAAAGTGCCTTCATCTCCTCTTCATCCAGGAGATGAAAACCCCATCCTCTGAGCTGACACACGTCTGGCTTGTTCTGCCCACGCTGCTCCTGCATGGTGGGAGCACTGTGCTATTTTCCTTAGCTGTGCAATGCCTCCTGCAAGCTGCCATCCCAGTGCTGCTGCCACGAGCAGTAAACTGTGCCTAGACCTTATAAAGCCTTAGTAAACTTGTAGGGATGACACTTTTATAGCTGACAGATGAGCTTCCTTGATGGATTATTAGCCAACGTTAGCCATCCTTGCCAGGCTTTATGTTCCTAATGAGTTTTAGGGGCTTCTCTTTCATTTTTCTTTCCCTTTTGTTTGTTCTGAGCAGCAACTTTCAGCATGAAAAAAACAAAACGCTTCAAGGCAGCAGCTGGAGCTTGAAATTAATAATAAAAAGTAGTGGAGTTGATGTTCTATTGAGGAGTTGTGCTAGTGTGTGTGATTCCTACAACCACAGTAGTGAGAGCTGGGGTTGGGCTGGTACATCAGTGCTGCCAGGGCAGGAAGGTGAACAGGGATGGAAAAAAATCAAACAGATCCTCTCTGACTTTCCCTGGGCACTACCTAGAGTGAACACTCCCATAGCAATGAGGTACCCCTTGCCCTGCTGTCCCTGTCACCTGCCATTTGCCTGTCCTCAGGGATACCCCATCCTTCAGCCCCTGAGTACCCCACCAGCAACTCACATTTATTTTTTACACCTGCAACAAAGCTGCCTTTTTACATACAGGAAAGTACAAGCTGCACAAGTTAAAAGTCTTATTTTTTTAAAAAAAGGAATCTCAAAAAGCCCCAAACCTTTGCATAAGCAAGCAGTTCTGGCACAAGTTCAGCTGCAGTTGACCTCCTTACTCCCCCTTATTCATGAAGTTAACAGCAAAAATATCTCGTGTTTATCTGAGAATGGCACCATTATTTCATAAAGCTGCTTTATTTCCCTTGCTCTTTCTGTATTGGAAAAATTCCCTGACATAAACTGAACATTTACTGCAGGCAGATTTTCTTCTCATTGTTCAAGGCTGAGATGTGAATGGGAACGGCAGGAGGCCAGCTATTCTCTAGCTACAGAAAGTGAAAATGATATTTTGAAGAAGATCAAAACCAGTAGCAAGTATTCAACCCCTTCCACGATGTGTCACATCATTTCAGCTGCAGACAGGGTGACAGCAACACAGCACATCAGCTCTCATGAGCAAAATGAGACGTAAAAGTTTTTAATCAAACTCTGCTCAGGGAACATAAACCAGAGGAGAGCAAAAGCAAATAATAGAAGCCATTCTAAGGCAGATTCACTTGAGCTGTGATTAATAATAATAAAATTAATAATACCTTTTATTCCCAGATTTTGCCTTGTCCTGTATTGCTTTTGAAGTAGTATCATCTTATAAATAAAAAAGAATTCAACCTATTATTCCCTTCCTAGGACACCGACAAACCTGAGTACTAAACAGCAAGGGTGCTCCTCCTGCCTTGGGGAACATTAGAGAAAACCAAATCCCTCTGGTGATACTCAACAGGCTGCTTCTGGGTACTCTTTTTGCAAAAACATCACAACAGGTACATTCAGGAGCTGAAACTTCAGGAGAACACACACAGCATTTCAAATTCCTTATCCTTTCAAGGCATAGACATCCTTCACCCAGTTTGGTACCACAGGTGGCAGCTTGAGCAGGACAACCCTGCTGGAACAAACATCTCATGAGGTTTGGTTCTAGAAAATATTAACTGTTGAGTAGTTGCTCTGTCAGAAAGGATTTTGTGATTGTCACCCTGGGATGAGTTAGAGCAAGGTGGGCAGGGGATGCTGGTTGGGCTGCTCTCCCTGACAGGACACAGCAGGGAGGTCCCTGTTTCTTCACCAGGACCCATAGACAAATAGAAGCAGAACTGTCCTTCCTGTGGGCATTTGTAGCCGTCAGGAATCTTCTCTCATCACTCCATAAGAAGAGGAGAAACACTAAGTCAAGCAGAGAGGGCTAACCCAGCACCACATCCTCCAAAACTCAGCACTGCACCCTCTAAATCCCAGCAGTGGCATCCCCTCCAGAAGTCTCCAGGAGACTCCTGAGGTGGCAGCTAATAAACAAGGCACAAAGCAGCACCCAGAGTGGCAGGGGGACAATTCACTACAGCAGCAGAGACAGACTCAGCTTTATAAACAGAGCTTTAGGGGCTCTTCATGTCACACAAGCCTGAAAAGATGCTGCCTTGGAGAGCCACCATTTTAAGCTCATAAAATTCACTCAAACAAAGCTGACGAGCACCATACAAGTTCCAGCAGAGCACTAAAACGTTCCCTGCCCACAGGTCACCACTGTTGGCTGCAGAAGGGGGAGATTTTCACCCCCCTCATGGGGTGAAAGGGTTGGAGCAGAGCCCTTTTTGCTCCCAGTGGGTACTGGCACAATGCCATCCCCACATACACCAACATCAGACATCCCTGCTGCTAACCTCACGTCAGGCACGTCAAGTCAGATTGAGCCCAGAGGGTACTGTCCAATTATAAAGAAAAACCTCAGAAAAGGTTTAGAATTGGAGAGGAGCACACAACAGCTCTTAGGTGTCACTGCTCAGCCCAGCCCATAAAGTTTGTAAACCCCCCGTTCCATCATAGTCATGCTAATGACAATCATTAATCAGTTATTTAAAGGCACTTGCACAAAAAACTATGAGCTTTTTTCTTTCCCCCCCCATTCTGGAGACAGTATAAATCAACCTTCTAGGCAAAAAAAATAAATACAAGGAGACAGCTGTACAGATCACACTGTCACACCAATCACTGCTTAAAAGCACACACTGTAAATAGCAGACAAAATTCACCCCCAGTGGAATGCCATTGACTGCACGGGCTGAAGCTGCAGCAGGGATAAATTGGCCTATCAAAAATACATAAAAATTTAGAAACAGAATTCAGTGACGTGTGGGAACCATTTATCACAGCTATGTCACTTAAAATGACATTATCACTAGCGAACCCATTAAATATTATGGGCTCTGTTAAGTTTCCTAAGGGGCCAAACAACAAAAGCAGCAGCAGTTGGATGGGGCAGGAGGAGATTCACACACTGACCTGATGACCAGGAGCTGAAGGGTGGCATTTTCATCCTGCCCAAGGTATCACCAGACCCACACAGCAGCAGCTCCTTGCTCTTTTGTCTCGTGGGTTCATCAAAATGTGGTGCTTTGGGATTCCAGTCTGTTCCACCTTGACCTGCCATGTTCTGGTGCAGCATCCCAACTCCATGATGCCACAGCAGTGATGTTGCTCTCATTGGCTTTCCATTTTCAGCAGCAAAAAATAAGCCTTGCAGGAGTGGGAGGGAAGGAAAGGGGATAAATTTCCTTTTTTTTTGTGATTCTCTTGGTGTGACCATAATCTCAGACCTTTAGTAAATCACCACACTGCTTTGAAGATCATTGAGTCATTGAGTTTGGTGCCTGGGCTCATTGTTGCAGCAACATTGTGTATCACAGCTTATATTTAATGACAAGAACCATGTTTTCAAGGGGACAGGGTGAGGAATTTCCCCCTAGGTAATGTCCAAACTCACTATTTCTACCCAGGCTGTTGGTCAGATGGCTCAGGGTGGCTCCACTGATGGTCCAACCTGGTTAAGCTACAGGCAAGCCTGAGGAGCACACCCTGAACAGGGCAGAATAAGCCAGAGATGGGGAGAGGACACAGCAACAGGATTGTGGGGAAAAAAAAACCAACAAAAAAAAGAAAAAGCAACTGTTTTCTCTTGATAAAAAAAAAACAAAACACAACTAGCTGAACTGCCTTACCAGGATTTGATTATTGCAGATACCAGGCAGTCAGTCACAAAGTCATTTTATCAGGGATATCAATATAAATAAATAGAGGGATTTTTTTTCCCAGCATGCTTCCTTACTTGTTCTGAAAGGCTCTTTTCATTACTCTCACAGTAGCTGTTGATCTCCTGGTCTCTTAGGCAGCATCCATGGCAGTGGCACGTGGTACCCAGTGGCTGTGGCCTGCTCAGGGATGGGTTCTGGTCCAGCAGCTTTGCAATTTCCCTCTTATTATTATTTTTCCATCTTGTTAAAGGTGGCAGGATCATCACAGGCTCATAAGAAGAATACTGCCTCTTCCATCAGCAGGGAAATCTGGCACCAAGCTGGGAACAGGTACCCCATGTCCTCCCTATCACTGGTGTAGGGGAAAGTGGGCAGTGAGCATTTCCTTGATGCATCCACAGGCTTTCACCTCAAAGAGAAGGGGCAGGAGGAGCCATCTACATTTTGTGTAATCGAGGTGTCACATTGCATTAGTCTGGAGATGGAAAAGAACAACAATTGCATCTTAAACTGTGATAGTTAATTTATTATTGCAGAACTGAAAGGCAAAGAAGTGTTAGAAGGGTTGTTGGTTTGGGTTTTTTTTTTCCCACCCTGTATAGATTGTTATAAAACAGATAAATTAATCTTCTTTTTTTTTTTCCCCCACGGGTATAAAAATAGAAAGCTACCAGGAGAACCTAGAAGAGAATTTTAGGTTCTTATGACAACTTCTGACCCTGAAAAACTTCACTAAGTATTTCTAGCAGGAGCTGCTAACAAACTCAAACTGTATGACTGCTTGTTGTTCTTCTTGCTAATTGATGTTTTTACACAGTGCCATCCCTAATCCCTGCCTCTTAAACCAAATTTTATTAAAAATCCTCAGCAGTACAATGAGCACTAGCTAGCTTGGGCTTTTTTCCCATTTCTCATCCAAAAATACCAAAGTATTCTCCATGCATCAAGTAGACCTTGTAGGCGAGAGCTTTAATCCCCATGAGGCTGAAGGATGCATGGAGGTAACAAAACTTGCTGCAACTTTAATCATGTCATATGTGAACAAGCAGCAAGCCTGGAAAAACAACAGACTTTCCTCCCAGCACCTGCCCAACCCACAGGAGCCTGTTTGAGCCACACAGAGAGGATTACTTGGTTTTATATTGCTCCTTTCCCCCCCTTGAACACACCTCATTCCTAAAAAATAACAAAAAAAATCACAGAAACGAGTGATTTCTTGGGAGATCTAGAACAGGTTGCTCAAAAGCCCCTTCATAGAAATTTCTGAACACCACCACAGCATAGTTAAAAGAATTAAAAGACAGAGTAATACTAAAAGATGGTAGATTCAGAATAGACATAGGAAGAATGAGTGTGATGAGACACCAGTCCACGTTGCCTGGGGAGATGATGGATTCTCCATCCTTGGAAACATTCCAGGTCAGGTTGGAGAGAGCTCTGAGCAACCTGATCTAGTTGAAGGTCTCCCTGTTCATCATAGACAGTTTGGACTTGGTTGGAAGATGACCTTTAAAGGTCTCTTCCATGATGCTATGATAAAATTTGGATGATTATGACTTCTGTCATAATGAGATTATCTCTTTCCTAAAACCAGGTACCTCCAGCAAGCTCCTGCATGGCAGACAACCACAACCCATTAGCATCCAGAGACACTTTGAAATGTTAGTGAATTATTTCCATGTCCAATGGATTATGCTACTAATCAAATCCAAAATATGACTAGCCTGAATACCTAGGCCTTTTTCACAGCTGGAAATGTATCTGGCTCATGTTCAAAACCAGCTTAACCATGAGATGACCCTTAGAATAAAGACAAAGTACAATATTTTTTACCAAATTTTGATTACTGGCTGTGGGTAACAGGAAACTGAAACACATTAGTAAAGTCTGCATGAGGTAAAAGCACCATAGATGCCATCACATGTCACTGGGTTTGGGATAAGACTTGGCCCATGGACTACATTCCAGAAGCAGACACCAAAGAATTGAGCAAGGAAGAGAAAAAAAGTGATAAGATGGAAGTTGAAGCAGAGGCTGTTCAGTAATCTTGACCCTGCTTCCCTTTGTCCCCATCAGTCTGCTTCTTTCAGACTGTGGTGTAAAATGGAGATGCTTTTGGAAGCAAACCTGGCAACTTTGTCCCTAACAAAAGCTTTCTCAACACCAGGAAGCAAGCAACTTCAGGAAAGGACAATCTGGGTTCTGCAAACACTATAATTTTATAGGACTGCAGCAAAACAACTGCAGAACCCCAAGCAGCATGTTTCCTGGAGTCTCTATGTGGTTAGAGTAGGGCACAAAATGGGCTACTAAATTAAATATAGCTGCCACAGCCTCATCTTTCTCACTCAAATATATAGTTACACACNCCTCACACCCATCCACCTACCTGCAGAAGAAAGGAGTTTTGGTGATTTTTTTTGCTGCAACATTTATTGACAGAGTCCTAGGGGTATTGCACCTATTCTTTTTTGGCATTCCCCGTGTAATGCAAGACATAAAAATCCTGGGTAAGATGTTCTAAGTTTGTATTTAATAGACCTGGAGGCTCTGAGTGCCTTTTCACAGATTGTGTTCCAGCTGTCTGCAGATATTTGAATGTGCAGGTCCTGGTCCCACGCTGTGCAAACAGGCAGCCTCCCACGCTTCTTGTGTACCAGGAGTAATTTATGAGTCTATCTAGAAAGGAAATAACAGCACGTTAAGAAGGGGTTATGTAAAGCTCTGAGATTGAGAAGCAGCTCTGTTAACTCACTACAACTTCCCCACATCCCCGTTATGTTTCAGCTGATTTACAAATAAGGGAGGCCTTCACTTAGTGATTCATATTCCTTCCCAAGCAGACAGGGAGGGGAAGAAAAAAAACCTATAATAACTGTCTCTACATAAATCTTGTGTCACTGAAAGGCTCCCACCTTGAAGCCTCATATTCATTAAGTATCTTTTGCAAATTCAAGTGGCTGAATGGAAACTGCAGGTCCCAAGACACTATGGGATGTTCTGGTGCCAACCAAATAGAGGGAAAAAAATAAATTAAGAAGCACTGGTTATTTATTTTCAGACTCACACCATAGGGATTTCTTCCAAACTGTCATTTAGTGCAGGAATCTGCACAACAAAAGCCCAGACAGAGCACCCAGCACCACTGTCAGGAGGGATGGAGGAGTGGGGGGGGACACATGGAATGTCCCCTCACCATGTACAGCAATCCCAACTGGGAGTTTTTGGTCCATCAGAATGGAAATGTTGATTTGCAACACCTTTTTTACCCCAACTGGGGGCCTTTGGTCCATCAGAATAGAAATGTTGATTTGCAGCACCTTTTTTTTTTTAAAACTTATTTCTTTTCCTCCTCCAAACTGGAAACCAGCCTATGGCCATCAGAGACATCCATTCTGAAGGCCATTTCAGTCCTGCTTTGCAAACCCAGCCTGGCAGATGACAAGGGCCTGAAGAAGAAAACCCTGTCTAATTAACAAGCAGGTTGTATTTAGCAGCCTCACATCACTTCTTCATTGCAAGCAAGACAGGGAATGCAAAAGTTGCCAGCCGTTCAGCTTAACAAGTTCAGCATTATTTATTTAATGTCCTGCAGAACATGAATATTTAAAGCAGAAAATGACCTCTAAACAGAAGGAAGTTATCAAAATCCATATGTGCCACCTCTCGACCCAGAGGCCAAGCTGAGTTTGCTGCTCAGCTCCGGTCAAAAAGAGAAGCAGAGCTTCATCCTTCATCTCAGGAGCTGCCACCCCAGCCATCACTGCTGTGACAGTGACTTACAAAAGGCATCTTTCTACAAATCTGCCTCTAAATCATTTCTATCTGTAGCTTAAAGGAGAGAGAGAAAGTTGGAGCAAGCAAAAGAGCCTGCTATTTAATGGGATACAGGATGGCAGGACTAGGAGTAATGGATGCAAATTGGAAGAGGGGGGATTTAGGCTGGAGATAAGAAAGAAATTCTTATGAGAGAATGGTGAGAGACTGGAAGAGGTTGCCCAGAGAGGCTGTGGATGCCCCCTCAATCCCTGGAGGTGTTTAAGGCCAGGCTGGATGAGGCACTGAGCAGCCTGGTCTAATGGGAAATGTCCCTGCCCATGGCAGAGGGGTTGGAACTAGATGATCTTTAAGGTCCTTTTCAAACCATTCTATGATTCTATAGTATGAGGCTACAGCCAGATGTTCCATGCTAGAAGCTGATTCTTGGATATGCCCCCAACACAGGCTGCAGAAAAAGAGGTGGCCATATCCAAGACTTCAATCAACAGCCAGGCTATTTGTTTAATCATTACAACCATTAGGGTGATATAAAGGATGTCCCATACAGTGGGATGAAAGATTTTATTCCAAATGATGGGTTTTGAAAACACTTCTTCCCACCTTGCCCCAAGCTAGTGCCAGCAACAAATATTTCCACCCTCACAAAAAGGGCTTTTTTTGTTAAAACTCTTCCACTAAACTATTACTAAAACATTATTTAGTCTATCTGTGATCATTTCTATACAAAATCTCAGGGACAAAGATTGAACCAAAATAATTGGAGATTCTCTCCAAAACCCACCTGTTGGTTTGATTTGATGAGTCCAAGACAAAACCAAGTGTGGGCAGGGCATTTTTATCACATTTTTCAGCTGACAATGTTTCTGGTCTTGAGAGGGTTTCTTGGAAACCTATTAGACACAGCTACTGCAGTTACATCCATGACTGGGACCACTGGTACCACCATCTGCATGGGACTGTGTCATTGCCACCATCACCACCACTCACAACATCAGGCAAATGGATCTACAGCCATCAGGCTCCTCTGCAAATTAGAGACAATAATATTTCCCTGCCTTGTAAACCCATTACAGGAGATCTTCATTAGCACTGGAGAAGCAATAAGAACATCACCATCATGAGTGCCATAAAAAGCCGTCCATGAAATGTGTCAATCACTCAGCCAGCCAGCCTGAGACAAGTTCCTACCCTCTCTCCCCCTGTCATACAAGTGTAACAGCCCAAAATAAAAAGCCAAGGAACTGTCTGCCATTTTTCACTGTTACTTGAGCCACTGGGGCTTGAGCTTTGCCAACTGTTAGCACCTAATGTTGCAACCAGCAGATTTCAAGCTTCAGCCTGTGAGATTTCTGGCGTTTCACTTCAAAAGATGCTGCACTCCTAAAAAAAAAAGTGCTTTTTGCAATGGAAGCTTCCCATGAAAAATGATTCACACCCCTTTTTCATCAAACTGTGTTGAAAGCCAAAAAAAAAAAGCAAGCAAGCAGATCTGGAAAACTCCCTGGGGCGACAAGACCTTGGCTGGTGGCACAACCAGTTTGGATCTGCTTTGGTTTGTAGGGCTGAGATCTTCACGAGTTCCTCCATCTGGCCAGGAAGAGCCAAAATAATCATCATGAAGTGACAAGACTTCACAAACGTGGCCAACAGATGGAGAGAGGGGTGATTCACCCAACTCTGCTCTGCTCTCAAGAGACCCCACTTGGAATATTGTGTCCAGCTCTGCATAAGAAGGACATAGACCTGTTGGAGAAGGTCCAGAGGAGGCCACAAGGATGATGCAAGGGATGGAGCACCTCTCCTATGAGAACAGGCTGAGAGCTGGGGCTATCCAGCCTGGAGAAGACTCCAGGAGACCTCACAGTGGCCTCCCAGTACCTGAAGTGGCTACAGAAGAGCAGGAGAGAGGCTGTTTGTCAGAGCATGGAGCAACAGAATGAAGAGCAGTGTTTTTAAACTAGAGCAGGGAAGGTTTAGATTAGATATTCATAGAATCATAGAATCATAGAATAGTTTGGGTTGGAAGGGACCTTAAAGATCATAGGGTTCCAACCCCCCTGCCATAGGCAGGGACACCTCCCACTAGACCAGGCTGCCCAGTGCCCTGTCCAGCCTAGNGATGCTGGAGCATGTTGCCCACAGAGAAAGTGGAAGCCCCATGCCTGGAGATATTCAGTGTCAGGCTTGATGGGGCTCTGAGCAACCTGACCTGGCACAGGATGTCCCTCCTTACTACCCAGACTATATGGCCTTTGAAAGTCCCTTCTGTCTCATCATTCTATGAAAATCTACCCCTCTGGGAGGTGAATCCATAGCTGTTTGATGCTTGTGCCACCCGAGAGAGCACTTCCCATATGTATTTTCACCTCAACAACTGAAATGCCAGCTCTGCCAAGCTGTCAGTTTTTGCAGGCAGCCCCAGCACCCTGCCCTCCTCCTCATGCTGACAGCTCAGGGTGCAAAGCAGATTTCTGGGTGCAGTCAGACCAACCTGAAAGTTGGAAATCAAAGAGGACAAGAAGTAGATTCGTTATAGACTAATTAATCTAGCAAAAGACTCCAGGACAAAAGGTTGATGACATTTACATCAGGATAATTTTGAAATAAATATGAAGATTCAAAGAAAAATCACAGTCAGGGAAAAAAAAAAAGATTATTTTTGAATCATAAATATAGTTCATTTCCAGACCCCCTCCTCCACATATCAATTAATGAAGCAAATCATCCGTCTGAATCAAAGATGTAGGAGAAAAACATAGTTATCTATTTGAACTACAAAAAAATTAAAGGATTTAAAATGAAACATATAATTAGCCTGTAGGACTCTCTGCTGTAGGTTATTGAGGCAAAAAAAAAAAAGCTTAGCAACTTTTAAAAAAGGATTCGACAGCTACAAGAATAGATTCTGCTGCTCTCCTAAAGAAGGGGAAGCACTCTATTCCTGAAGGTCCAGCTCCAGATTACAGAGTTCATAATTCTGCCCAAATACAGGCTGTAACCCAGATCACATTTTTCCCCAGCATTGGTAATTTTGTTGGGTTTAATTTTGCTGGTTTTTTTAATCTTACACATGCAGGAGCATCTTCCCACCCACCCTGCAGCGTCCTCCCAGGAGCCTCCTGACTTTGTATGGGAAATCAGGAGAGCACAAACCCCAGGAATCAACCCCCTTGGTGTGTCAGGTCCTGTGTTGATGCTATCCTGGTGATTGCAACCACTGAACCTCCACCAGGAGGGCTGGCTCTCAGTCCCCTGATATCAGGCAATCAACAGAGAGCGACAACACAATACCCAGCCTATGAGGGGTTTCATTCCCTGGCTCCACTGATTGAAGGCAGGAGAGAAGCACTACACATGGCCATTTTCATCAGACCCTGGTGCTGCAGGACACATAGCTGATGAACACCAGCTGGCAGCAGGAGGAACGTGTTCCCACCAATTAGCTGGATGATGATGCTCCACCATCTCCTCCGGAGCATCTGGCACGAGCCACTGGCAGAGCCAGTTCTGGGATGAATCAGAGCTCTGTGGCACTGTGGCAACCCTTATGTTATTAAAGTTTTGATTGAAATGAGGGGTTTGACACCAAATCACACAATGTCAGGGGTTGGAAGGGACCTCAAGAGATCATCTAATCCAATCCCCCTGCCAGAGCAGGAACACCTAGATGAAATCGAGCCAAAGACTCAGTAGATGCTGCATACAAGGGTTAAAATTACTGTGGATAAGGCTGACACCAGCTTTCAGAGATAAACTGCAAGAGCATGCCTTTGCAGGCATCTTTTTCCCAGAGATTATCACTTGCATAAACATGAAATACCTATGGGTCACATCTGAAAAAAAAATCCCTCTTTACCACTGCTATTTATTTGCAAATGCAGTAGCTGGGAGAGACCCCAGGCAGGATGGGCAGCACTTATCTTCCACCCAGACTTGGAGCCATGCCTCACCTCAAGCATTTTGTGTTGCTGCCACTTGCATCAACGCTGAAACGAGCATGAAACACCATGGTAGGGAGCTGGAGGCATTTTTCACACTCTTTTACTGCTGAAAGCAGCCACCCCAAAGCAGAGAGAAAACTGCTCATTGCCCACTGATGAAGTTTCCTGAACCAGGAACTTCATCATCCTGATCCTGAACTCATCCTCTAGTAAATGGCCATTTGCCATCACTGGAGATAGGTCAGAGGTTTTACCAGTTGATCACGATCTTAAAATAATAAATAATTATTCCCTCACAAATAAGATCACTTTGACTAAGTTACTTGCTTCCCTTCAGAAGAGATTTCAGCTTTTTCTCTCTTCCTCTGCAATCTGCCTCCCTTTTGAAGTTAAAAGAAAAGAAGGTTCAGGGGCTTTTTTATTTAAGGAGAGAAAAAAAAAAACCTTTCTCCTCTTTGAAAATATTTTTCTTAGACAATTGCTGTCTCAAATTTTAACAAATACTCACTAATTTGCACCTTGTTCAAAAGCCAAATGGTAACTTTGACTTTTTTCTTTTTTTTTTTTCTCCTACTGAATGTTACTCTGCCTTTCTTTGTCTTAGTGGCAGAAGGAAGAGTCTTAAAAAAAAAATCAAACTACCAGCCCCATTCCAGATTTCCTCAATTTGTTATCTAATTTCTTAAAAGGAGCCATAAGGCCACTTGGAAAAAAAATCTTTTAAAAAGAAGAAAGAAAACAGGGGTTTTTTTTCACCCATCTTGTAGATAAAGTAGATGAGACTAAAAAAATGCATTTCAGTTGAAACATTGTATTCAAGCCTAAGAAGGAAAAAAAAGCCATCAAGGTGTCCCTGCCAGGGATTTCACTCACAGGGACCAGACAGAGGAAAGCAAGAGACTTTCTTCAAGGACAAAGAGAAAGGAAGTTTTGACAAGTTTAGTTTAAAAAAATCTTTTTTTCTTCTTTTGATCTTTTTTTTTTTTTTCCCAGTTGCATGAGAAGAGAGGTGGGGTTTTGTTTTCCCAAGGAGAATATGAGTTCTGCATGTTTCAGGTACTGTGGGTGCAGGAGTGACAGTCAGGGCTGGGAGCACACCATGACTCTCCCTGTGCCACCACCTCATAAATATGGCTTTAAGGAGGATAAGGCTTTAATGATGGAGAAGTATTTTAGAAACCAGGTGCTCAGGGCTGTGCTCAGGCTGCTCTGCGTTGCTCCAGCAACAAGAAGCTGAGTGACAAGCCAGATTTCCCCTGCAAGAATGACCCCACCAGGGTGTCACAGCCATGAGTATAGGGGGTAGTCAAAACTGAGTCAATGCCTCAGTCCTCTTGCACTCAAGGGATGGCAGAAAGTGCTGCAGCAGGGCTGGGAGCAGCACTCAGGGACCTGCATATCCTTAGAAACATCCCATCTGGAGAGGCTGACTGGTCCTCCTTACCTAGAACCTCCCTAGGACCATCTGTTGATGCTTGAGATAGCTCATTGTCCGAGTTTCTCTTCATCTCCTACAGTGCACACGCACATACCACTCATACACAGAATCATAGAATGGTTTGGGTTGGAGGAGACCTTAAAAATCATCTAGTTCCAACCATCCTGCCATGGGCAAGGACACCTCCCTCTAGATCAGGTTGCTCAATGTCTTATCTATCCTGGCTTTAAACACCTCCAGGGAGGGAGTATATGCATGTCCACAAGGTAATTGGAATGAAATGCACCCAGCCCATCCTGTCCCAGAGGGAGTAGATACTCCAGTGGGAATGGGGAGGGTCCATCCTGCTTGCAATGAACCACATTCCCTTGTGTCATCATCAAACTATGCTGACAGGCACACCAAATCATAGAATCATAGAATAGTTTGGGTTGGAAGGGACCTTAAAGATCATCGAGTTCCAACCCCCCTGCCATAGGCAGGGACACCTCCCACTAGATCAGGCTGCTCAGTGCCATGTCCAGCCTGGTCTTGAACACCTCCAGAGAGGGGGCATCCACAACCTCTCTGGGCAACCTGTTCCAGTGTTTCACCACCCTCCCTGTAAAGAATTTCTTTCTTATGTCAAGTCTAATCTTCCCTTTCCAGATGGGCTAATAGCACCTCATCCTCCTGCTCAAATCTGGCTCTGTAGCTGGAGAGAAGGCTGCTGCATGCAGGGTGAGCACTCGAGGCTGAGGGACCTTCAGACCAGAGGGGAAAGGTGAAGGCAGCAAGAAAACAGAGTGCAAGAGATTGTGGGAGTTAAATGTGGTTCTGGATGAGACAGGTTGATTTTCACACCAGGAATTGACATGGGGAGAAAACTAAAAGGCTCTGGGAAGTGAAAAAAACATCCCCTGGTTTGTTGTTATTTATCAGTTTATGAGCACAAGACTATGCTGTGGTGGGTGTGTTTGCACATCTCTCATCAGCTAAACAGTTTGTACATAGCCCTGAAAGAATGGCAAATTAACCCAGGATGCTGGTGCTGGAGACATTTTGTACTGAAAAGATGTGTTTAGTGGCAGACTCACAGATTTGCTCCTGGATCACACATTCACATCCAGGATGTTTTCTCTCCAATATAAAGCCAGTGAAAACAAAACCAAACAGCCAAACAACCTTTCCAACAAAAACAAATGGAGCTTAAGCATCAAAACATATCTGCACGCTTCTGCTATTTGCTTATAGAAAATAAAAACAAAAGTCAAAGCCTTCAATGGAAGACTTTCAGGTCTTTTCAGCTCAGAACATCATTTAATTTCGAAGTTTCCTCCAATTTTTTTAAATGCTTTCAGGTGAAAATCAAAGCAAAATTAACCTGAATGGCATTTTCCTTTTTCCCCTTGTCATTTTTCTTCTCATCAAAAATCCTCCCTTGAGATTGTCTCCACCAGCTCTGTGCCCTCCAGGGAACTGAGGACATGGCTGCTTTCTACCACTGCTCAAGGACATAGAATCATAGAATGGTTTGGGTTGGAAGAGAACTTAAAGATCATCTAGTTCCAAACCCCCTGCCTATGGCAGGGACACCTCCCACTAGAACAGGTTGATCAATGCCTCATCCAGCCTGGCCTTAAACACCTCCAGGGATTAAGGGGGCATCCACAACCTCTCTGGGCAACCTGTTCCAGTGTCTCATCACCCTCACAGAGACAAGCCCAAGGAGTTTCCACAGCCCTGTTGCTGCCTCAACCACATCCCCTGAGCTCAGACAGAATAAACCACCCCAACATGACCAATCTTCTCAGTGAGGACATGTAGAGCAGTCACCACCACCAAGCCAAGGAGCAGGTGCCTCCAGTCAAACCATGTCATGGATAATGCTAATGCCATGCAAACAAAAAAAGTATTCTGCATTAATATAGCTTTGCCATGATGCCATCACAATGGAGGTAATGGATCTGAGTGAGTTAGTACTGCTTTAGAGAGAAGACTTCATCTTGCTTCATTAGCAGCCACCCCATCCCTCATGCAATCATTAAAAGTGTTCTACAAAGCTACAGATGTGTGAGGGGAACAGGGACAGGGTGAGTGGGGCAGAACATCATCCCAAGATGAACAGCAGGGTCACCACTGTTTGCTCTTTCCTCTCTCTATTATTTCCCTGCTTGGTTTTCACAGATTAGAGAGCCTAGATTGTTCCTATCTCCTCCCCAGTCATATTAAAAACCACAGGAGGGTGTTCATATGAGGGAATCTTTGCAGAGAATCCTCTGCTCAATCCCTGTGGAGCACCAGGTTTGTTCTTCCCCAGCTCCATGCAGCAGAAAAGCTGCTTTCAAATCTCCCTCATGCAAAGGCAGCTGCTCTGTTCCCAGCTTTGATGAGGCCACTTCTTCCAGAGCTGGGACAATGTCTGTACTGAGCAGGTCTTAGAACCACAATGAGTGGCACAGGGGATTCCCACCATCCTGCATCTCTTTGCATGAAGCCATTGTGGGGCTTCTCCCCTCTCTCACCATCTCATGAGACTCATTCCTGCCCAGGAATTGGGTAATAAAGACAAACATCTCTTCAACACAGAGATATTTCTGAAGTTATCTTTTTTTTTCTTATCATTCTGCTAACAAGCCAGTGGACCCAGGAGTTAGAAGTGTCCCCTCCTCACTCCCAGCACCCCGGTGCTTTCAGGCAGGAGAGGTTCCCACAGCCCCTCTCTGCAATTAATTGCCCAAGCTGCTTCACTAGCATGCAGGGAAGATCATTATCCCTCTCAAAATGAGACTGTGGAGAAAATATATGACGAATCCAAGATAGTAATTGTCTTTCCCAGGGCTGACCTGCAATGAGCCTACCTCCAATTCTGGCTCCCTGTCTGAGGGCAAAGAGCTTGCAGGACACCAGTACTCAATGTAGGGCAGGGAGAGATGTGCAAATGGTTCTCCCATTGTGAAAAGAAGGGGAAGAAGGCTGTGGGCATATCTCTACCACTCTCACAGCCACACTTTGGCTACAGGGTGCTATGGCTAGGATTAACGGGCTTATTTGGGACCAGACACACCAGGAACCTCATAGTTTTCATTGTCAGCTCAGAAATTGAGGGGAAACCCCACAACCCCCTGTCCCACACAGAGACAGAGGGGGCTGACGTGCCTCTGAGGCTCTCCAGCAGTGATGCTCTGCTGGTCTCACTGCAGCATCTGCTACAGCCTGTGGTCCCCTATGGCTTGTTTGTTTTGATGCTGTTGTGTTTGTTTGCTTTCACTGATAACTTTCAAGTATAAGCTGGGGAAAGTGTTCCTAATGCCCCATATGTTTCCCCTCAGGAGCAGAGTAATTCCTTTCTATGCTTTTAAGTTGTTGCTACCTCATTTTTTGGGTTATTGGTTGTTTTTTTCCTCCCCATTGCTGCAGAGTCAGAAGCCAGGTATGGGAAGAAGACAAGCATCCCCTTCCCCATGACAGGCAGCAGGGTGGGCTGCTGCCCCCCAGCCTGAGAACTGGGGGTACCTCTTTCATTGCTTTGAACATAAAAATGAAAAGATGAAGGAAAAGGATGTCCTGACACATACACATGCACACAAACACTCCTGCAGACTTCTCCTTTGCCTGGTATATCAAATGGCCGTGTCTTTTTGAAGTTACCATGGCAGTGAGAGCACAACTCACAGAGGAGGAGACAGTGGGGGAGAAACACCAGCACAGGGATGGGGAGGACAGGAAGGGGCCAAGAAGATCCTCTGATGTCTGGGAGATGTGGTGCAAGAAATGCTTTCCCACTGGAGAAATTAAAAATAAGCAAATAAATATCCAGCCATGAGAGGGCAGATAAAAAGTAAAGAAAAGTGAGATCTAAGAGCAGAGCTGGGAAAAAGGACAGAAAAAGAAGCAAAGCTCAGACAGAAATGTAACTAATTAGAGAACCAGGGGTGTACAGAAAGAGAAGAAGGTGAAAGATGATTTGGCATCAAAATGTAAAATGAGACTCCAGAAACACATAAAAATCAAGTGGGGGACTGCTTCTGAGCAGCCAGCTCAGCCATTGCCACCAGCCTCAGCAGGAGTTCTGCACCTCCAGGACCAGCCCATCCATGTCAGACCACCTTCAGCAAGCCCAGGACCACTGGATGCTCTTTGGCTGGAGTTTGCTTGCAATGAGCAGCTCAGGACAAGGCAGCTTTAGTTCTCTGCTCAGCCCAGGATGGTGGATGCTCCATGGAAAGATGGGCTCAATCCACACTTTCAGGACATCTCTTTCAGGGAAACAATGGATGTTTCAGAGACACAGAGCACAGGGAAAAGAGGGACAACTTTATGGAAGCCCAGACACCATTTCTGGTCACACACTGCATCTTCTCTCTGTGCCATGAGGATGTCCCCTCTCCATTCAGAGTCCTGTCCTTGCTGCATGAGTGTCAAGCTAAGATTTCCCACCATACACTGACTTAGAATCACTTCAAAGCCCATCACCAGCTTTAAAAGCCCTTTGTATGTCTAGCTGGGAAAGCACTACTGACCTGTCTTCCAGCCAAGATTAGATATCTCCTACTGCAGATCTAATCAAGCCCAGCAACAAGGACCTGACATTTCCCTCTTGGGCTCTTCCACAGATTTCATTGCCAGAAAGCCATTCAAAGCATCCCATTTTTCTCAGCGTGAGCCTGTACTCCCAGTAGAGCCACGCTAAATAATTCCTCTTTTTGCTGGGGAAATTTCAAATCTTCATCTGTCATTTTGGTGTTGTACCTTCTTTAAAATGGTTGACATTTCTTCAATTCTAGGCTTACCTGGAGGGTGCTCAGCAGAAGACCAAGAGACTGGGAAAAAAAACTTTGCAAAAAAAAAAAGCGAAGAAATCTTACAAAACAGGCATGTGGGATGAAAACAGCATCCCACACACATTTAAATACCAGCATCCAGAGCGAGGAGGATTATGATTGCTTGGCCTGAAACAAATGGTTCCACTTTTTGCTGCTGCTAATGCCATTAAATAACCCAGAGAGTGAGCAGCGCTGATTGGAGAGTAGCACAAAGGGGAGGGTTAATCAACTTTACAGAAATGTTAACTTTCAGACCTAAAAAAAACCACTTGACAGTGGCCCTGTGAAGTTATTTCGGGTGAGGCTGTGCATACCAGAGCTGTCCCTTTGCATTAGGCATGATCCCTCCCTGCTCAGAGCGTGTGGCAGAGCTCTCCCCCTTTAATACTCCACAATTACACCACCAGCAAAGCAACTTATTGGGTGCTCTTTACATTAATGCCCTGATATTTTTCATGTTTATGATATCTAATTACACTGCCTTCCTGATAGTGATGTAACACTTAGGTGCTGGAGATTGAGAAGCCCTCTCCAACGTTAATATATTTACATTATTAAAAAGTAATACATTGCATAGGCAGTCTGCTGCGTGGGGTTGAATTTCTAGATGAGCTCTCAAGGCAAATCCATTATCTTCTCCCTCCTCCTGTCCCCTGCACAGATTCTGATAACTAGGATTGACTGGCAGTGTTTAAAGGGACTGCAGCTGGTATCATGGTGCCCAAGAGGGAAAAGGTATCGTGCACATTCATGAAATTAAATAGGCCCAGGGGTCTCAAAGGACCACACTGCATTACCAAGCAGAGGAATTCAAGACATTAGCTCAGATCAGCATTGCAAAAATGGTGCAAAAATGAAAAAAAAAAAAAAAGCAACTCAAAAACCCTGGAGAGGGCTAGAGAAAGGCTGCTTTCCCTCCTGAGCAGTGCCATCAGAGGAACATTCTGTGAAAGTCCATTAGTTGGAAGTCCCTCCAAGCCACTCCATTTTCAGACTGCCTTTTCCCTTTGGAGAGGGAGCTGTGCATGTCTGATGATCCCCAGGCACACCAAAGAACCCACTGCCCTCTTCAGAGGAGGAGAAATAGAGTGTTTAGAGGAGAGGTTGAGTTGCTATATTCCCTAAGGATCACCTCCTGGGAGGGGTATGTCCCCTTTGGGATTGCATCCTCCTCCTCCACTTCCTAACTGGCCACATATATTCAGGAGTTCACCAAAGAAGCCAAGACCCAGGCCAGAGCTTCATGCATTTTTTAGGCACACCTCAAAGTAGCTAACTCAAAGCTAAAATGCCTTACTCGGTATTACATGTCTAGTCGACTCAAGGAAGATGTCAACTGCAAGTGAAAACTGGGGGGGACAGGAGGCAGAAGCTGTGGCTGGCCTTCCACCAGGGGACATGCACAAACTGAGCAGGTGCTGAGCATCTTCATCTTCTGCTGGAGATNCATTTTTTATTATTCCCCTGACTTAACACACGAGGTTGAGTTGCTATATTCCCTGAGGATCACCTCCTGGGAGGGGTACGTCCCCTTTGCATCCTCCTCCTCCACTTCCTAACTGGCCACATATATTCAGGAGTTCACCAAAGAAGCCAAGACCCAGGCCAGAGCTTCATGCATTTTTTAGGCACACCTCAAAGTAGCTAACTCAAAGCTAAAATGCCTTACTCGGTATTACATGTCTAGTCGACTCAAGGAAGATGTCAACTGCAAGTGAAAACTGGGGGGGACAGGAGGCAGAAGCTGTGGCTGGCCTTCCACCAGGGGACATGCACAAACTGAGCAGGTGCTGAGCATCTTCATCTTCTGCTGGAGATGTGTGAGAACTGAGAATGAAATGGAATGTCTAGAAATGTAACGTCTCAAATACTGGCTCTGCATCAAAAACCCTAAAGTGCTCTTCTCTCATCAGGAAAATGAGTCATAAACACACAAGAGGACACAAAGATGGTCCAGCACTAAAGAGAGCTGAAAGATGCATTGAGAGAGTGGCCTCTTCAGGATTCATTTACAAATTCCTAATAAATAACAAATAGGTGCTTTAATGAACAGCAACCGTAGCTGTGCTCTTGAGGCTTGAGTGATTGACACTGAAGAAGGAAAAAGACAAATCTGGAGAATAAAAACCCTGCTAAAAAACACCAGACAACAAAAAAAATTGCACAAAGATTTGCAGAATCCTTCAAGACTACAACAAGGTCTTCCTGATCACCCATGATCTGCTTATAAACTCTAATCTATATGAGCTTTCAGGTGCACATCAGGAACCCCCTGGAAGACTGAGCAGACTGAAAAAGCCACCCAGCAGTACCCACAGAATCATAAATTCATAGAATGGTTTGGGTTGGAATCATAGAATCATAGAATAGTTTGGGTTGGAAGGGACCTTAAAGATCATCGAGTTCCAACCCCCCTGCCATAGGCAGGGACACCTCCCACTAGACCAGGCTGCCCAGTGCCCTGTCCAGCCTAGTCTTGAACACCTCCAGAGAGGGGGCATCCACAACCTCCCTGGGCAACCTGTTCCAGTATTTCACCACCCTCACTGTAAAGAATTTCTTTCTTATGTCTAGTCTAAATCTATCCCCCTCTAATTTATATCCATTGTTTCTAGTCCTCCCATTCAATATTATGTTAAAAATTCCTTCCCCTGCCTTTCTGTAGGACCCCCTCAGGTACTGAGAAGTTACTATGAGGTCCCCTCTGAGCCTTCTCTTCTCCAGGCTGAACAACCCCAACTCCTTCAGCCTGTCCTCATAGGGCAGTTGCTCCAACCCTTTGATCATCTTCGTGGCCGAAGGGACCTTAAAGATCATCTAGTTTCAACCCCCCTGCCTATCACTAGACCAGGTTGCTCAGTGCCTTGTCCAGCCTGGCCTTAAACACCTCCAGAGAGGGGACATCCACAACCTCTCTGGACAACCTGTTCTAGTGTCTCACCACCCTACCTGTAAGGACTTTCTTTCTTATATCTAGCCTGGATCTCCCCTCTTCCAGTTTTCACCCATCACTGAGCACAAGGCTCTTCTATCAGTGCAAGACCCTGGCCAAATTAGAGTTGGGCAGGTAGGTCTCCAGCACCTATTTCAGTGCCAGTATTTCTATTCATTACCACGTGCTCACATCTTTCAAAAGGAAAAATATATGAAACTAGGTCTTCCTGGCTATTTCAACCCCTTTTGGATGTAATTTCTCTCTCCTTAGAGTGATGTGTGCTTACACTGAGGAATTGGAAATGACTCCTGAGTCAGTAATAGCAGCAGAGAAGATGTGGAAGGGGGGGGAGTTGCTTGCAAGTCAGAACTCATCTGCATCGACAGAGAAGTTGTAAAGCAGCTTCTGTGATTTCTACCTAAATTAAGCCCAGCACAAAGGAGGATTCTCAGCCCCTTCCTTTAATGAGCACAGAGCTATAAGGACAATTTCACTGAATGAAATAAAATTAATTAACGCACATATGTGGGGAGCAAAAATGCTTATTATCTAATATGCATGAATTTGACCCAGCTTAAAATTAATGATAGAGCCAGGATGTACACGGCATTCAGGTGAAATAAAACTGAAATAAACACAGTGCAAAGAGAGATATTGCTGATCCCTTTCACATCAGCACTGTGAGAGCCAGGAGGAGAGGGTGAAAGCATGTGCTGTACATCATTTTCAGAGAGATTCACTCGGTCTGAGCTTGTACTTTACATGTGTTTTAACAACTGAACTTACTGGCAGGAGCGAGCTTGGCACAGGGAATATTAGCTAATAGTCCCCATGAATATTTTCTCTTTCTGAAATTCTCTTTTTTGGGGGGAAAAAAGACTTGCACAATGCAGCACTTCACTTCCCCGGGATGCCAATAGCACTTATGTAATTGATTGAGTTGCCTGCATCCTGATGCTCCAGCCAGGATGCCTGCTTGAAATGCTTCATCAGGATTTTTTTATTCTTGGAGGATCCTTTCAAGGAGAAACATCCATCCAACCCAAGAACAGAAGTATGGCCCAGTGATCCAATTAAACTGACCAATACACTTAAGAATCCAGCATCAAGACACGTGCAATTTATTAATCACTTGCATGCACTTGGCAGGCACCAAATTATTCATCCCACTTATCTAGCAAGGGGTAACTGAATTATGAGGGAATTGGAGAACATCATAAATTGTTGGTGGATTACAGCAAGGCAAAGTTTATTAAATAACTCACTCCAAATTACTCAGGCCGTTTTATGTGTGACAGTATAAATTTGGTGTGTAAGAACTTCTTGGATGACGTTAAAGGGCAATCCTCTCTGGATAATGGCTGTGAAATCACATTTGGCATCTCAGGAGCTCCAGCTTTGCATTCTCCTCTTATTAAAAAAATGCATAAGTATGTAGTTTTACCCATCAGTCCAAAAAATGAGCATACTGAAGCCAGGCACCATGGGTCTGTCTGTATTTTCTGATAATATGAAGAAAAGTCCTCTCTGCAGAGCTAGCAACCATCCAGATTGGAAACCCTGAGCCCTACACTTGGAGAACGCTACCAGAAAACACCCAAGGATGCACAAACAATGGAAATAAATCCTCAGATCATCATGTCTAGGACAGAAGATCTGTGCCTAATTATAGTGCCCATTTCCTGAGCCAAGGCAAGGCTGTTTTCTGCAGCAATGAATGTACTGGGCCTTCCAGATCTTCCCAAGCTCAATGAGGCACCAGGGAGGGAGGAGAATTGGATGCACACAGCCCAATGGGATTTGGACCAAGGAAGACCAAAACTTGGCACATCTCATGAATCCAGCAGTCTCTTTCTTACACAAATCCAAATAAACCCCATATGGAAGGAGAAAAATAAAATTCTCCTGCTTTTGTGTGCATGTCTGCAAGACCTGGGACCCACCGGGGCAAAGAAGGAAAGGTGATGCACAAGAGGATGACATGAAGGACTAATTTCTCATCCCTCTGCAGATGCTGTTGCTCAGAACACCCTCAGGAGCCAATTTCCTGTGGGCAGCAATAGTGAGGACAGGGAAAGAACTACATGCTAGTTCCAGATGCTGTTTGATGGCTGCTGGGGTTGGATAGGAAGGACAGACTCATATTTATAAGTCCTAAAAGCACCTGAGGTGTGGGGGTCAGCGCATGGAGTGGGGAGAAAAGCCATTTCCCATCACTGCAAAAGGCTCCAGGGTCACAAGGCTCGTCCCTGCAGCTCTGGTGACAGGGAGAGGCAATAAAGAAAGGATGAAGATGTGCAATTCCTCAGTCAGAAAGCCATGGATAAGAGTTTTCTGAACTAAGCCACAGGTTTATATATGTAACCTCATTTTTCTACAGCAAAATCTCCCGTATATAACTCCCATGTAATTCCTTACTCGCTTTTATAATCCCATTTTTCTTCTGGGGAGATTTCCTTCACTCCATCTGCCCCCAGATCCACATCGGGACATAAGCTTGATTTATTCCTAAGGGGAAAAGACTATGAGCACTCCTCCCAGCTGCTGTGGAGCAGCCCCTTAACCCTGCAGAGGAAGAACCCTTTTCCTACTCATGTTATTAGCATTCCCTACTACCTGTATGTCATTTTTCTTTTTCTTATTCATTCTCTCCTTTTTTTTTTTTTTTTCTCCAACTTCTGCAGTGAATTCTGCTTCAACACCCACATGTCTGCTATTGAAGCCAATCAGCAGGATTGACTCAGGTAAGTTCTTTTATTAGGTACTGATTTCTTTGTGTCTGATGTCTTTATCCAGACTCCTTTGAAAATCCAGTTTTGGCTGAGCATATTGAAGCAAATGCCTCTCTCTCACTCTCTTTCATTAGCAATTTTAGGGCAGCACTGGCAGCTTTTTCACTCCTCTCTCTTGAACTCAGGGAAGAAAAAAAAAAAAAACCAAACCTGCAGTGGTTTTATCTCTTTTCACTGTCTCCTGAGAATGTCCTGCCAACACTCCCCCACCTCCAAAATTGGACAGGAAAATGTAGGTCTCCAGCAGCCTGATGGGTTGAGATTTGGAAGCAACAACATTTCACGACACTGGCTCTCTCATTTCCTCAGACTAGAATTAGTTCTGCCACCAACATTTTGCCCAGGGCCTCCAACCCCAGGAGTGAAAACAGTGTGTCTCTCTCTCTCTCTCACACGAATTATTATGCTCCAATGAGGATGTTCCTAGCAGAGCTCTAACGTGTCTGGCACGGATTCCTCTTCTATCTAGGTTTTGACATTGGGCTTGCTCGTGTAGTAGTCAATGTCAAAACCCTCTGTGAGTATTGGAAAATGAGGATCAGGCCCCTTCCTCTCTCTGATTTATGCAAGTTATTTTTATAAGATAGTGAATCGGATGCAGCATTATAAAATCTAGAGTTAATCTGCATTTTAACACTTTGTAAAAAATCAGCAAAAAAAAAAAATCTCCCAAATTAACATCCTCCTTAACCTTTATTTTTATCAAGTGTTCTAAATCAACTGAAGAATAATTGCTCTGAGGACTATGCCAAATAAGTGCACATTTAGTTTACGTATTCCCTAATGTAATATGAATTGATGAACTTTCTGAGATACACATGATATAAATGATCATGATGTGCCATTCTTAATTCCTTTCAATTGTCTCTGCAAAGCCACTTTGCTCTTAGAATGAAAAGTGTGTTACATGCATACTGGGTCCACAGGAGGGAAGGACAGACACTGATAAGTATTTGCCCCTTTTGGCAAGAAGAGAAACTCTTCTAAACAAAAAAAATCAACATCTTGTCATGCAGCAACTGGCTGGGACACAGATTATGATTTTACAAGGTGCAAGCCAGTGAAGTCCCACTGCATATGGTTTGTATTTGTTGCTCAAATGCCTGAGTCCTACAGGAGTAAGCACTTCCATGAGAGTGAAGACCTCAAGGACCTTCTCTGCTTCTCCTCCTGACCACTGTGAGAGACTCTCTGAGGCACTGCTTGACTATGACACACGATTACCAGATGTTTTCCACACCCTATGAGCCTCCCAACCTTGGATGACCTTGGGCACATCTTCTCCAGTCCTCAGTTTGCCATCTGTTAACTGGGGCATAATAATGTGTTACAGGTTTTAAAGCCAAATAGGATGAGCAATCATCTGAGTTGGAGTGCTGTGTAACAGAGGCCACTGGACTTCCCTGAATTCTCTTTTGAACAACAGCAAAGCTCTTAGAAAATGTATCCTGCTTTGACTTGCCTCATAGCTAGACTCTGAGGATCCAAAGGAAATGTAATAAATGGCACCAGCATTAATTACCATCACAGATAGACACGTCTGTGTTTGGCACCCTGCATGGACTCCCACGTTTTGCTGAGCACAACAGTCCAACAAAAAGGTTTTCTCCTCCAGCTAGATGCAGACTGTGAGCAAATCACACCTTACCATTCCTGTTATGGCACTGAATTATAATAGTAACACATGATAATAGTAATATTTATCAAATGTTCCGGTCCCTGCCTTCAACCATATGGCTCCTCCCTGCATCTTGCCAAACTCCACTGAGTGGATTGTGCACCAGGGCGGAGATGCCAGCACTGAGCAACCTCTTCCCTCCCCTCCTCTCTGTGCACATCCTAGTGGCTTCTCAGCATAAAGGGGGCTGTGCCTCCATTAACCTTGATAGGTGCTCCTGCAGTGCAAATAATAATGCTGGTGGTGATCACAGAGCTCACAGCCTAGGGAGAAACTTTTCTCTGACACCTGTGAGCAATCTGGAGCCATTAGCCATTTCACTCCAATACTAATGATGCTCCCTTCAGTCATTATCACAGCTTTTTTTTTTTTTCCTCTAATAAAACCCTACAGTAGAGCTGAATCTAACAGGTCATTAAAAGCCTAAGGAAGCCCTGACTGACTTGATCCCAATTGTTCCTTATGTCTGACAAGATTTTCCCTATTGAGCATTTGACTTGCATTTTATGTTGCCTCATTAAACTGTGCTAGACTTTAATCAAGGTCAAATGGGGGCAAAATTGTGTTTCTAGACTCCAAACAAGCTTCTTGCCAGGGTACTGATCTGCAGCTTGTCTTCTTGCCTGAGCTCTCCCCACAGATGGGGCCCTGTGGATTTCCTTAACGTGGGGGGCATGACCTGAGCCCCACAAGCCTGTGGAAAAACCAGGACCCATGGTTGTTTAGACTTCATTAAAGCATCATTCAAACCTTTTCCCACTGCCTCTGAAGTGAAACACCAGGATCAGTGAAGAAAGAACGCTGTGTCACAGCATGAATAAAACATACTCCAATTTTATCAACACCTAGAGTCCCTGTTTTTAAAAACCTGAGGTGTTTTTTTCCCCCTTTTCTAAGGTATATGATGAACAGCCGATTACATTTTTGATGTCTTTTAATGATCATAATTAAGCACGATCCATCATTGTAATTCCAACACTAAATCAAGGTAGATCACGTTAACAGTCACCATGAATCATGCTCTTTGCACAACTGCTCCCAAGGATGGACCAGAAAATGAAGTTAGAGGACTTCAGAACCTCTCTGCTCCATCAGCAGGATGCTTTGTAGCAAGTGCATCCCAATGGCAACAGCACGACGATGTGATGAGTGGAACCACTTATCTCCCTTCAGATTCACAAGCTGCCAGAGCTCCTGTTGAGAGCTCTGCCTCTGGCCCTGCTTTCCAGCACTCCAGGAAGTTAATTCCTGGTCATCCCTTCTGTTTATTTTTCATCCCAAAAGCCCAGGTTCAGTGTTTCTCATTTAAAAGAAGAGGGTAGCTAAAGAAAACAGCTCCTTACAAACCCTCATCTTAAATAGAACAGGACTGTTAAACAACATGAATTTGTTGTGTCAGCCATGACAGAAGTCAAAATCCTCTCCATCCAAGGCCAGGTAAGACCCCTTGATACTACTCATATTTATCAACACTTAAAATTAGTCTGTGAGGAAGTTTGCAATGGGGCAATATATCCTCTTGAGGGCCATTAAGGCTCCCATATCACTTCTGACATCTCATCATATCTTGCTTTAGGGCAGAAATCTTGATAGCACTAGAAAGATGGATTTCCTTTCACCAAATTCAAGTCTGTGGGTCTACATGGGTTTTTTTTCCCCTGACTTTCCACTGTACTTTCAGTTCTGATAGACACTGCTCTTCTGTGTTGCATGCCACAGATGGCTGCCTACCCAAGAAATGCAAAGAGAGCTCTTGGGAATATAAAAAGCAAAGCAAAAAAAATCTGATGTCATTTTTCTCAGCCCAAAAGTTGAGCAAGTAAGTGATGAAGTATCCTGTTAACTGCTCTAGGACTCTCTCTCTCTGGAGGAAAAATAAATAGTTCTGCTGTTGTAGAATTCTGGCTTCTCCATGTGGTTTTGTATGAAGGAGCACGCTCAAAGTTCACCAACCAGAACTCTCAGCAGCAAAAAATACAAGATTCCTCAGCAGTGAGCTGGGGAAACTGAGTTTCCCAGATGTGCAATGCTGCAGTACAGGATGTCAGTGACAGGATTTTTTTCCACTCTCTATCCTCTAGCCATGGTTTCCTCCCAAAGACCACAAGGAGAACAGAACAAGGTCCCTCAAGAGGACAGTAAAGATGGTAAATTCCCTTCATCATGGCCCAAATGAGAAGTACAGTAAAGGTGATCCATCACAGCTAGATTCTCCACTCTCCTGCAAGCTAGCAGAGGGCTCCCATCACTCTTGGTCTTCTTTCTCACATTCATTTTAATCAAGTCTCTGTCATTTTCATGTTCAGGTACAGCAAGGCTCAGCTCGACCTGCCTTTGGCTCAGTGTCAGGGATGTCACATTATCCATCCGTGGTACAATGGTAATGCTTGATAGCCAGGAAGGTCATTTAATCTCTAATAATTCCCCCCAAAGGGGATATGAAGGTAGAATGATTATGGAGTCATATACCTTCTCACAGAATACCTCATCCTCTTGCTTGCTAGATTATTTAAATGATAAATGGAAATGGGCCAAGGGAAAATCACTTAGAAGTGAATTGTGGTCATAAGGCATAGGAAACACGTTAGGTTTCCAGAAAGACAAAATAAAAATCAACACAAGTTGCTCTTTTTCCTAGACACAGCATAACAAAGCCTGTTTTAAGTAGATTTTAGATTTAGATTCAGCACTATATACACACCATTAGGGAGGGAAAGACCATGAGGCAGGGTATTGGTTCTGCAGAGGTTCATCACTGCCTGAGCAGCCTAAGAAAATAAAATAATTTGTCAAAACCTGGACCTGGTTCTCTTATGATTTAGGAAGAAGGTACACATGTACAGCCAGGCTCTGCAAGCCAGAGGCACTTACATGCCAATCTTAGACTGTGCCAAGCTAAAAGGAAGCAGAGATGCTCCTATATAGCTCAGAAAAAAAAAAAAAAAAACCTCTTGGTGCTGAGATCTGAGCTCTTTCCAACACAGGATGACAATACTGTAATTCTAAAAAAAAAAAATCAAAAATGTATCATAATTTTTCCTCCACGCTCTGTTCTGAAGCTTTGCTTTTGCTACTGCCTTTGTTCACATTCTTTGAAATACAAGTAAATACCCCGTGCAATCATCACTGTGGAGCCAGCTGGGAGACACAAGCAGGGGAGGATCATAAGGATGGTGAGGTTCAGCTCATTTCTCTGCCACGGGGTGACCCAGTAGCCTTGGGCCACCCATCCCAGTGTTGCAAAGCCACCACAGACCTCCTGACTGTAAAATAGTGATGGCAATAATACTGCTGTGGCTCTGCAATGCTTAATTAATGTTGGGAAGATCTCTGTGCAGCAGATACACTGTCAAAATGCCAATGTCTTCGCCGTGTTGCTTACAAGATAAGGAGATGACAGCAGGTAGGTTGTGGTCGTGCTGGGCCAGCCTGCACCACTCTGCACAGCCCTCAGCAGCACCACATACACACTTCTCTGTCTCTTCCTGCCCAGCTACTGTCTCTTGACTAATGTTTAAATCATAAGCTCTTTAATGCAGAGGCATTTCTTGCTCAGTGTGGGAGCCTGGTTCATGGCTAAAACTCAGAGGCATTGCAGGAGTACAAATGCTATCACTGCAAAGGGTTGCCCTGCTTTGTGGCACAGATCGAGTTTGTGGCCATGTACACAAAATCCACCTGCTTTTCCCCCCCACACTCTCTGTGTTTCTTCCTTATTGACAGCTTAATCACCTCTATGTCCGCTGCTTATCTTGGAGGATTTGCTATGAATTGCATTCACTTACCTCCACTGTGACAACATCTGACTTTGCTAATTAAGCGCCTGGTGGACATGGTTACAAGCCACAATAAATATTTTCTGTACCAGAGAAGCTGCCACTTGACCTGAGGGTTTTCACATCTTTTGATGCTTGGCTTTTTTTTGTGTGGGTTTTATTTTCTTTTCTTTGGTTTTTACGACTGTTGTTAGCTGTCTCCCTGCAAATGCAAACGGATGTTTCACACCTTATGACTCAATGACCCTTTCCACCAACGTAAAACAATAAAACTCCAGGCACTGATGTTTCTATCAAATGAAAAGTCCATCTACCTCTTTCAGCCTAGTACAAAAGATGAAAAAAATAAAAATAAAGGTTAGCCTAAGGGAGCTCAGGCTCCAAAACCACCAAATCCTTGGAGGCTACCAACAATATTAGTAATTACTGCTCAAAGCAAAGCTGAGTTGGCATGGAGACCACCAAGAGCTGGGTCTTTAAGAGATCAGCTCCCATTCAACACATATATTAAGTGCTGTATTAAGCACCCACTGAAGCCCATGAAAAAAAAATATATAATCACAGAATTATTTCTAAATGGACTCTTTAGTTTTTCATAAGTCAAGAATGGGGGTCATGAATAGAAAGGGCAAAAATCAGCATGGAGAAACATTTACCTCAGCTTCTCTGGGTGCCATTAATCACCCGAACTGCAAAGCCTTGTACAAAAGCCATTAAAATTTAAGACAGTAGAAATCGCTGCTATTCCGACAGCTACAGCTATTGCTGCTGCTACTGCTCTTAATTATGGTCTGAGTCTGGTTAAAAATTTAAATATAAGGCCTGGAGGTGAGCTGACTTGCCAAATGGAGAAAGGGAACACTGTCAGGCAGGATGGGAGCAAGGAGATGGGGCAGAGATTAGGGATGTGCTGCCAAGAGACTGCTACAGGATCAGCACCTCCTCCAGGGACACGAAGCCAAAGTTATGTTCCATTTCAAGCAGACACTGATCCTTGGAAAGGCTTTTCTGCTTGGGTACCCTGAGACACGTCTCAGTGGAGACAACATTCATGAGGGCCACCTAACTCACAAAAGGAAGAAGGTGTTGAACAAAACCATGGGGATTCTTCCCTGGAGAAAAGCCCCAGGGCAAGAGTTAATGCAATCTGAAGAATAAAAGCCACAGCCAGAAGCACCACATTTTCAAGTCTAGGAATCTGGGTCTGCAAAACCTCTGGGTGATGAAGGGGCTTCAAGTGCCATCAGTGAGCACAAACACCTCCATATAACTTGTGCTCAGAAGCAGCTGCGAGCATTACCTGGGAAGTTAGTGTCGTCTTGTATAATCCACATTTGCTTTATGATGACACAGTGTCTTCCCTGCTGGATATTTTACCTTTCAAGCAGCAAGACAATAAACTACAGTCCCTGACAAGAAATGTTTTCATTGCCATTGTTTTAGGAACACATGTTTTCTCTCTCACTATCAGCGCCGCCTAAATCAAAAAAGAGGTGACTTTCACAATAAATCAGATAAGGGTGGCTCAAAACTGATATCTGCCAGCTTCTTTTCTCCCTCCATGGTGCTCCCTCAGGCAGGTTGAGATGCTTTTTCATCCCCAGAGGATGGGCATGAGGAAGATGCCACAGCCAGACCATGGCAATACAGCCACCCCCCGCCTGGTGTGGGTGATCAGCCAGCACCTCTCACACTGTGATGCATAAAGCAGAGCAGTATGGGAAGAATGCAGAGAAACACATGAAACATTAACCATTTCTCAGCCCTACAAAGTGCACTGCTGAGCAGCACTCTTTGAAGCCATTGTCAGCTCACCACACAAACACAGGTGCTGTCTTAGTGATAGAGATGGACTTTGGGCTGCCAAACTGAGGATGCAGATGCTGAAAAAAAACCCAAAAAACCCAGCTCTGTGGATTTGATGCTCACAGAGGCTCGGATAATCTCCCCTTTCTCTGTAACATCCTGGGATACCCAGGAGAAGTCAAACAGAAATGACCAACAGAATCATCCTCTCCAAGCATCTTGGCAGATGTTTGCCCAGCTGGGGCTGAGCACAGGTTGTCTGAGCAGCTGGGAGCCTGCACTGCACACCTGCACACTGCATCCATGGCTAAACAATAACCCTGCCTTCACCCTCTGCAAGGCTCTTTGTGAGGTCTCTGTGAGGGTGAAAGAAGGGTAAATGGAGGAGCTGCAGTCTGCAGTTCTTCATCTGTCTCTGCAGAGGCTGGCGAGACACCACACCACAGCCAGATATTAGAAAGGATGCCTGAGAGGAGCAGGTGGGTGGTGATTAGAGTTATTTCTTCTCTTGCCCCAGGTAAATCTTTCCTGTGCTAAAAGAATATTTCTCACACACAGAATAAGATAACTTGTGCTTTCCATTGTATGCTACCCTCATTTTTCCACACTCACAGCTTCTCCCCTCAAAGCCATGGGTTTGTTCAGCAGCCTGAGTCCCACAAGGTCCCAGGGACCATGTCAGAGTGGACTTGATGTTCTCATTTTTCCCCTGATTCCTGCTTCCCTGGAAGCTTAACAAGATCTTTTCACCACTGCAAAACTCTTGGATATCCTTCCCTATCATGCCCCAGATCAACCAACTCCACATTACAAACCCTCTCCAGGAGCAGAAGGAAACTCCACCATGCAAACTGACTGGTGAGACTGGCTCAAAGTAGAGCACTAGAAGATTTTCCATATCTCTCCACATGCTCAAAATTTGATGGGGTGCACAAACAAAAACCCTTGCAGGGAGAACCATGAAGCAGGCCAAGAAGAAAGCTTGAAACAGAGTTTTCACAAGGGCATGGAGTGATAGGATAAAAAGTGAGGTCTTCAAGCTGAAAGAGTGGAGATTTAGATTGGATATGAGGAAGAAAATTTTCATTCTGTGGGCAGTGAGCCCCACTTGTTCATGCCACCTCCTGGGGTTTGGTCCTGCTCTGCCTCCATGATGGATTTCCATTTCCCTGAGCTCTCCTGCCTCCCTCTTCAGTCTTCCTATTGATATTGTACATATTTTTCTCTCTACTCATCTTTTGAAAGGCAGGCATATCTCACAGAAATCAAAATATATGAAAAGAGGAATTAGGGATAAGACAAGAACCATTGCCTGTCTCGTCCAGCACACTCCCACTGGCACCAGCTGCTCCAGACAAGGCTGTTAAAATCCCATGAGCAGCCTTAGGATTCAGATTCCCCCCAACAGGAACATTCAGCTGTAATCCCTAATAGCTACAGATCATTCTATGTCTTAAGGCAGGAAATTTTATGGTGTCTGTATTAAAACATTATCATTCAAGACATGGATATCTCATTACCATACCCAGATGTGGGAAATACTGCAGGACTTGCAGCTCTTCCTGACTATGATTTAATGCAAGGAGAAGGATCGGGGTCTGTGTTGCTCCTGCTCTGCTGTGATGGAACAGAGGTGGTAAAAAATCCATCTCCAGATAAAAGACACATAGCATTATTTTTGTGTGCTGAGGGACAAAGTGACATTCTGGCAACTTGCTGCAGGACATCAGGTCAAAATTCAGTCCTTAGGAGTGTCAAAAATGAACATAACCTAACCCAGACATCCCTGGAACCAGAAAAAAACACACAAAACCTGCTGATTTTAGAATCATAGAATGGTTTGGGTTAGAAGAGACCTTAAAGATCATCTAGTTCCAATCCCACTGCCATGGACAGGGACACCTTCCACTAGACCAGGTTGTTCAGTGCCTCATCCAGCCTGGTTAAACATCTGCAGAGAGGGGGTAAACACTCCATCCTGCCTGGGCCAGGGAGACCTGCTGTAATTCAGCTTTTCCTATAACTCTGGACTGAGTTTTCAGGCTGTAGCAAACTCAAGCCTGTGCCTTACAGAGCCCATTTTTTTTAAAAAAAGAGCTTTGCACAGTTCTAATTTTCATTTCAACATTTGCTTTACACCTCCGGGCTTACTAGAAAGCTGTATTTGTACCGACAGAGACCTTCATTTGCATTCAGAAACAAAACAAAACAAAAAGGAAATAAAAGAAAAAAAAAAAACCCACACCAAAATTAAACATATGAATTCAACTGCTGAAATAAACACCCATTTTGCTAAGGGTTCAAATGTAAGGATGCTATCATTTAGAACAGCCTGGTGTGGGGGTGTGTGCCCACCAAGAGCCCAGAGAGGAAAATAAACCACATTAAAATACAATTCCTCCAGCTGTTTCTCAGGAGCAATCAAAATCTTACAAGGGGGATTTTGCAGAAGACAGGATTCGAGCTCAATAATATCTATAGATTGGGTAGTCCCAAATGGCTCATAGGGAATTTTTATTCCAATCTTAATGTGGAAGGAGCCACAGAATGGCTTGGGTTGGAAGGGACCTTACAGATCATCTAGTTCTTACCCCCCTGCCATGGGCAGGGACATCTCCCACTAGACCAGGTTGCTCAGTGCTTCATCCAGCCTGGCCTTAAACACCTCCAGGGATTCAGGGGACATCCACAACCTCTCTGGGCAACCTCTTGCAGTGTCTCACCACCCTCACTGGAAAGAACTTCTTTCTTATCTCCAGCCTAAATCCCCCCTCTTCCAATTTGCATCCATTACTCCTAGTCCTGCCATCCTGTACCCTACTAAGAAGTCCTACCCCAGCCTTCCTGTTGGTCCTCTTCAGGTATTGAGAAGCTACTATAAGGTCCCCCCTGAGTCTTCTCCAGGATGAACAACCCAAACTCCTCCAGCCTGTCCTCATAAAGGAGGTGCTCCAACCCACTCATCATCCTTGTGTATACACTCATGGATGGTATAGGAACAGATGAAAGCTTCACACTCAGATTCTTGTCCTTGTACATGGGGAGCTGGAAATTTAGCATGTAAGGCAGGAATTAAGATGACATAAGCACCAATGACACACATCTGTGACCATCATATTTAGCTGTCTTCAAGAGCAGGCTGCTCTCTACAAGTCACCTCCCAGGACAGACACTACATGGGCCACCACTGTGGGAATAAGGGGCATCCAGTTTGTTTCTCATATGGGAGTCAAAAAACCAGCATTGCCTAGATCAGAAGGAACTTTTCACATCATAGAGTTCAGCCACCACCTAATTCTAAGAGGAATTATCACTAAGGCATATCTCTGAGTACTATGCCTACTCATCTTTTAAATATCTCCAGGGGTGCAGAGTCCTCAAAGCACTGTTGGCAACACTTCTTACCAAAGGGCTTTAAAGAAACTAAGGAGTCACAGTAGTGACTCTAAGTAAAGAACTTCTCTGATGATAACAACTGTTCCATGGAGACAAAAGTGAAAAAGAGAACAAATGGTCCAGGCTCATGGTGTAGGAGGTTATCTGCAGGGATCTGCACAGCTCAGGGCTGCCCAGTGCATTTGTATTTGAGATGGGAAACATGCTGTTTTGGGCTGCAGCTTCCAGAGACATTCAGTTGGAAGCAGCACACAGAGAGTACAGATGTGACTGTAGCTGTGAAAGGGATGCCATCCAAGAAGCCATTACCTGGGCTGGAATTCCCTACTCTGGGAAAGAAATACACACAAAGGCTGTAAAATCAGGAATAACATGCAGGAAAAATAAAGGAGATAATTATTTACTATTTCCCAAAATAGAAGAAGTAGGAGACATTACCATTGGTAAACAATTAGCTACAGATTCAAATAAAATAAAATTAAGTACTTCTTTTTTTAAGATAAAGCTCAGCTGCAGCCAAAATGCCTTCTGTGTTGTTGGGTACAAAGCCCAAAGGGGAGAAGATCTTTCCTATATTAAAATATATATATATATTTCCA